>OU383773.1:311077-368504 GCA_910950805.1 Acrocephalus scirpaceus scirpaceus
TTCTTAAATACATCAGCCTGTTGCATATTTAAAAATTCACATGTATGATTCAAACATTCCTTTTGAGTGGGAATTCTTTTGTTTTGTCTCAACTCCCCCCCATAACAGGGATAACACAGGTCCCATAAATTCTTCTCTTGGGGCTCTGATCGTTTTCATTTGCACGAGATCCTTGATAACAGAAGTTTAATCACTTTTTTAGTCAGCAATCTTCGTGCAGGAAAACAAAAGACCCCAGTGTTCTAAGTTACAGTCACATTTCTAAATTCTATTAATAAAAGAAAATACAGTTCAATCTTCCCACATTCTACATACGGTATTCAATTTAATATTTGCGAAAAGCCAACTATATACTCTGCATTTATAACAGCTACAAAAAACTACAAAAATTGGTATCAGTCCTTACACAAAAACCTATGCATGCAGCTTATCTATAAATGTAAAAGCTTCTATATCTATTGACCTAAAAGCTTCTATCTTATTCATGTAAAACTTGTTCCTGCTCTATCTGGTACTGTCAGCAATGTTTTTGTTATGTCTGAAGCTCAGCTACCAGGCCTAAGGGCCCTGGGCTCTGTGCTGGCTATTTCTTAGGGCACCTAAGGTCTGCCTACTTAAAACTGGAGTCTAGATCTCTACTTCATATTAACGTGGATTAATTTATTTTAGTTTCTCTAAAATCTTCAAATCAACCCCTTTCTTTCTCTCTTTCTCTCCCCATGGGGAGCCCTGGGGAGCATGCACTCCAACAAGTGCCCTCGGTGACATTGGTGGCTCAGAGGATCCTGGTGGCCACTGCCAGGGCTGTGGTGGCCAGGAGGAGCCCTCCAAGTTGGAAGTGGGCCTGGGGACACTCCCACCTGAGGGACAAAGAGGGGGGTCAGGAGGATCATGGGGGACAAAGAGGGGGTCGGGGATGGCCATAATGGGGGCTTAGGGGTGACAGGAGAGATGGGGGCCATGAGGTGACAGGTGACAGGGTGTTGGGGGGGCATGGGGGGGTACAGGGGGCAGGGACATCAGGGGGGTCATGGTGGTCTTAGGGGTGACAGGGGGTGACAGGGGGTGACAGGGGCTCAGGGGGTGCCATGGGGGGTCCCGGCCCACCCATGTCCAGCACACAGGGCCTGTCCCCACAGCACTGCCTTTAGTGGGGAGGGACAGGGTCAGTAGGGGTTGTCCCTGTCCCTGTCCCTGTCCCTGTCCTCCCCTGGCAGGGGTGTCCCTGTCCCCTCCCAGATGTGGGATGTCCCCATCTCTGTGCCCTCTCATGGATGTTCCTGTCCCTGTGCCCTCAATGGGTGTCCCCAGACTTGGTGTCCCCAGCACTGGGTGTCCCTGTCCCCCCCCACACAGTGGGTGCTCCTGTCCCCCATCCCCAGTGAGTGTCATTGTGTCCCCTATGCCCTATCATGGGTGTCCCCATGGCCACAGTGGGTGTCCCCATGGCCACATTGGGTGTCCCCATCCCCACAGGCTGTCCCTGGTGCTGTCACCTTGCAGCCACTCGCAGTTGTATTTGCTGTCATTCTTGTCAGAGCGCAGCTGGATCTGTGCCTTGTTCCCTTCCTGAGTGTATCCGGTGACCTTGAAGGTCTCAAAGGGTGGGGTCAGCACCTCCCAGTTCCCCCGATAGTCAGAGAAAAATCTTATATACGCGCCGTGGCACGTGTGCACCTGGAACACCGTCCCCTCTGAGCACTTAGGAGTTGGTTTGTCCAGAAACGTTGGCAGGAATTGACCAAACCGGACGGTGTCGCCAGGCTTTGCCTCAAAGACCACATCACAATTCTGATGGAACACGTCCAGACACTGCCCTTTCAGAGGGACCCTCAGCGTGGCCAGGGCGTCGGTCAGCAGGAAATGCAGCGATTTGTAATGGAAGTTGTACCGGTAATGCTGGGGGGAGCGCCCGGCCTTGAGCACGGCAGTATTGAATTGGCCATCCATACCCATCGTGAAGGCCATGAGGGCGATGGCCTGGCCTGGGGACGACAGAGGGGACACATGAGACCCCCACCTCTGCCACTCAGTCACGGCCTTAGGCCAGAACTGGGCAAAGACACGGTTCTTCTGGAACTCGGAGCGCATGAGGGCCGGCAACTTCTCGGTCATGGCAGGGCCACAGTCCCGGTACTGGTCATCGAAGGAGTCCTGGGCCTTGTCCAGGGGCATCCTCCGGATGGCTCTGGTGGCCACCACGGCCATTGCCAGCAGTGCCAGGGTGTGAGCCAGGGGGGCCATGGTGGGGAGTGGCCACTGAGAGCAGTGTGGGACACTGGGGGACACAGAGGGGACACTGAGGGGACACTGAGGGGACACAGGGAGGGTTCCTCTATGAGGGACTGGGGAGGGCAGTGGGGTCAGCCCAGGGGGAGGGGAGGCACTCCTGGCCAGGAGTTCCCCAGGCGTGTCTGGGCTCCCTGATCCCCAATCCTGGGGTTACGTTTGCCACCCCAATGTCCCCCAGCCCCCCAGGGACCCCAACCCCACAGGACCATGTCCTCCTGGCCCCCCAGAACCCCAATCCTACTCCCATGAGTACAAATCTCCTCAGCCCCCAGGACCCTGACCCAAATCCTGGGGTCACTCCCTGAGCCCCCCCGTGTCCCCCTCAGCCCATCCCCAGACCCCAATCCCACTCCCAGTCCCCAATTTCTTCAGTGTCACCCCAGGACCTCAACCCAAATCCGGGCACCACCCCCTACCCCCAGTGTCTCCCAGCCCCCCATGACCCCAATCCCACTCCCACCATCCCGTGTCCCCCCTCACTTTCCCCCAGAGCACCCCATGACCCCAATCCCAGTCCTGTGACTCCCCCAGTGTCCCCCCAGGAGTGCAATCCCAATCCCGCAGTCCCCTGTCCCACCCCAAATGTCCCCAGTGTCCCCCCAGCCCCTGATACCGGAATGGGCCGGAGTGAACTCCCTGGCAGAGCTGGAGGGATCCCAAAGCCGGAATTCTTTATCAGCTCGGGCTCACAGCGGAGCTCTCCTGGTCCTGCAGCTCAGGGGGACTTTGCCACGGGGTATTTATCCATCATAATTATAAATATTCATTAATATGGGCTTCTTAGCCAACACAAAACGAGTATTTTCCCAATAAATAATTGGCATGGCTCTGCCTCTTTCTATAATTGACTTTTGTTGTCCTGGAGAGTCATAAAAATGGCTCTCTGGGAGTAATTTTCACTGAGTGCCCCAAATTGCCATTTGATCTCGCTCGGAACTTTTGCTTTAGGTGGGTTCTGCTCCTTCTGTGTGCAGACCTTGCCAACAACCGTCACTGCAGCTCCTTTGATCTCTTTCTGCACAGGCTCCAGCTGCATTTCCCCGGCTGTGCCCACACTTCACATCCTTTGATGTTTTTCTGCCACTCAGTCTTTAAGCTCTATCCAGCCCCTTCAGGGGAACTGAAAATTTCTATTCCCTCTCTTATTCCTCACCCCCAGGACCCCAATCCCACCGTCCCATGTCCCCCCAGTGCCCCCAGTGCCCCTCCCCACTGCTCACTGAGTTGCTGTCACACCTCAGACACCCAATGGGGTCCCCTATCAGAGGAGATCCCTGCAGGCACCCCCAGCCTGGGGCTGATCTCCTTGGGGAGTGCCTGGCTGACATCCCCGGCCTTGTTGGGGCAGCAGGAGAAGCTCTGCACCCCAAAAAAGGGATCCCCCAAGGCCAGGAGCTCCCTGAGCCCTTGTTGGTGTGGTGGCTCAGAAAATCCATTTGCCAGTGTTATAAATGCAATGTATAGAGTTGGCTTTTCACAAATATTAAAATGAATACTGTATATTTAGTGTAGGAAGATTGTACTGACTTTTCTTTTCATTAATAGAAGTTAGAAGTGTGATGAATGTATTTTTTTATGATTGTAACACAGTGTTAGAAGTAAAAGACTGGAGGTTTTTTCTGTAACCAGCCAGACCAGAAGAAAGAGGTGTTATCCTTCATTCCTGCATGAAGATTTCTGGCTAAAAAGCTACAAAAAAAGGAATTTATTGAACTTCTGTTATCAAGTATCTTATCCAAATGAAGATGACCAAAACCCCGGGAGAAGAATTTATGGGACCTGTGCTATCAGAATGGAGCCACCTGCAGATAAAATGGTTGGCAGAGTTGAAACTGAACAAAGAAATTCCCACTCCGAAGGAATGTTTGGATCGTGCATGTGATCTTTTAAATATGCAACAGGCTGACACTTATAAGGAACAAACTCTTTGTTAGCAGGTGTGTGCTGGCTGGTTCTGTGCCAGGCACCCTCGGCCCAGGAAATGAATTTTGCTTTTATCTCTCCTAATTGTCTATTTACTTTTTATTTTTTTATTGAAGTTTGAAATCTTTCCAAGAAAGTGAACCTCGTTTTTCACAGTTGGCATGGCTCTGCCACTTTCAGGAAATAATTTTTGTTGTCCTGGAGAGTGATAAAAGTTTTCCTGGAGTTTCTGGGGGTCATTTTCACGGGGTGCCCCAATATCTCAGCTGACCTCACCTCAAACTTTTGCTTTCGGCACTGGCTGCTCGTTCTGTGTTACAGAATTTGTCCAAAACCCCACTGGAGCTCCCTTTATCTCTTTCTCCACTGATCCCAGCTGCGTTTATTGTCCTGTGTAAAAACTTTTACACCCTTTTATCATTTTTGCTGGTCAGTCTTTAAGCCCTACCCAGCACCTTCAGCGTGTGGGGAAAAGCCACGCTATGGAAAGCCAAGCGTGCACAAAACAGCCTGGAAACTTTATTGGAATAAAGGGACAGAGTTTGCACAGCCAGACCCCGTGGGGTTCCTCTCTCCAGGTTTCGGAGGACGCAGCCTCCTTTTATCCCAAACTCTCGGCCGCTCGTTGCCCTCTTCCTTTCCCATTGGCTGATGCACCTGGAAGGAGCAGCATATTTAAATATTCATTTATTCATTCATTCATTGATTTATTTAAATATATATAATATATATATTTATGTTTACATATTTATGCAAAATATATTTATATTTTAATATTTTTATATATTTTATGGAGATATATTTCGTATTTCATTTTTCCTTTCCCATGGGCTGAGGCACTGGGAAGGAGCAGCATATTTAAATATTTCTTGATTCATTCATTCATTCATTTATTTAAATATATATAAAATATATATATTTATGTTTACATATTTATGCAAAATATTTTTATATTTTATTATTTTTATATATTTTATGGAGATATATTTCATATTTCATTTTTCCTTTCCCATGGGCTGAATGGCGCTGCCGGGAAGGTGCAGCCTTCCCAAACCACCCACCCCATATCCCCCTGACCCTGTCATTTCCCCCCACACTTCCCAACTTCAGCCTGTCTGGGTTATGCAGGAGACTTTGTGGGGACCCCCGATTCCCCTGAAGTTGAGGAGTTCAAACTTTGCGGCCCAGCCCCGAGGGTTCCGTGCCAAACTCGAGCTCTGCAGGGACATCCAGACCCGTTTTGCGCTCGCTGCTGCCCTCCGGTGGGCAATTCCCGAACCGCAGCGCCACGGAGAGTTGGGGGATGTGCGGGCTGAAGAGGGAAAATCCCCTGGTTTGAAAGGAAAAAGAGTTTCCTGAGCGGGACATCAGGGGGTTCATAAATGAATGGGCGGTGGTGCCTCTGTCCCCTTTTCTCGATTTTATTTTTCGTTCTTCTTCTTTCTGTTTGTTTTTATTTTTTTTTTCCTCCCAATGCTTCTTCTGTTGCGTTGCCTCAAATCAGGAACTCTGGAACTGGCCCCGAACTGATCGTTCATCCTTTTTGAATTGCTCTGAGCAGCTCCCCCGAGCTCCCTCAGCCACCCCTGGTGCTCCCGACCCTTCCCCAGCTCCGTCCCTTCCCTGGACACGCTCCAGCCCCTGCAGGTCCTTCCTGAGGGGCTGCAGTGAAAAGGGAGTGCAGAGGAGAAAGGGAGGAACGTTTCTCCATTGCCTCTCTGAAGATGGAGGTGTGAAAAACAAAGCTTTAAGTTGCCACTGATGGAAACTCCAGGAATTGCTTTATTTTGGAAATTCTGTGCCCTGCAGCAGAGGCGGTAAAAGAGCTGCAGCGGATACATCAGGTGAGCAAGCAGCAAATTTTGATAAACTTTTAATATGTCAGGTGAGCACGGATCAAATTTCTGATTAATGTTTCATACCTCAGGCAAGCAAGCAGCAATTTCTTCTCACTCCAGGCAAGGAAGCAGCAATTTTCTGGATCCATTTTCCTGGTCCTGCTGGCTTTGTGCAGCTCCCTCGTGGGCAGCTCTTGGAGGGGCTTCCCCAGGACGGAGCCCTTGGGACAGTGACCGTGGTGGCCTCGTGGCTCAGAGGGTTCTGGTGACCACTGCCATGGCCACGGTGGCCAGGAGAAGCCCCCCGAGGTGGGGGGAGTTCCTCGGGAGGTGGGGGGAGTTACTGGCAACGTGGGGGGAGTTACTGGGGAGGTAGGGGGAGTTCGTGGGGGGAGTTACTGGGGAGTTACTGGGGACATGGGGGGAGTTAGTGGGGACGTGGGGGGAATTACTGGGGATGTGGGGGGACTTACTGGGGACGTGGGGGGAGTTATTGGGGATGTGGGGAGAGTTACTGGGGACGTGGGGGGAATTACTGGGGATGTGGGGGGAGTTCGTGGGGGGAGTTACTGGGGAGTTAGTGGGGATGTGCGGGGAGTGAGTGGGAATGTGGGAGGAGTTACTGGGGATGTGGGGGGAGTGAGTGGGAAGGTGGGAGGAGTTACTGGGGATGTGGGGGGAGTTAGTGGGGATGTGGGGGGAGTGAGTGGGAAGGTGGGGGGAGTTACTGGGGATGTGGTGGGAGTGAGTGGGGAGGTGGGGGGAGTTACTGGGGATGTGGGGGGAGTTCGTAGGGGGAGTTACTGGGGAGTTACTGGGAATGTGGGGGGAGTTTCTGGGGACGTGGGGGGAGTTAGTGGGGATGCGGGGAGAGTTAGTGGGGATGTGGGGGCAGTGAGTGGGAAGGTGGGGGGAGTTACTGGGGATGTGGGAGGAGTTACTGGGGACGTGGGAGGAGTTACTGGGGACGTGGGAGGAGTTAGTGGGGACGTGGGGGGAGTTAGTGGGGACGTGGGGGGAGTTAGTGGGGATGTGGGAGGAGTTACTGGGGATGTGGGGGGAGTGAGTGGGAATGTGGGAGGAGTTACTGGGGATGTGGGGGGAGTTACTGGGGACGTGGGTGGAGTTCGTGGTTAGGCTGCCACCTGGAGGGACAAAAAGAGGAGTCAGGTTGACCATGGGGGGAGGGGTCATGGGGGCACCAGGGGGACCGTGGGGGAGGGACAGAGGTGAGGGAGGAGCCCTGAGGGTGCAGGGGTCAGAGGGGGCCATAACGAGGTCCCTGTCCCCTGTACCCAGCCATGGGTGGCTTTGTCCCCCCAACCCCAGTGGGTGTCCCCAGCACTGGATGTCCCTGTCCCCCTCACCTGGCACTGGGTGTCCCCATCCCCTGTGCCCAGCAGTGCCTGTCCCTGTCCTGTGTCACCCACAGTGGGTGTCCCTGTCCCCTCCAGCCCATGGGTGTCCCCAGCACTGGGTGTCTTTGTCCCCAACCCTCACTGAGTGTCCCCAATCCCCCCAGGCTGTCCCCATGATGTCACCTTTCAGCCACTCGCAGTTGTAGTTGCTGAAGTTCCCAGTGGAGTGAAGCTCAATGTACATCGTGTTCCCTTCCTTGCTGACCTCAGTGACCCTGAAGGTCTCGAAGGGCGGGATCAGCACCTCCTTCTGCCATGGATCGTAGGAGAATTTCTGGATGTCCGCACCGTGGCACGTGTGCACCTTGAACATCGTGTCCTGCCCAAGAGTGTCGTTCACATCTTTGCGCACGTCTGATGTTGGTGCGAAATAACCGAAGCGGACATCGTCGTATTTCTTGACCTCAAAGGGGTACCCCCACACCCTCCGGTACACGTCCTGACACTTGGCAGGTCTCAGCTTCTGGAGTGCCTGGGTCAGCAGGAGATGCAGAGATTTGAAGTGGAATTCGTTCCGGTATTTCTCGCTGGAGTTTCCAGCCTCGCGCACGGCCAGGCTGAACTCCCCGTACAAGTTCATGCCCATCATGCTGTGGACCATGAGGGCGACGGCCTGGTCTGTGGTGAGAGGAGATGGATCGGAGCCCCGCTTCTGCCACTCGGCCGCGGCCTCTGCCCAGTACTCTTGGCAAACTTGGGATTCTCAAGGAAGTCAGATCTCTGGAGTTCTGGAAACTTCTCGGACATTTCATCGCTACATTGCAGGTACTGGTCATCAAAGGAGTTCTGGGCCATGTCCAGGGGCAGCGTATCCATGGCTGCAGTGGCCACCACGGCCATTGCCAGCAGTGCCAGGGTCTGAGCCAGGGGGGCCATGGTGGGGAGAGACATCCAGGAGCAGTGTGGGACACTGGGGGACACAGAGGGACATGGAAGGGACACTGGGTGAAACAGGGAAGACACTGGGAGACACCAGGGGATGCTGAGGGAACACTGAGGGGCCCAGGGGACACTGATGGGACCCAGGGGACACTGATGGGACATGGGGGGGACATGGGGAGGCTTCCTTGGTGAGGGGCTGGGGAGGGACAGTGGGGTCAGCCCGGGGAGGGGGGGCAGCTCCGGCCAGGAGACCCCTGGACATGTCCTGAGACCTGATCCCAAATCCTGGGGTCACTCCTGGAGCCCCCCCAGTGTCCTCCAGGCCCCCAGCACCCCAATCCCACTCCCACTGTTCTGTGTGCCCCATCGCTGCCCTTGGACCATCCCAGGACCCCAATCCCAATCCAGTGACACCCCCAGTGTCCCCCCAGACCCCAATCCCACAATCCCCTGTCCCCCATGTGTCCCCAGTGTGCCCTGATACCGGAATGGGCCGGAGTGAACTCCCTGGCAGAGCTGGAGGGATCCCAGAGCCGGAATTCTTTATCAGCTCAGGCTCACAGCGGAGCTCTCCTGGTCCTGCAGCTCAGGGGGGCTTTGCCGCGGGGTATTTGTCCATCATAATCATACATATTAATTAAATTGGGCTTCTTGGCTAACACAAAACCAGCACTTTTCCCGTAAATAATTTGCATGGCTCTGCCTCTTTCAATAAGTAATTTTTATTGTCTTGGAGAGTCATAAAATTGGGGTCCTGGGTGTGCTTTGCCCCAGCATCCCAGACGGCCTCACCTCAAACTTCCGCTTTTGGCAGGAGCTGCTTGTTCTGTGTTACAGAACTTGCAAAAATCCTTCTCTGGAGTTCCCTTGATCTCCTTCTCCACAGGTTCCAGCTCTTATTCCTCACCCCCAGGACCCCAATCCCACCGTCCCATGTCCCCCCAGTGCCCCCCAGTGCCCCCCAGTGCCCCCCAGTGCCCCTCCCCACTGCTCACTGAGTTGCTGTCACACCTCAGACACCCAATGGGGTCCCCTATCAGAGGAGATCCCTGCAGGCACCCCCAGCCTGGGGCTGATCTCCTTGGGGAGTGCCTGGGTGGCATCCCCGGCCTTGTTGGGGCAGCAGGAGAAGCTCTGCACCCCAAAAAAGGGATCCCCCAAGGCCAGGAGCTCCCTGAGCCCTTGTTGGTGTGGTGGCTCAGAAAATCCATTTGCCAGTGTTGTAAATGCATTGTATAGAGTTGGCTTTTCACAAATATTAAAATGAATATTATATGTATAACATAGGAAGATTGTGCTGTATTTTCCTTTATTAATAGAAGTTAGAAATGTGATGAATGTATTTTTTTATGACTGTAACATCGTGTTAGAAGTAAAAGACTGGGGTTTCTCCTTCATTCCTGCATGAAGGTTGCTGACCAAAAAGCCACAAAAAAAGGAACTTATTGAACTTCTGTTATCAAGTATCTTGTCCAAATGAATATGACCAAAACCTCAGGAGAAGAATTTATGGGACCTGTGCTATCCCATGGAATGGAGCCACCCACAGATGGATCTACCAGATGAAATGGTTGGGGGGGAGTTGAAACTGAACAAAGAGAATTCCCACTCAAAAGAAATGTTTGAATCATGGATGTGAATTTTTAAATATGCAACAGGCTGAGACTTTTAAAGAATAAACTCTTTATTAGCAGTGTGCTGGTTGGCTCCCTGCCAGGCACCCTCGGCCGAGAAACTGAATTTTGCTTTTGTCTCCCCTAATTGTCTATTTTCTTTTAATTTTTTAATTAAACTTCTAAATCTTTCTAAGAATAGAAAGATTCTTAGTTTTTCACACTACTGAATGAATAAGCAAATCTGGTCCAATGAGCCCATTCATATTTGGAGAGGTAATTCTCCACAACACATCAAAATACCAACAGACCACAAGGACTAACCAAAACTCTGTTAAAGTTTAACCTGGGATTTATGAGTTTTAACAGGATTATCTCTGAGAAAATTAAAGGTGTTTGTGTAGATGTAGTATTTTCCTGCATATCAATAACAGAGCAGGACTGTACGAGTCACTGAGAATAATTAACTAAGTTATAAACTTAACAGTTTTGGCTCACATTTAAGACAAACTTTGAACCTTACTTGTGGTAGTTGAGCCTTAGCTATAATTAGTATATGAAACCTTACTGTTGGCTTTACCAGCTGTTTGCTTTCTACTTTATAGTTTTAACAAGGTAATTTTATTGTGATTTACTTTTTTGGTATAGCTATTTAGTGATTTAAGTATAATTATTTTTTCTTGCCACATTTAAATTAAAATTAGACTTGATATTAAAGCAGTTTAAGTATATTGATGGACCACAAATGCAATAAATAATAGCTTATTTTTTTGGAATAATTTGAACCCATAACTTTTTAACTGTTTATATGTGAGTGTCAGTTTTACAAACCCACTAACCTAACCAAGTTATTTGTGTAAAACTTATGGCACTATTGTATAATTCAATTCTTATTGCTTTAGCCTTCAATACAGATAATCCCATTACTTTTATTAGGCCAAACTTAAATCTATCATAGAGGCAATTTTTAAAAGCTGCAGCAGTTTAATCCCCAAAATAAATTTAGGTTGCTGCTATTTCGGTACAATTGTTTACCTGCATGTTTTTTACCTTGATGTTTGACTGTTGTATGACAAATTTTTAGTAACTTTTTTATAATGACAGAGTTTAAATAAGTTAATTTTTGTTGAGATTATTTTTGTTTAGTCTCAATAATGTTAACTTAAAGTTTTCTTAGGCACACTTTTTGTTATGTTTTACTTTTGTTTTAATAAAGTTGATTTTAAGTTTTGTGGAAATACACTTTTTTAAATTATAAGATATAACTCTTCTGCTATACAAATGAATGATGTAAAGCCTGAATGAATTTTTCTTATAATTTTTAAATTTAAATTATGAGACACAACTATTTTGTCATAGACATAAGAATATTTTTTACTGCTTTATTTTTAGTAGGTAACACTGAAGAATAAGTACCAATTTTATATTACAATTGTTATTAGTTGTAAGCTATTTAATGCCCTTTTTTGCTTTATTACTACTTAGCTAAAGATAAATTACAAAGCCGACTGCTTTACAAACCTTCAGATACCGTTGTGTAAATATAAATATAACTATAAATATTTAAATATGCTGCTCCTTCCCAGTGCCTCAGCCAATGGGAAAGGAAGAGGGCAACGAGCGGCCGAGAGTTTGTGATAAAAGGAGGCTGCGTCCTCCGAAACCTCGAGAGAGGAACCCCACGGGGTCTGGCTGTGCAAACTCTGTCCCTTTATTCCAATAAAGTTTCCAGGCTGTTTTGTGCACGCTTGGCTTTCCATAGCGTGGCTTTTCCCCACACGCTGAAGGTGCTGGGTAGGGCTTAAAGACTGACCAGCAAAAATGATAAAAGGGTGTAAAAGTTTTTACACAGGACAATAAACACAGCTGGGATCAGTGGAGAAAGAGATCAAGGGAGCTCCAGTGGGGTTTTGGACAAATTCTGTAACACAGAACGAGCAGCCAGTGCTGAAAGCAAAAGTTTGAGGTGAGGTCATCTGAGATATTGGGGCATCCCGTGAGAACGAGCCCCAGATCCCTTTTTAAGAACTCTCCAGGACAAAACAAGGATTAGGAAAGACATGGAGCCATGAAAATAATTTCCAGGAAAACTGCTGGTTCTGTATTAGATAGGAGGCCCATGTTAATGAATATTTATAATTAGGATGGATAAATATTTGCCCATGGCAAAGTCCCCCTGAGCTGCAGGACCAGGAGAGCTCCGCTGTGAGCCCGAGCTGATAAAGAATTCCGGCTCTGGGATCCCTCCAGCTCTGCCAGGGAGTTCACTCCGGCCCATTCCGGTATCAGGGGCTGGGGGGACACTGGGGACACTTGGGGGGGACAGGGGACTGTGGGATTGGGGTCTGGGGGGACACTGGGGGAGTCACAGGACTGGATTGGGGTCATGGGGTGCTCTGGGGGAAAGTGAGGGGGGACACGGGATGGTGGGAGTGGGATTGGGGTCATGGGGGGCTGGGAGACACTGGGGGTAGGGGGTGGTGCCCGGATTTGGGTTGAGGTCCTGGGGTGACACTGAAGAAATTGGGGACTGGGAGTGGGATTGGGGTCTGGGGATGGGCTGAGGGGGACACGGGGGGGCTCAGGGAGTGACCCCAGGATTTGGGTCAGGGTCCTGGGGGGCTGAGGAGATTTGTAATCATGGGAGTAGGATTGGGGTTCTGGGGGGCCAGGAGGACATGGTCCTGTGGGATTGGGGTCCCTGGGTGGCTGGGGGACATTGGGGTGGCAAACGTAACCCCAGGATTGGGGATCAGGGACCCCAGACACGTCCAGGGGACTCCTGGCCAGGAGTGCCTCCCTTCCCCCTGGGCTGACCCCACTGCCCTCCCCAGTCCCTCACTGAGGAACCCTCCCTGTGTCCCCTCAGTGTCTCTCAGTGTCCCCTCTGTGTCCCCCAGTGTCCCACACTGCTCCCAGTGGCCTCTCCCCGCCATGGCTCCCCTGGCTCTCACCCTGGCACTGCTGGCAATGGCCGTGGTGGCCACTGTGGCCATCAAGGTGGTGCCCCTGGACATGGCCGAGAACTCCTTCGATGACCAGTATGAGGACTGCGACCGTGACATGACCGCGGCGTTGCCGGCCCTCAACCGCTCCGAGTTCAGGAAGAATCCTCTGTTCGCCAAGGTCTGGCCCAAGGCCGTGGCTGAGTGGGAGAACCTGGGCTCCCCTGTGTCCCCTCTGCCCCCACCCCAGGCCATCGCCATCATGGCCTACACCATGGAAGGCCTGTACAGGCAGTTCAACGCGGCCGTGCGCGAGGCCGGGCGCTCCCCCCAGGAATACAGGGACAACTTCCACTTCAAAACGCTGCATTTCCTGCTGACCCAGGCCCTGGGGATGCTGAGGCCCACTCAGACACCCAAATGCCAGTGCGTGTACCGGGGGGTGAAAATGCACCATTTTGAGACGCAGCCTGGCCAGAGGGTCCGGTTCGGTCAATTCACGTCAACGTCGCTTTGCAAAGGTGTGACCGAATCCTTTGGGACAGACACGGTGTTCCAGATGATCACGTGCCACGGTGCGGACATCCAGAAGTTCTCCAAATATGATGAGAAGGAGGTGCTGGTCCCGCCCTTCGAGACATTTGAGGTCACTGAAGTCACCCGGGAAGGGGAGGGGATGTGGATCCAGCTCAACTCCACCGGGACCTTCAGCAACTACAACTGCGAGTGGCTGAAAGGCGACAGCACAGGTGACAGCCTGGGCAGGATGGGGACACCCACGGTGGCCATGGGGACACACATGAACGGGCACAGGGCACAGTGACACTCACTGGGGATGGGGGACAGGGAAAGGGACACCCACTGTGTGTGGGGGGACAAGGACACCCAGCGCTGGGGACAGGGACAGGGACACCCAGTTTTGGGGACACCCTCTGGGGGTGTGTGGACAGCAAAACCCAGTGCTGGGGACACCAACTCTGGGGACAGGGACAAGGACATTCACTGTGGGCAGGGGACACCCATGACAGGGCACAGGGGGTGGCAACACTCACCGCCAGCTGTGGGGACACTCACAGAGAGTGTGGGGACAGGGACACCCAGTGCTGGGGACACCAAGTCTGGGGATACTCGCGGTGGGCACAGGGACAGGAACATCCATGAGAGGGCACAGGGATGGGGACATCCCACATCTGGGAGGGGACAGGGACACCCCTGCCAGGGGACGACAGGGACAGGGACCAACCCCTACTGACCCTGTCCCTCCCCGCCAAAGGCAGTGCTGTGGGGACAGGCCCTGAGTGCTTGATGGGGGTGGGCTGGGACGCCCCATGGCACCCCATGACCTCCTCTCACCCCCTGTCACACCCTGTCACCCCTAAGCCCACCATGACCCTCCTGAAGTCCCTGCCCCCTGTACCCCCCCATGCCCCCCCAACACCCTGTCACCTGTCACCTCATGGCCCCCGTCTCTCCTGTCACCCCTAACCCCCCATTATGGCTGCCCCTGACCCCCTCTTTGTCCCCCATGGTTCCCTGACCCCCCTCTTTGTCCTGCAGGTCTCTCCCTGCCGAGCGTCTCCAGGGCCCCGCGCCACCTTGGAGGACTCCTCCTGGCCACCACAGCCCTGGCAGTGGCCACCAGGATCCTCTGAGCCACAAGGCCGCCAATGTCACCAAGGTCACTGAGGTCACTGTGGCCACCAAAATCACCAAGACCACCAGGACCCCAAGAGAAATGAGGCCACCAAGGCTACCAAGGTCACCACTGCCACTCTGGCCACCATGGTCACCATAACCACCAAGGCCACTGTGACCACCACGATCACCAAGACTCCACAGCCACTGTGACCACTGTGGCCACCAAGGCCTTTGTGCAAAGCCATTTTATGAAATGATTCTATCAGAACAATTCCATTAAAGAAACCTACAGAAACAATTCCATTAAAGAATTCTGTCAAAACAATTCCATTAAGGAATTCTGACAAATCCAGCAAAGACAGACAATCCTTTATCAGGGCTCCATGTCCCTCCCCACCCCAACACTCCTGGGAACGTCTCTGTCTCTCAGCCTCGTGCAGGATCCTTGGGGAGCCTCCCCTTCCCGCGGGAGGAACCTCACCCACGTTTCATTCCCAGCAGGAATGTGGCACTGGGATCATTTGGGGTCGCTGGTTTGGGCTGGTTTTAGCCCAGTTTAGCACCAGTGCCATCCCCTGCCTGGGAGGGACCTGCGGGAGCAGCTCAGGGAGCTTTACCCTACACGCTGATGGTGCTGGGTAGAGCTTAAAGCCTGACTTAAGGAATGATAAAAGGATGTAAAATTTTTATGCAAAACCCAATAAATGTGGCTCAAAGCAGTGCAGAAAGACAAAGGGAGCTCCAGTGGGGTTTCTGACAAATTCTCACACACAGAAGGAGCAGCGCCAGCCCAAACTGAAAGTTCAAGGTGAGGTCACTGAGGTACTGAGGCACTGAGTGAAAATGAGCCCAGATCCCTGCTGAGGAACTCTCCAGGACAATGAGGGAGTGATGCTGTCCTGAGAGTGCCGGGGGTGTGCAGAGATTGTGGGGTAACACAGCTTGGGGTTTGGGTAGAGAAGAACCAGTTCCCTATAAGGACTTGTCAATTTTCTGTGCAAAGGTCACAAACCCATCAGAGGCAAATTTTGAGATACTGACACCTTATATAACCACGGAGGAAGAATTTGTGAATAACCACAGAGTCTTTGTGAACACACATATAGGGGTGAGGTGACACTGAGAACTTCCTTTCCCTCCCGGCCCCCGAAGAGCTAAGAAGGCAGCCCAGGCTCTGCCGGGGCCAGGAGCCTTTCCCGGTGACTCTGGGGCAGGGGAGGGCAGGAGAATCTGTTCTGTCCCAGCCCAGCTGGGCTTTCCAGCGGCTCTTCAAACATCCTGCCGCTAAGCTGGGGGCGCTGAGCCCCCCACCTCTGCTGGTGAGTGCCGGGCACAGGGAAAGGGTGGCGGGGAGCAGCCCAGCCGTGCCGGAGATGGTGCAGCTGGGAGCAAAGAGCGAGGCCAGAGCGGCCAAGGGGCCCCCAGCAGGCAGAGCCCCCAGGGTTTGGCCCAGCTTCGGTGCAGCCTGGCCCCACCATCCTCAGCCACGGCCCGGGGAAGAGCCATCGTGCCCTCCGCAGGCCTGGGAGATGTTCACTTTTCTCCTGCCACATGAGACTTCCAGGAGCCCTGGAGAACGGGCTGAACTTTCCCTGTAACCTACAGAATGCTTTTAGGGGCTGCAGAGTTCTTGCCATAGCCAGGGACTGATAGAATCGAGATTTAATGGAGACTTTGGAACAGAGGAAGAGGAAGAGAAAGTGAAGTGAAGCCCTTTGCTCCCAGGGAGAAAGAGACCTCTGTTTGTGGAGATGAAGATGATTTTGCAGACAGAGGCAGGGAGCCTTTGTTTTACACTAGAAGAGGCCCCCTTAAATGGAACCCTAAAAGAAGCAGATATGGCCCGGAGGCAGCTGTGGGGTAAAGGTGCTAAATGGGGAGGATTTCACAGTTTGCAGAGTTTCTGAACCCTAAAAGAAGCAGATATGGCCCAGAGGCAGCTGTGAGAAAAAGGTGCTACATGGGGGGGATTTCACAGAGTTTCCGAGCAGCTGCAGATCCGTGCCATGGGAGCCAGCACAGAACCGTTTCCTTGTGGCCGTGTCTCCATGGGAGTTTCTAAGAGAGGCTCCTGTCCCATGGAACAGATGAAATATTATTTTAGAGTGGTGAAATTGACTGAAAATCCCAGGTTTTGTCTCTTGATGTTGTCTGTGGGAAAGTGAGCAGTTGTGGGGGGGAAGTGTTATGAAAGTTTCGTTTTGATTCTCATTCTTTTCTGTTCGTGTTTGTTAATGAATCTATATTTATAATTTTTATTATTTGGGCCTGCTTTGCTTTCCACCTAATCCTATCTCAGGGTAGGAAAAGGAGTGGGTGACTTCAACAAACACTTAAACCGCTACACGAAATTTGGCAAACAAGAGTTGGTGAGCGTGAAACCATTACAGCAAATCATTTCCAGGAAAAGTGCTGGTTCTGTATTAGATAGGAGGCCCATTTTAATGAATATTTATAATTATGATTGATAAATAGCCTGTGGCCAAGTCCCCCTGAGCTGCAGGACCAGGAGAGCTCCGCTGTGAGCCCGAGCTGATAAAGAATTCCGGCTCTGGGATCCCTCCAGCTCTGCCAGGGAGTTCACTCCGGCCCATTCCGGTATCAGGGGCTGGGGGGACACTGGGGACACTTGGGGGGACAGGGGACTGTGGGATTGGGGTCTGGGGGGACACTGGAGGTGTCACAGGACGGGGATTGGGGTCCTGGGATGGTCCAAGGGCAGCGATGGGGGGCACAGGGCTGTGGGAGTGGCAGTGGGGCACTGGGGGACACTGGGGGACACTGGGGGGCACTGGGGGCACATGGGATGGGATCGGGGTCCTGGGGGATCACTGGGGGTCTCATGGGATTGGGGCCCCTCAGTGTTCCCTCAGCATCCTCTGGTGTCCCCCAGTGTCTTCCCTGTCTCACCCAGTGTCCCCTCTGTGTCCCCTCTGTGTCCCCCAGTGCTCCCAGTGGCCTCTCCCCACCATGGCTCCCCTGGCTCAGACCCTGGCACTGCTGGCAATGACCGTGGTGGCCACTGCAGCCATCAAGGTGGTGCCCCTGGACATGGCCAAGAACTCCTTCGATGACCAGTACCTGAAATGCAGCCGTAACTTGACGGAGAATTTGCTGGAACTCCAGGTCTCTGACTTCTGCAAGGATAAAGAGTTTTTCAACAACTGGAAAAATGCCACGGCTACGTGGAGGAACCGCAGATCTGTTTTATCCCGCCTCGGATTTTTGCCATCCTGTCTCACCAAAGACGAGGCTGTCGCCCTCATGGCCTACACCATGAATTTCACGGGATTGTACAGGAGGTTCAACGAGGCCACACGCGAGGCTGGAAAATCCAGTAACAAATACCGGAATAAATTCCCCTTCAAATCTCTGCATTTCCTGCTGACCCAGGCCCTGCAGAAGCTGAATCCTGACAGAGCGTGTCAGAACGTGTACAGGGGGGTGAGGAAAATCAAGTTCAACACAAAGCCTGGCAAGGAAGTTCGCTTTGGTTATTTCACATCGACGTCGCTGAGCGAAACGGTGGCCCAGGGTTATGGGCAGGGCACGGTGTTCAAGGTGAGCACCTGCCATGGTGTGAACATCCAGGAATTCTCCTACTATCCAGAGGAGGAGGAGGTGCTGATCCCGCCCTTCGAGACCTTCAGTGTGACCAATGTCAGTAAGAAAGGGAGCACAACGTACATTGAGCTCAAATCCACCGGGACCTTCAGCAACTACAACTGCGAGTGGCTGAAAGGTGACATCATGGGGACAGCCTGGGGGGATTGGGGACACTCAGTGAGGGTTGGGGACAAGGACACCCAGTGCTGGGGACACCCATGGGCCAGAGGGGACAGGGACACCCACTGTGGGTGACACAGGACAGGGACAGCCATTGCTGGGCACAGGGGATGGGGACACCCAGTGCCAGGTGAGGGGGACAGGGACATCCAGTGCTGGGGACACCCAGTGGGGTTGGGGGGACAAAGCCACCCATGGCTGGGTACAGGGGACAGGGACCTCGTTATGGCCCCCTCTGACCCCCACACCCTCAGGGCTCCTCCCTCACCTCTGTCCCTCTCTTTGTCCCCCCAGGTGGCAGCCTAACCAGGAACTTCCCCGACCACCGACCACTGCAGGAACTCCTTCAACCTCCCCAGTAACTCGCCCCACCTCGGGGGGCTTCTCCTGGCCACCGTGGCCATGGCAGTGGTCACCGGAACCCTCTGAGCCACGAGGCCACCACGGTCACTGTCCCAAGGGCTCCGTCCTGGGGAAGCCCCTCCGAGAGCTGCCCACAAGGGACCTGCACAAAGCCAGCAGGACCAGCAAAATGGATCCAGAAAATTGCTGCTTGCTCGCCTGGAGTGGGAAAAAATTGCTGCTTGCTTGCCTGATGTATGAAACATTCATCAGAAATTTGATCCTTGCTCACCTGACATATCAAAATTTATCAAAATTTGCTGTTTGCTTGCCTGATGTATCCGCTGCAATTCTCTTACGGCCTCTGCTGCAGGGCACAGAATTTCCAAAATAAAGCAATTCCTGAAGTTTCCATCAGTGGCAACTTAAAGCTTTGTTTTTCACACCTCCATCTTCAGAGAGGCAATGGAGAAACGTTCCTCCCTTTCTCCTCTGCACTCCCTTTTCACTGCAGCCCCTCAGGAAGGACCTGCAGGGGCTGGAGCATGTCCAGGGAAGGGACGGAGCTGGGGAAGGGTCGGGAGCACCAGGGGTGGCTGAGGGAGCTCGGGGGAGCTGCTCAGAGCAATTCAAAAAGGATGAACGATCAGTTCGGGGCCAGTTCCAGAGTTCCTGATTTGAGGCAATGCAACAGAAGAAGCATTGGGAGGAAAAAAAAAAATAAAAAAAGAAAGAAGGAAAAATAAAATCGAGAAAAGAGGACAGAGGCAGCACCGCCCATTCATTTATGAACCCCCTGATGTCCCGCTCAGGAAACTCTTTTTCCTTTCAAACCAGGGGATTTTCCCTCTTCAGCCCGCACATCCCCCGAACTCGCTGAGCCGTTGTAGTTCGGGAATTGCCCACAGGAGGGCAGCAGCGAGCAGGGTCCAACAGCGGCCCTGCGCATGCGCCGCCCCCAGCCGCAGTTCCCGGGTGCCACCAGCAGGCGGCAGCACGAGCTGGCGGCGCTGCCGAGCGCCCGGCCCGGCCCGGGCTCTGCCGGGGTTTGGGACCGAGCGACCCCAAAGCCCGTGCGGGGCCAGCGCTGCCATGGCAGGGACACCTTCCCCTGGGCCAGGCTGCTCCAGGGCCCCCAGCACGGCCTCGGACACCGCCAGGGACGGGGCAGCCACTCAGCAACACTCTGAGACAGGGGGAGAACATCGATATGGATCTATCCATAAATGTATTTTATGGATCCCTGTGACAAGAGCTCAAAGCTCTCCGTGCTTCCAGTGCCGAAGGGATTTGGTTCCTTCCATGTTCGGTTCCTCCAGGTCACGGACATGGCAGCAACCCCCAGAGGGAGGCTGGGCTCAGAATTCCTTGCTGCAGCTCCTTGGAGATCATTCTCCTTACCTTTGGATTTCTGAAGTGAAAGGATGATTTCCTCCAGGCTCCTGCTGGATCCCATTTCCATGGAATTCCTGAGCACAGGCTCAGCTCAATTCCTCAGGATCAGGGCTGTCTCTGGATCAGGGCTCCCTCCCAGCACCCCCAGTTCCTCTGCCACAACTGGAGACCCCAAGGGTGACCCCACAGCTCCCCAAGTTCTCCCTTGGGGCCCATCCTGGAGGGAAACGCCTGCTCCTGCCCAGAGGTGCCACATAATCCTGATCTGAGTGTGGCTGGCAGGAGCTCGGGGCTGGGCAGGGGCACCCAGAGCAGCTCTTTGGGCCCAGCCCGGGCTGAGGAGGAGCCAGGCGGGGTTGAGGAGGTGCCAGGCTGGGCTGAGGAGGTGCCAGGCGGAGTTGTGCAGGTGCCAGGTTGGGTTGTGGAGGTGCCAGGCTGGGCTGAGGAGGTGCCAGGCTGGGCTGTGGAGGTGCCAGGCTGGGCTGAGGAGGTGCCAGGCTGGGCTGAGGAGGTGCCAGGCTGGGCTGTGGAGGTGCCAGGCTGGGCTGAGGAGGTGCCAGGCTGGGCTGTGGAGGTGCCAGGCTGGGCTGAGGAGGTGCCAGGCTGGGCTGAGGAGGTGCCAGCCCTGTGCCAGCCCTGTGCCAGCCCTGTGCCAGCCCTGTGCCAAGGGGGTGTGCCCTGCCACACACACAAACACACACCAGTGACACCAGCTTCCTTTTGAGTTTTTATCTCAACTCCCCAGACACCAGATCCCTGCCCCTGCCCTGGAATGTCCTGGAATGTCCTTTAAACACACTGGCTACAAAAATCCTGGGAGGCAGAAGGGGCAGGGCCAGTCCCCGGAGTAGAACTTGGCCGATTCCTTGGAACAGAGCTGGGCTCATTCCTTGGACTGGAGTTTGGCTGAGCACTGGGATCAGAGCTGGGCCAATTCCCAGGAGCCGAGCTCAGCCAAGCTCTGGGATCAGAGATGGGCCGATTCCCTGGATCCAAGCCCAGCCAAGCCCTGGGATCAGAGCTGGGCCCAATCCCAGCTCCAAGCCCAGCCCTGGGATCAGAGCTGGGCCCAATCCCAGCTCCAAGCCCAGCCCTGGGATCAGAGCTGGGCCCAATCCCAGCTCCAAGCCCAGCCAAGCCCTGGGATCAGAGCTGGCCCAATCCCAGCTCCAGGCCCAGCCCTGGGATCAGAGCTGGCCCAATCCCAGCTCCAGGCCCAGCCCTGGGTCAGAGCTGGCCCAATCCCAGCTCCAGGCCCAGCCCTGGGATGCAGTTCATGCCGAGAGGTCGCTGTTGTCGAACCTCTCCTGGTCGTAGACCTCGGCCACCACCTTCCTGCCCGCGAACCAGCGCCCGTTGAGCGCCTGGATGGCCTTGTGAGTCTCTGAGGCCATGGAGAACTCCACAAAGATCTTGACGATGATCTCGGCGTCCTCCTCCTCGCCCTGCTTCTCCTGGTAGATGATGACCCTGTTGACAGCCCCGAACTTCCCGCACTCCTCCGTCACTTCTCCCTCCAGGTCGTCATCGATGTCCTTGGGATCCACCATGTTCCGCAGCACCATCACCGTGGACTGCGGGGAGGGAGGAGGGAATCAACGCCTGGGGACACGCACCTTTCATGGATCAGCTCACTCCAACCCTGACCTGGGGCATTTCCAGGGATGGGGCAGCCACAGCAGCTCTGGGCACCCCCCGCCCTCCCAGGGAAGGATTCCATCCCAATTCCCGTGTATCCCTGCCCTCTGGCACGGGGAATCCATTCCCCTTGTCCCGGCACTCCAGGCCCGTGTGAATCAATCCTCCAGAGCAGGGCCAGGATGTCCCTGAGTGCCCCGAGCTCAGAGGTACCGTGGGTGTTCCTGAGGCCCCTGGGCTGCAGAGCCAAGCCTGGGACACCCGTGGCAGCTGTCACCTGTCTGGGACACCCATGGCAGCTGTCACCTGTTGTCACCTGTCTGGGACACCCATGGCAGCTGTCACCTGTTGTCACCTGTCTGGGACACCCATGACATTTGTCACCCACCTGGGACACCCCTGGCAGCTGTCACCCACCTGGGACACCCCTGGCAGCTGTCACCTGCCTAGGACACCCATGACATTTGTCACCCGCCTGGGACACCCATGACAGCTGTCACCCACCTGGGACACCCATGACAGCTGTCACCCGTCTGGGACACCCGTGGCAGCTGTCACCCACCTGGGACACCCTTGGCAGCTGTCACCTGTTGTCACCTGTCTGGGACACCTGTGGCAGTTGTCACCCACCTGGGACACCCATGGCAGCTGTCACCCACCTGGGACACCCCTGGCAGCTGTCACCTGCCTAGGACACCCATGACATTTGTCACCCACCTGGGACACCCATGACAGTTGTCACCTGTTGTCACCCACCTGGGACACCCGTGGCAGCTGTCACCTGTTGTCACCCACCTGGGACACCCCTGGCAGCCGCCTCCCGCCCAGCCTCACCTCCTGCTTGCGGAGCAGCTTCTGCATGACCATGTGCCGGGCGCTGCTGCCCGAGATGCTCATGTGCTCCTGCTCGCTCAGCATCTCCGGCCGCTCCGACTCCTGGAACACCTCCTCCTCCTCCTTCTCCTTCTTCACCTCCACCAGCCCCAGGGCCGGGGGGCTGGCCAGGATGGGGTTCACAACCCCCACCTGCGGGATGGTCACCGGGATGGGCGGCCGGGCAGGGGTCACACCTGGGAGGGCACAGGGACAGGATGGTCAGAGACACCTGGGTGATGGTTGGTGACATCTGGGCCATGATCAGTGACATTTGGGCAGTGGTCAGAGACACCTGGGTGATGGTGACACCTTCAGTGACAGCCAGGCCATGGTCAGAGACACCTGGGTGATGGTGACACCTGGACAATGGTGACACCTTCAGTGACGGCCAGGCCATGGTCAGTGACACCTGGACAATGGTGACACCTGGACAACGGTGACACCTGGACAACGGTGACACCTTCAGTGACAGCCAGGCCATGGTCAGTGACACTTGGACAATGCTGACACCTGGACAATGGTGACACCTGGACAACGGTGACACCTGGACAATGGTGACACCTTCAGTGACAGCCAGGCCATGGTCGGTGACACCTGGACAATGGTGACACCTGGACAATGCTGACACCTTCAGTGACAGCCAGTGCCAATTATCCAGCGTTCCCCCCCATCCCAGGTGTTCCCACTGGGAACCCACAGCCTGTCCCATCCACTGGACCAGAATTAACCCATAAAACATCCCAGCTCTTCCCCAGGCAGGGCCAGGAGCAGGACTGCAGCTCCAAGCAGACCCCGGGCACTGAGGCCCACCTGTGCAAAAGGGACACGGATGAGGCAGAGCACACACGGGTGACAGGAGCCAGGGGAGCCACAGAGGTGACAAGGGAAGGGCACACGTGGGGGACAGGAGGGGACAGACGTGTGCAGGTGACAGGGGGAGCAGCACACAGGTGACAAGGGTACACACACATGACAGAAGGGAGAGGACACAGAGGTGCCAGCAGGAAGGGACAGACACAGGTGCCAGGAGGAGGGGACAGACACAGGTGACAGAAGGGACAGACACAGGTGACAGCAGGAAGGGACAGACACAGGTGACAGAAGGGGACACAGGTGACAGCAGGAAGGGACAGACACAGGTGACAGGAGGGACAGACACAGGGGACAGAAGGGGACACAGGTGACAGCAGAAGGGACAGACACAGGTGCCAGCAGAAGGGACAGACACAGGGGACAGAAGGTGACACGGGTGCCAGCAGAAGGGACTGACAGAGGTGACAGAAGGGACAGACAGAGGTGACAGAAGGGGACACAGGTGCCAGCAGAAGGGACAGACAGAGGTGACAGCAGGGGACACGGGTGCCAGCAGGAGGGGACCCACCTGTGATGACTCCGGGCGCCTGTGCAGCCATCACAGCCTGGGGCAGAGCCCCCAGGGGCTGGGCCAGGGTCAGGGCAGGGGACACAAGCCCGGGTGTGGCCAGCGTGCCCAGCACTGCGGCTCCTGCCACGGCCTCCTGTGGGACACACGGAAAACCTCGGGTCACCCCTGCCCAGGGACCCTCCCTGCAGAGCACCCAGCCAGCCCCAGCTGCCCCACGCCTGGGAAACGCTGGATGTTCCCATTCCCAGAACTCCCAGGGCTGCTGGGGAAGGTACAGGTGTCACCCAGCCCAGCAGGGAAACTCAAACTCTGAAGCACCTTGGAAGAAAAACCTTCTCCTGGAACTGAAATCCCAATGAACACCCTGACTCCAGCCTCCCAGAATTCCAACAGCATCCAGCTGACCATGGAGCACTTCCATGGAAGCCTAAAACACACCCCAGGATCCCAATGTTTTGGTTGTTGCTTTCCAGGCCATTGCAGTCCTGATTTAATTGCTCCCATCCTTCTCTTGTATTCCCAGGGCTCCTGTAATCCCTGGAAGATCCCAAAGTTTTGTCCCTCCACTCCCACATGTTCATGGATCTGTGACATCCCAACTCTCCTCTACCTAAATGCCCAAACTTTGGGATCCAACCCATCCCATCAGGGCTCTGCTCCCAGTGCCCACAAGGCCACCCCTATTTCCCTATTTCCCTTTTTCTCCTATTTCTCCTCTTTCATTGGAGATGAAGGGGAATGGGAAAGTGCTGGAACAAAAGCATTGGAATTTCTGGCCCCCACTTCTCACTGAAAACCCTAAAAAACTTCTCCCAACACTTTTGATTCCTTCACATCCTTGCAAGTCTGACTTTTCCTACTCTGGTGGACAGGGGTGACCCTTGCTCCTCTCTTTAGTGCCACTCTCCTCACAGGATCAGATCCTGCAGTTCATTGACAGAGCAGCAGGATTTATCCGTGTCTGTATCACATTTCTACCATTTCACTCAAGCAGAGTCCACACTCCTCTCCCAAAGTGATTTTGATCCAAGGAATTCCAGCCATGTCCCAACTTCCTCCCTCCCTGGACTGCAGAGGTTTCCAGCCCTGTGGAATCTTCCCTGGGGACCTGTGAGTTCCACCTGAGGGGCAGCTCCTCCCACTTTTCATTGATTTTTTTCCCCAAAAAGCCTTTTGGAGCCCCAGCTCTGCTGCAGCAGCACCAGGGGCTGCCCTGACCAGCAACTCCTGCCCAAGAAAATCCCAAAACACGACAGTGCTGGAATTTTATTTCTCCGTGGGGTGCCCAAGGCAGGGATGGGGGCACAGCCATGGGAATCTGTGCCCAGTGGTCCCACCAGGAGCTCCTGGTACTTCAGGAAAACCAAATCAGAGAACCCAAGTTCTGTATCAACACCCACCCCACCACTGCCCTTCCCTGATTCCCAACAGCCTGAAGCCATTCCAGGCCTGCTCCAGGTGGGACCTTCAACCTCAGGGCTGCAACACAACTGCTCCTGCTCTCAGCCCTCCTTCCATGTCCTTCCCTGCTTTCTTTCAGCCTCTCCTGCAACTGCTTTCCCCTCATTGCTGGTTTCACTTCCAGACTAGGAATTCTCTCCAGCCTTCCCCACCAGTTCCTGAAATAAAGCCCTCATCAGCTGTGCCAGATCATTCCAGAATCTGGTGTCTCAGATTCCCCAGGGTCAGGGACAAGCTCCCATGTGTGAAATCCTGGGACAGAGCATGATCTGGAATCATGGCATCCTGGAATGGTTTGGGTTGGAAGGGACCTTAGAACTCATCCAGTCCCACACCCTGCCATGGGCACGGACACCTTCCACTGTCCCAGGGCCTTGGACCCCTCCAGGGATGGGACAGCCACAGCTTCTGTGGGGAGCTGTGCAGTGCTCTGTGCTGTACCTGTGCCTCACCTGAGCTGTCCCTGTGCCACACCTGTGCAGTGCCCTGAGCTGTCCCTGTGCCTCACCTGAGCTGTTCCTGTGCCTCACCTGTGCAGTGCCCTGAGCTGTCCCTGTGCCTCACCTGTGCAGTGCCCTGAGCTGTCCCTGTGCCTCACCTGTGCTGTCCCTGTGCCTCACCTGTGCTGTGCTCTGTGCTGTACCTGTGCCTCACCTGAGCTGTCCCTGTGCCTCACCTGAGCTGTCCCTGTGCCTCACCTGAGCTGTGCCCTGAGCTGTCCCTGTGCCTCACCTGTGCAGTGCTCTGTGCTGTCCCTGTGCCTCACCTGTGCAGTGCTCTGTGCTGTCCCTGTGCCACACCTGTGCAGTGCTCTGTGCTGTCCCTGTGCCACACCTGTGCCTCCCCATGTCTCACCTGTGCCCCCCCATGTCTCACCTGTGCCCCCCCATGTCTCACCTGTGCCCCATGTCTCACCTGTCCCCATGTCTCACCTGTCCCCGTGTGTCATCTGTCCCCATCTGAGCCACCCCCATGTCTCACCTGACCCCATGTCTGACCTGTCCCCGTGTCTCACCTGTGCCGTGATCTTGGCCGTGGCAGCGGCAGCAGCCACAGCAGCTGAAGGTGGGAGCTGTGCCCCATGTGAGCTGTCCCCACAAGAGCTGTCCCCATGTCTCACCTGTCCCCGTGTGACCTGTCCCCATGTCTCACCTGTGCCGTGATCTTGGCGGTGGCAGCGGCAGCAGCCACAGCAGCTGCAGGGGGGAGCTGTCCCTGTGTGTCACTTGTGCCCCATGTGAGCTGTCCCCACAAGGCTGTCCCCATGTCTCACCTGTCCCCGTGTGAGCTGTCCCCATGTCTCACCTGTGCCGTGATCTTGGCGGTGGCAGCGGCAGCAGCCACAGCAGCTGCAGGGGGGGGCTGTCCCTGTGTGTCACTTGTGCCCCATGTGAGCTGTCCCTGTGTGACCTGTCCCCATGTCTCACCTGTCCCCGTGTGACCTGTCCCCATGTCTCACCTGTGCCGTGATCTTGGCGGTGGCAGCAGCAGCAGCCACAGCAGCTGCAGGGGGCAGCCCCCCAGGCGTGGCAGGGGTCAGCAGTGGCATTGGGGGTGTCACGGCCTTGCCCACCCGCAGGTACTGACCGCCCAGGTCGAAGAGGTTCATGGAGGACACGGCGTCCTGCGAGGACTGGGCCTTCTCGTACTCTGCAGGGAGAGAGCGCCCACGCACCATGAGCTCAGCCAGGGCATTATGGGATGGGCTGGGTGGGAAGGGACCTCAGAGACCTCCCAGGCCCCCTCCCTGCCCCTTCCACCTTCCACTGTCCCAGGCTGCTCCAGGCCTGCTCAGCCTGGCCTTGGAGGCTGCCAGGGATGGGGCAGACACAGCTGCTCTGGGCACCTGTGCCAGGGCCTCATGCCCCTCACAGCCACTATAAATTATATGTAAATTATATGTAAATTATATATAAATTATATATAAATTATATGTAAATTATATATAAATTACATATCAAAATGATATATAAATTATATAAAATCATATATAAATTATATAAAAAATATATATAAATTATATAAATTATATGTAAATTATATAAATTATATGTAAATTATATATAAATTATATGTAAATTATATATAAATTATATAAAAATGATATATAAATCATATAAAATTATATATAAATTATTTAAAAATTATATATAAATTATATAAAAATTATATATAAATTACATATAAATTATATAGAAATTATAGAAATTATATATAAATTATATATAAATTATATGTAAACGATATATAAGTTATATATAACTGATACTAAAATTATATTAAAATTATATGTAAATTATATATAAATTACATAAAAATTATATATAAAAATTACATATAAATTATATTTCTAAATCCACGACCTACTCCAAATTTATTCCCACCACTTAAGGAAACTCCCCCACTGGGGTGAAGGAAAACCCGACCCCAAAGCCACCCCAAGGGCAGAGGACCCTCCCACCCTGCCCTGCCCCAGCCCCCCCAGCTGTACCGATGAATCCGTAGCCTTTGTGCTTCCCTGTCGTGGGGTCCCTGGCCAAGGTGCAGGATTTGATCTTCCCAAAGGCTTCGAAGACACTTTTGATGTCATCGTCGGACAGGTCCTGGTGCACCGAGGCCACGTAGATGCGGTTGAAGGCCCGGGCCTCCTCTGCCAGCTGGTCAATGATGGGCTGCGCCTGCCCGATGTTGCTGGGCCTGCCCACCTGCAGGGACAGGGATTGGAATGGTGTTGGGGAGGGCTGGAGCTCCAGGAGGGGCTGAGGGAGCTGGGAAAGGGCTGAGCCTGGAGAAAAGGGGGTTCAGGGGGGACCTGACAGGAGGGGACAGCCAGGGAGGTCGGGATCTGATCCCAAAGAACAAGAGGGAACGGGCCAGGGGGGGTTCAGGCTGGACATCAGGAGGAATTCCTTCAAGGAAAGGGTGGTCAGGAATTGGCAGGGGTGCCCAAGGAGGTGCTGGAGTCCCCATCCCTGGAGGTGTCAAAGGAATGCCTGGATGAGGCACTCAGTGCTCTGGGCTGGGTGACAGGGTGGGGATGGGTCACAAGCTGGAATTGATGAGCTGGGGAGGATCTTCCCATGTGAACAATTCCAATATTCTGTGATATGGAATGGAGTCCATGGAGCAGCACTTGGCCCCTCCCTGCCTGCACAGCTCAGAGGGCAGCAGCAGTGGAGGAACAGGGCCAGGAACAGGGCCAGGAACGGGGCCAGGAACGGGGCCAGGAACGGGGCCAGGAACGGGGCCAGGACCAGGACCAGGTCCAGGACCAGGTCCAGGACCAGGTCCAGGAACAGGACCAGGAACAGGACCAGGTCCAGGAACAGCCTGCTAGTGCAGGATCCCGGGCTCTGCTCCCTGCTCCTCCCCAAATTACCTTCCTTGACCTGCCAAACACCAACTTCCAGGGGCTGAGGAGGATTCTGCAGTCAAACCACAGCGTTCCCACCCCTTCCCTTTGGGGGCTCCCCTGGGCCATGGGACTCTGCACACACTCAGGGCGTGTCAGACACACCATGGAAGATATAAAGAATCATCTTGGCTTTTCCTTCAAGAGAATTCCACGTGTGGGTGGGAAAAGCTGAGCTGAGTCCCTGGAGCCAGGTGGGACTCACAGGCCAGGGGGGTCTTTCCTTGGACAGGAGGGACCCAGAGCCCCCCTGTGCTCCAAGTTGGACACCAAGGTCCATCAGGGAACACTCTGCAGGTTCCTTCCCCTGTCACAGAGCTGTGGGCAGCATTTCCAGCCACAAAAGGATTATTCCCAGGAAAAGAGAACAGGAATTTTCAGAGCAGGCACGTTACTCACCTTGATGTTCCTTCCCCCCAGCATGACAGAATTCATCTGCTCCAGGGCCAGCTGGGCGGCTTCAGGAACCTCGTATTCCACAAAGGCAAAGCCCTGGGATGGGAGGAGACACCCGTGTCACTCCAGCTGTGCCAGCCTAATGCAGCCCAGGTTTCTCATTCCACCCTACAGGTGGAATTGATTCCCACCACTCTGATCCCTGCTCGTGGCCCAAGAGGATTCCTTGGAGAAGCATTTTATTATGGCAGAAAATGGCTCCTGCAGAGGTTGCATCCATTCTGGAGCCTCTCAGGCTCTGAGAGCAGCAAAACCCCACCTAACTAAAGCTGCTGATTTGGCACTTCCAGCAGAGCTTCAGGTGGGACATCAGGAGGAATTTCTTCACTGAAAGGGTGGTCAGGCATGGAAGGGGCTGCCCAGGGAGGTGCTGAGTCCCCATCCCTGGAGATGTCCAAGGAATGACTGAATGTGGCACTCAGAGCCAACCTCCAAAATTCTGATTGTGTGCACTTCACCCCACACACCCCAGGCTCCCAGCACAGAATCCTGCCCCAAGCAGATCAGGGAGCTGCAAACATTCACCCCCAGTGCTAAAAGGAGCCTGTTCCTCCTAGGGGTAGAGGGATAGAGACCCTTTTCTCTCCTGGCTGTATCTGGAAGGCCTTGAAGAGAGGAGGATGTGAGGATGGTCCTTGAGGGCTGGGAATCAGAATCATGGGGAGGTTTGGGTTGTAGAGCCCATCCAGTTCCACACCTTCCCCTAGACCAGGCTGCTCCAAACCCCATCCAGCCTGACCCTGGACACCTCCAGGGATGATCCAGGGGCAGCCACAGCTTCTCTGGGCAACCAGGGCCTCACCACCCTCACAGGGAAGGATTCCCTCCTAGTACCTCATCCAGAACTCTGCAAAGGTTATTTTGTGTTTAGGACACATGGCTGAAAGAAATGTCCTTGCAGAAGGATATTTCATTCTCCAAAATGCACCATCACTGGAGCATCACCACCCCCAAGGAATCCCACCCCTTCCCAGGACAGTTCACCTGCTCTTCCCCAAGGAATCCCACCCCTTCCCAGGACAGTTCACCTGCTCTTTCCCAGATCCAAGCAATCCCACAGCGGTTTGGGTGGGCCAGGAGCTCAAAGCTCATCCAGCTCCACCTTGGGAACCTCCCAGCAGCCCCATCCCACCTTGTGCTTCATGGTGACGGAGTCCCAGGACATGTCGATGCTCTTGATGGGCCCGAAGGGGGCGAAGGCCTGGCGGATGGTGTCCTCCCCCAGCTCGTAGTAGATGGAGCCCACGTAGACCCGGCACATGATGGCGAGCGCCCGCTGCCTCTGAGCCGCCATCTGTAGCGAGACAAGGACTGGCCGGTCAGTGCCGGGCTGGCCGTGGCCACCGGGGCCTCCTCCCCTCCTGCTTCCCTCCCGGGAGCCAGCCCTGGCGGCAGCTCTGGCACAGCCTGGATCAGGAGTTCCCTGCTCGCTGCACAGGGCGCTGGAGCGGATCCGCCCGGCTCACTCCCGGATAAAGTCCGGCTCGTCCCGGGGCAGACGCGTCCGGAGGGGCCGGGTCTCTCCCCCAGCCTGATCTCATCTCCAGCCACACCCGCAGGAGGAGGGAATCCCTTCGCTCTAGGGCAGCTTCCCCCTCCAGGCAGCAAAGGGCTCAGCTCTGGGCACTGGGAGAATCCCTCCCGCTCCCCCCCCGACGGCAGAGATCCATCGGCACTCCCGCCCCCGCCCTCCCCGGCAGCAAAGGGGGCTGGCACTGGGAACCTCCCCCCGCTCCCTCCGGCACCAGAGCCTCCCCCCACCCCCGGCACTCCGAGATCCAGTACTGGGCACCACTTCCACAGCTCAACAGCCAAGCCAAACGCTCCCATGGCCCAGTGGGACTCGTGGGAAGCGCGTGGTGCCAGTACTCATCCCTGCCTGGCGGCGCTGGCTGTACTGGAGCAGCCCCAACGCTGGGCGCTGCACAGAGGATTTTCCTGCTGCTGTGTCCTAAGTCTGCCTGGAAAGCTGCTCTCAAGACAAATCCGGCCATTCCTTACAGGAGGGATCCCAAAAGCAGAGCACAGTGTGTCCTTGGTGTCTGTCAGCCCCAGAGCAGCTCTAGAGCTGCCGAGGGACACGGCCCTGGAGGTGTGGGCACACCACGGGGGCTCTGGAGGAGTCACTGCCTGCATGTCAGGGGGTCTGGGGCAGGTGGGACACACCTGGGGCAGGAGGAGGCTGGTGCAGAGCACGTGCAGCAGCAGCAGCAGCAGCAGGTGATGCCTCTGGCCCTGCCCAGCAGGGAGCTCTGAGCACCCCCTTCCCTCCCCAGCACCCCCCGGGCACAGGGGCTGCAACCAGGGCCTTCAGGAGACCATTTTTGGGGTGTCCTAATGAGCAGGGGAGCTCTGCCATGCCTGGGGACCCCTGGGGCAGAGGGAAAGCACTCGGGGCCTTCTCAAGGCTGATTTTTGGGGTGTCCTAATGAGCCCGGGAGCTCTACCATGCCTAGGGACCCCTGGGGCAGAGGGAAAGCACTCAGGGCCTGCTCAAGGCTGAATTTTGGGGTGCCCTAAGGAGCAGGGGAGCTCTGCCATACCTGGGGACCCCTGGGGCAGAGGGAAAGCACTCAAGGCCTTCTCAAGGCTGAATTTTGGGGTGCCCTAAGGAGCTCAGGAGCTCTGCCTGGGGATGCTGCAGCCCAAGAGGAGGGAGAGCTCATCTGTGACAGGCACAGCAGCGTGGACACAGCCTGTACCTGTACCTGTACCTGAGGGACTCCTGCTGCCTGTTACTGCACCTGTCAAGGGGGAAACAACCTGGGAGGGTTTAACTCCTGCCATCCCATACAGGACACTGCAAACAGGGACAGCTCTCACCCCACTCTGTCCCTGAGGTGACAATAAACCCCAAATGCTGCTCCTGAGGTGACATCAAGCCCCAAAAGTTGTGACATCCAGCCCCAGCTGCTGCTCCTGAGGTGACACTAAAGCCCCAAGCTGCTGCTCCTGAGGTGACAATAAAGCCCAGCTGCTGCTCCTGAGGTGACAATAAAGCCCAGCTGCTGCTCCTGAGGTGACATTAAAGCCCAGCTGCTGCTCCTGAGGTGAGATCCAGCTCGCCCCTTGCCTGGCTGGGCCGTGGCTCTCTTTACTCTGCAGGCTGTGACCAGCAGGACTATGGCACGTGCACATGCAGGACAGGGGCTGGGTGGGCTCCCAGGTGCTCCAGCACATTCCCAGCTTTGGTGCAGGAAAGCCCCTCAGTCTGCAGTGTATCCGTCTAGGGGGTCAGAGCCACCACCAGGGTCACCCTGGGTGCCCCAGGGAGGAAATCCCCACCTTGCCCTGGACTCTAAGGAGAGCTGGGGGAATGAGCAGGACTCAGGATTTTCAGAGTAACTCCTTCCTGGAAAGGTGGTCAGGCATTGGAAGAGGCTGCCCAGGCAGGTGTGGACACCTCCAGGGAACACCTGGATGTGGCACTCAGTGCTCTGGGCTGGTGACAAGGTGGGGATCAGGCACAGGTTGGACTCCATGACCTTGGAGGTCTTTTCCAGCCTTAATGACCCTGGGATTGTGGACCTGCAGAAGGCAGAGCTGAGATGGGCTGTGCTGACTCTGGGTGTCTGTGGGTCACCAGCAGGAGCATCCAGGTATGGGATGAGCCCTGGGCACCTGAGCTCAGCACAGATCAGCATCAGGGCCTCCTGCCTGGACATCTCAGCAGCCCCCAGGCTGATTTCAGTGTCCCCTGTGCCTCTTTTTCTTCCTCTAAAGCACCTGCAGGCTCAGCCAGGCAGCAGCTCCCCACCTGGAGCTGTGCAGTGCTGCCCTAAAGGGATTTGGGAGGTGATTTTAAGGACAGGCCAAAACCCCACCCTGGGGTGCTGTTGTAATCAAAGCAGGTGATGCACAACCCTCACCAGGAGCATCAGTCCTGACACAAAGACACCAGGGGATGGTGAATCCTGCACTGACACGTGGAGGGAGGACTGAGCCCATGGGAGCTGTAACTCAGACCCAGAGCTCAGGGGGTTCAGGCTGTGCTGCCTCCACAAAGGAACTGGGGAAGAGCCCTTGGCTGTTTGCACTCTGTGCATTCCAAACGGGCTCTGGGATGCAGCATCTGCCAAGAATGGGATCTCCTGAGTGCTCTGAACTGCACCAGGCTCCTGCTCCTGGGCTGTGCCCACCTGTGGCTCCTGAGGGAGGAATGGCTGAGGAAAAGGGGTCACAGCCCGCTGCCCTGGTGTTCATAAGCCATTCAAACTTTCCTGTGTGTGCCCAGCTGGGGAGAATGAGCCAAACACAATTTAGGCCAAACTGCTGGAGTTTCACTGCCAGGCAGCAGCTCCAGGGATGGGGGGAGCTGCTGGGCACGAGGGCTCTGACACAACTCTGCCAAATCCCCACCAACGCTGCTCTGTCCCATTCCAAACTCACCCTGCCCCAGCACATCCATCCTGGCTCCCCACTGACACACCTCCTGCTGCCAAAGGAGGGACACTGGGCATTTCCCTTCTGGGCCTTTTTGATGGGGTTCAAACCTCCAACACCAGGCACAGATCTCACATGGCAGCAAGATGGAGAGGTATTTACAAAGGTGCAAACGAATTTACAAATGAACCTTTAGGTGCAGACAGGAGTCACGGGACACTTTGTCCAGGAAAAAGGAGAGCATGGATCATGCCAGAGCTCTTTGTGGCCTCTGATTAGAGCAGGCACAAAGGGTCACACAAGTTCTGTGATCACTCCTGTGGGTCTGTCCCTTCCACCCTGCTTTGGCTGCACTCGGAACGTGCCATACTGCCCTGGTCTGTACCATGCACAGTGAAGAGAGCCTGGGCTGCACCATGTCCTGGTCTGTACCATGCACAGTAAAGGGAGCCTGGGCTGCACCATGTCCTGGTCTGTACCATGCACAGTGAAGAGAGCCTGGGCTGCACCATGTCCTGGTCTGTACCATGTAAAGAGAGCCTGGGCTGCACCATGTCCTGGTCTGTACCATGCACAGTAAAGGGAGCCTGGGCTGCACCATGTCCTGGTCTGTACCATGTAAAGAGAGCCTGGGCTGCACCATGTCCTGGTCTGTACCATGCACAGTAAAGGGAGCCTGGGCTGCACCATGTCCTGGTCTGTACCATGCACAGTAAAGGGAGCCTGGGCTGCACCATGTTCTGCCAAGCTCCGGCACCCCGGCCCTCCCCAGCACCGGCCGGCTCTGGGTGCTGGCAGGTGGTTCCACAAGAAATCGCCCCTTGGTGAGTTACCTTGGCCGTTAGTTTTAGGTCGGGACCTCAGAACTGTAGCATCCCTAGAAATGCAGCTCCCACAATTTCACGGGTTGTGTTCACAACTGGTGGAAATCTAAAGCTGTCTGTGCCCCCGAGTGGCAGTGTCCCCGCAGACTGCACAGCCTGGGGTCTTCTCGGGGCAGTGACACCTCGCTCTGCTCCTGGGCGTGTCCAGCACACGTGGGGATGTGGGAGGGCTGCGCTGGGCGCGGACAAGAGCATTGGCACCACTACGAACGTCCCCACGCTAGGCCCTGACTAAGACAAGTGCCCCAGAAGAAGTGAATATGTCTATTGACCGATTGTAAAGGTGAGAGAGGATCTCCAAAGCCCATTGTCACTGCTGCCATCTGAAAGACAGTAAAGACAGAGTTCAGTCTGTTGGAGCTGAGCATACTACGGCTGTTTGTACAAACTCAAGCAGAGCGGCGGCACCTGCGCAGAGGCCTCTCCTTCCTCGGCCCTCACTGCCTGCTCCCCAGGACTGTCCGGCGCCAGGACCCCGCCGAGTGCGGTCCCACCAGGCCAGGGTGGGCTTGTGCTGCTGCCGCTGCCTCGGGAAGCAGGGTGGGATCCCAGGGGGGACTCAAGGCAATAGAAATCTCTCTGCGACCGCTGTCCTTGATTCACCCCCAGCATTTTAAAGGAGCCCCTCAGCTAGAGCAGACCCTCAGAACCAGGCACAGCCCCAAACGGCCTCAGCTGCCGGGCAGGGAGAGCACATCCACAGGGATTCCTCAGGAAAAGCCCTCGGTTTGGGCTTCCTGACTTTGAGCAGAGGCAGTGAGACGTGTTCCAGAAACCTCTGAGGGAGGGGAGGTCAAACCCCAGCTAAGGGTTCTCCCAGTGTGGGCATTCCAGTGCAAGCAGGAACAGCCGACAGAACTTCTCCAAAATTGAGAGCACCTGGGTGCAGGGGAGGGAAACGGGGCAGCACTGGGACAGCACTGGGACAGCACTGGGACAGCACTGGGACAGCACTGGGACAGCACTGGGACACAGGGACCTTCTCTCAGGCAGAGGAGACAGCGACAGGACTGTTCCCAGGATCCCTTCTGCCTTCAGCACCTTAAACATGGCTCAGAAGCAAAACCCACGGCAAAGTCTTTGGCTTCTCGGATCTCAAGAAGGGACGTCCAACAGGACAGGAATTTTTAACCATCTCCTCTTGGAACAAAAAGAGATCTGCGGGCAATTTGTGAGGTCAGTCAGGGTGCCTGGGTGAGCTGCAGGCTCAGGGCTGTGCTCTGGTTCCGAGGGCCCTGAGAACTCCACCGTGTCGGGGGGAGCACGAGGCACAGGGGGCGGCTCGGAGGGGGGGTCTCACCTGGAGGTTGGTGAGCTGCTGCTGCTGGTGGGCGATGGTTTGTTTGACCAGCACGCTCTTGATGCTCTGCTCCATGGCGTATTTCTTGGCCTGGAAGGAAAACAGGGGCTGTAGGGGCAGGGAACGACGCCTGGCTCCGCACCACGGCTCCATCCCTAAGCACCACGGCACTGCCCACAGCTCCCCAGCACCTCGAGGCCCTGGGACACAGCAGGATGTGGTGAGGGGCAGCACGGGGAGGCAGCATGCACAGGGAGCTCGGCGTTCCCCTCTTCCGCCCTCGCACCCCCTTACCTGCAGGGCCCGGGGCGGGGCACGGCCTCCTCCAGTCCTCTCCTCTCAGAGAGCGTCTGCACAGGCAGGGGCTACAGGAGGGAAGGGGCTCCCCCTCCCCATGGCCACCCCTGGGCTGGGCTCTGCCCTCTCAGCACACCCAGCCTGCTCTGCGTCTGCTCCCAAAACACGTTGGCTCTTCCCTGGCTGTGCTCCTTAAATATCCCAGTTCACCTCTGGTTCTGCTCTGTAAATGTCCCAGTTCACCTCTGGCTGTGCTCCCTAAATGTCCCAGTTCACCTCTGGCTGTGCTCCCTAAATATCCCAGTTCACCTCTGGTTGTGCTCCCTAAACGTCCCAGTTCACCTCTGGCTGTGCTCCCTAAATTCCCAAGCTCACCTCTGGCTGTGCTCCCTAAACGTCCCAGTTCACCTCTGGTTCTCCTCCCTAAATGCCTCAGTTCACCTCTGGTTCTGCTCCCTAAATGTCCCAGGTGACCTCAGGCTCTGCTCCCTAAATACCCCAGTTCACCTCTGGCTGTGCCCCCTAAATTCCCAATTCACCTCTGGCTCTGCTCCCTAAATTCCCAAGCTCACCCCTGGCTCTGCTCCATGAATTCCCCAGCTCACCCCTGGCTCTGCTCCATGAATTCCCAAGCTCACCCCTGGCTCTGCCTGCACACCCCAGGCTCCTTTGGGGTTTCCCTCATCCCTCTCCACATCTGGCAAGGCCAGAGGTTCCAGGCTCTGTGCCAAACCTCACCCCACAGCTGGGCACACACACAGAGCCACCCCTGGATCTAACCCAGGGATTTGAGCCTTCAGAACCCTGGGAATGGACAAGGGGGTGGCATCCATTGGCTCTGGAATGAGGGAATGAGGGAATGGGGCCAGGAGCCAAGCAGCACGTGCAGAGGGACAGCTGTCACCCCAAGGACAGGGCTCTGTATCCCTGTCACCCCAAGGACAGGGATACCCTGGGATGTGCTCTGGTGTGGACAGTGACAGATCCCAATTTCCCACTCCTCCTGGAGCAGCAGCTCCTCCTCAGTGACTCTGTGGTCCCCACACCCCAGCTCAGAATTCCTGAGCCATTTTCCTGAACTGATTTACTTTTAAATCAAACCCACTCTCACCCACCCCAACACCAATTCCCCATCGTGCTCCCCAAAGTGTCCATGAACTCTAAACCCAACCAAGTCATTCCTGGGCCCAAATGGGACCCTCCAGCACAGCCACATTCCCAGAGATTTGGTGGAGAGCTCCCTTTGGCCCCACCAGTGACAGAGGCTCGTTAAAAACACAAACATCACTGCCCAAAGAGCAAATTCCAGCTTCACTCACCTTCTGGAGAGCCTCCTGCTGCTCTGGGGTGAGGGGGGGCAGCCCCAGCTTTGCTGCTGTGCTTTGCCCGTTTTCCATCTTTATGGACTCTGTACCCTAAGGAAACAGAAAATGCTCAGGGAAAAGTTTCACAGGAATGTTCTGTCTCCTCCTTCCCACAAAACCAAAGGAATTCACATCAGAGCATGGCATTGGCTAAAATCCCTTCCCAAACCGAGCTGTTGGTCAGGAAAACCAGCTCATATTCCTGCCATTCCCTGCAGGAAGAGCCATCCCAGGAACTGGACAAACCAAGGGATGTGCTGGATGCTTACAGAGCTCTCCAACCACGTTTTCTGTGAACAGACATCAGGTAATCCCCAATCCATGCTCACATCACCTCCATCCCCTCCACAGATCCACTGTAATGTTCCCATCAGTGTTCTCATCCCAGCTCTGTTGACCCAGACTTCTCAATTTCTCATTTTAAAACCTTCCCTGAAACTCTCCCAAATCACAGAACCATGGAATGCTTTGGAGAGACCTTAAAGCTCATCCCAGTCCCACCCTGCCATGGCAGGGACACCTCCCACTGTCCCAGGGTGTTCCAATTCCTGTCCAACCTGGCCTGGGGCACTGCCAGGGATCCAGGGGCAGCCACAGCTGCTCTGGGAATTCTATTCCAGGGCCTGCCCACCCTGCCAGGGAAGGATTTATTCCTAAAATCCCACCTAACCCCGCCCTTTGGAGGTGGGAAGCCATTCTCCCTTGTCTAAAGTCCCACTCCAGCTCTCTGGAACAAAAATTCCAGCACAGCAATCCCACTGCAGGGACTGGGACTCCAGGATGGTGATCCCACTGCTCACACCATGGATCCCACAGCTGGATCCATGACTCCAGCATGGTGATCCCACAGCTGGATCCATGACTCCAGGACAGTGATCCCACAGCTGGATCCATGACTCCAGCACGGTGATCCCACACCTGGATCCATGGATCCCACAGCTGGATCCATGACTCCAGGACAGTGATCCCACTGCTGGATCCATGACTCCAGCACAGTGATCCCACAGCTGGATCCATAGATCCCACTGCTGGATCCATGACTCCAGCACGGTGATCCCACACCTGGATCCATGGATCCCACAGCTGGATCCATGACTCCAGGACAGTGATCCCACAGCTGGATCCATGGATCCCACAGCTGGATCCATGACTCCAGGACAGTGATCCCACTCCTGGAACCACGTGCAGCAAAGCCCTCACAGCCCAGCCAGTTCCATGTCCCCAGCAGTGACCGTGTCCCCAAATGCCATCTCCACCCGGCCACAAACACAATCCAGAAATGCTGATAAAAGGAGGATCCCTCATCTCCAGGATTCATTCTGATCATGGAACATCCCATAAATTATTTTTTAATCCTTCTTGTCCTTTCCCACCTGGTGAAGCCCTGTTTGTCACCAGCTGTCCCTGTCCCTCCCATGTCCCCACCATTGGACACTCAGAGCTCTCCCCAGCCGATTTCGAGCCCACAAATCCTTTTCCCACTGCTGCTCCCATCTCCTTTAAAAACTGAATTATTCCAGTTTAGGAGCTCTGAGATGTGGGAGGAGAAGAACAGAGTGGAACAATTCAAAACAAAAAAGTCAGGAGCCCAACCTGTTGTGATTGTTCCAAACCCAGCCAGTTCCAATTCAGCATGGCTCAATTAATTTAATTTACATATCTGGGCTCATTACCTCATTCCCACATCCCAGAACAGCCAGGAGGGAGGAAAAAGGGAAAAATACTCAGTAAAAGCTGGTGGAGGAAACAGAACAGGAGCTCCTTTGGAAAGAAATAAATGGGGACTGAATTCCTGCTGCTATTCCAGTGTCTGGGCATGGCTGGGTCCTTTTAGGGGTTTGAACTCCAAGAGTTCAGAAACATTCCCGGGAATCTGTTACAGGGCTGAGAACTTCCCTGAAGTCTGGGGCACAGGAATGGAGCAGAGTCCTTCCACACTGCCCCCACTGCCCCTGGGGAACAGGAATGCAGCAGCACAGAATCCCAGGATCATGGAGGCTGGAATGGATGCCAGGATCATGGAATCCAAGCTGATCCCACCCCATGACCACATCAGAGCACTGAGTGCCACGTCCAGTTATTCCTTGGACACCTCCAGGGATGGGGATTTCAAGCAGCAGCCCCTTCCAATGGCCCTACATCTCTTTCCAGAAATTCCTCTCCAATGGGAGTGTCCAGGGAAAGCCCCTCCTGGTGGATCCAATCACATTCCAGCAGTTTGTCCCTGTTTTCCATCTGAGCCCTCGAGGATTCCAGTGGAACTCTGGTAACTTTTAGCACTCCTCGATGGCTTTAGTAACTCCTTTCCACAGCCCATGGAATGCTCATTCCCAGCTGGGAACAGAATCCAAGCATGGGGAACATCCACAGCTTCTCCACCACTTCCCAGTGTGTTCCTGCTCCAAGCTCTGCTCCACCAGCCATGAACGCTCCCAGGGATGGGGCAGGGGTGGAACGGGGTGAGATTTGAGGCTGCTCCCATTCCAAAGCAGATTTGATTCCGTGATTCCATGGCTGACCCTCTGAGGCTCCCAAATAACTCCCATTCCCAGAGGTTTTCCTCTCCCAAATGTCACTGGTGAGGGATCAGGAACATTGTGCCCATTCCCAGTTTTCCTCTCCCAAATGTCACTGGTGAGGGATCAGAACATTGTGCCCATTCCCAGTTTTACTCTCCCAAATATCACTGGAAGGATCAGAACATTGTGCCTGTTCCCAGTTTTATTGTCCCAAATGGCACTGGAAGGATCAGGAACATTGTGCCCATTCCCAGAGGTTTTATTGTCCCAAATGTCACTGGTGAGGGATCAGGAACATTGTACCCATTCCCAGTTTTCCTCTCCCAAATATCACTGGAAGGATCAGGAACATTGTGCCCATTCCCAGTTTTCCTCTCCCAAATATCACTGGAAGGATCAGAACATTGTGCCTGTTCCCAGTTTTCCTCTCCCAAATGTCACTGGTGAGGGATCAGAACATTGTGCCCATTCCCAGAGGTTTTATTGTCCCAAATGTCACTGGTGAGGGATCAGGAACATTGTACCCATTCCCAGTTTTCCTCTCCCAAATATCACTGGAAGGATCAGGAACATTGTGCCCATTCCCAGTTTTATTGTCCCAAATATCACTGGTGAGGGATCAGAACATTGTGCCCATTCCCAGAGGTTTTCCTCTCCCAGATGTCACTGGAAGGATCAGGAACATTGTGCCCATTCCCAGGGGTGCAGAGAGCCCAAAAACTGCCAGGAGTCAGGAGAGAGCAAAGGGAAAACCCCCGAGGGATGTGGGAAGATCCCAAGAAAGGAGGGAACACTGAGCTGGGAGCAGGATCACAGCACTGACACAACATCCCAAACTCCGGGATTCCTTTGGCAGGGAAAACCTGGAGCAGCTTCCACAGGTGATCCCAGAGCCAGAACTGACACCAAGGAACGGGGAGATTCCCTGGGAATTCCCGGCACATCCAGCCCCTCAGACCAAGGCTGAGCTGCTCCGGAATCGGAGCTGTTCCTCAGAGAAATCCCCAATTTTCCATGAAAAAACGATGGGGAAACGGGAAACAAAGCCAGCAATAAATTCCTGCAGTGCCACAGCGGCTGCAGCTCCAGCCCGGCATTCCAGGGGATCTGGGGGTTCACCAGGGGAGCCCCGGCACCTGTGGGGCGCCTTTTCCATTTCAAACAATTCCCAACCAGCCAAGGACCAGCCCGGCCGCAATTCCATCGCTGTTCACCGTTCAGTCCCGGGAAAACCCACAGCCTGGAAATTCCCGTTCCCTCCCACCCGCACCCAGCCAGGAAAGCTCCAAAATGTCCCAGAGCCCACAAAGAACTCCCATAAATCGCGGTCCGGGCGGGCTTAAAACGGGAACTCGAAAGCAGCATTTAAATAACTGGATTTGGGAAATCTTGCCCACATTTTAAACAGAATTTGGAGCAGGAACTCAAAAAGAAGCGTTTAAAGCAATGGATTTGGGAACACCCGCCCGAAAACAGCATTTAAATAACAGGATTTGGGAAACCTTGCCCACATTTTAAACAGGAGAATTTGGAACAGGGACCCAAAAAGAAGCGTTTAAAGCAATGGATTTGGGAACACCACCCCAAAAGCAGCGACCCGAGCGGTGCCTCGCAGGGGGATGGAGGGCTAGGAGAGGCACTGCCGCTCCCGGCCGGGCGGGAGCTGAGCAGAACCGGCGGGGCCGGAGCTCAGGGCAGGCCCGGGGAACACCGACACCTTCCCCGCAGGGAGAAGGCCGGGACGGGAGCTCAGAAGACGAGGGGACCGCCACCCACCCCGCGAGCCCGGACGGACCCCCTTGGCGGCCGCCCCTCTGCCCCGGCCCGCGCGGAGCCCCTCGAGGAGCCGGCCCGGCCCGGTCCCGCCGCCCCCCACCGTTCCCTCACCAGCGCCATCGTCGTTGTCGCCGCCATCTTGTCCTTCCCGTCTGCGGCACGCGGCTCTCGCGAGAGCTCCGCGGCGCGCGCGGGAAACGGCAGGAGGGCGGTGCTCTCGAGAAGTATCGCGAGAGCTCGGGGGTGTCATGTGACTCGAGGGAGTGTCATGTGACAGCTGTCGAGATGGCGCCGTCCTGGCCGGAGAGGCGCGGTACCCTATGCCGTGATCCCGGGGGGAGCGGGGCTCCAGCTCCGCTGCTGCGGCCCTCAGCGCCCTGGGGTAGTGCTGGGCCGGCAGTGCCCGGTGCCTCGGGAAGGTCCAGAGCCGCCGGTGCCACGGGCAGGGCTGTAACTGGCCAGGCACCGGATAAAACGGGCCCAAACCGGCTAAAACGCCGGCTAAACCCGGGTAAACCGAGCTAAACCGGAACAAACCCTGCTAAGTCCCACTGGGAGCGAGTGATCTTTGGTGGCAGACAGGGGGAGGAGGCGCGGATCCCCCGCCGGTACCGGCCGTGAGCACCGGGAGGTGCCGGGTACGGCACGGGAGGGCGGAGAAATGTCCCTGTCCTGTCCCTGTCCCCTGTCCCGCTGTCCCTGTCCCTTCTCCTGGCCTTGCCCGAGGGGCCCCGGTGCCCAAATCCGAGTGCAGAGCCAAGGCCACAGGGAATGGAGTGAGCTGGGAGAGCTGGGAGTGTTCATTGGGACAGGAGAACATTCCAGAACGGGCTGGGAGAGCTGGGAATGTTCATGGGGACAGGAGAACATTCCAGAGACAGCTCAGATCCCTGGGAATGTTCATGATGTCCCAGCCCTGGGATGACCCCACAGATGTCCCTGGGGTGACCCCACAGATGTTCCTCCCATGGGGTGACCCCACAGATGTTCCCTCCCCATGAGGTGACCCCACAGATGTTCCCTCCCCATGGGGTGACCCCACAGGTGTCCCTGGGATGGCCCCACAGATGTCCCAGCCCTGGGGTGGCCCCACAGATGTCCCTGGGTTGACCCCACAGATGTTCCCTCCCCTGGGATGACCCCACAGATGTCCCTGGGGTGGCCCCACAGATGTCCCTGGGATGACCCCACAGATGTCCCTTCCATGGGATGTCCCCACAGATGTCCCTGGGATGACCCCACAGATGTCCCTTCCATGGGGTTGCCCCACATATGTCCCAGCCCTGGGATGACCCCACAGATGTCCCTCCCATGGGATGACCCCACAGATGTCCCTGCCCTGGGGTGGCCCCACAGATGTCCCTGGGGTGGCCCCACAGATGTCCCAGCCCTGGGATGACCCCACAGATGTCCCTCCCATGGGGTGACCCCACAGATGTCCCTCCCATGGGGTGACCCCACAGATGTTCCCTCCCCTGTGTGGAGCAGCCCCAGCAGGACCCAGGCGCTGTCCCAGCTCCGGAGCTGCCACCAGGATCTCGCATTCCCACATGGAATAGTCACGAGGCTGAGGAAAACCCCAAGGAATTCACAGAGCCCCGAGTTTTATAAAGGATTTTGGGAGTTCACCAAGGGCAGGGAATTCCCGCTGTGTTAGATCCCACGGGAAGTGCCAGGGAGGGGCTGGGACGTGCTGGAATGTCCGGGGCTGCTCTGGAGGGATTGGGCAGCTCCGAGGTGTCCCTTGGATCCCTCCCTGGTTTCCCTGGAGTCAGGAATGAGGAGCAGTTCGGAGCAGAGCCCTGCGGTGGGGCCGGCTGCTTTTTATTGATTTGTCAGGTTGGAACATTGGCACGGCTGGGGGTGAGCCTGGGAGAGCCGGGAATGCAGCCTGGGCTGGGAATGCAGCCCGGGCCGGGAATGCAGCACAGGCTGGGAATGCACCCCGGGAGAGCCAGGAATGCAGCCCGGGCCGGGAATGCAGCCCGAGCTGGATGAAATCCCGGTGGGATGCAGCTGGAGCGATGCCACAGCGCAGCAGCAGCGCAGGGCAGGCGGTGGCACGCAGAGCTGCAGCAGGGAATGCAACAGCAGCACCCAGCAGAGGCCAGAGGCAGCTCCACAGGGCGCACGGGGAGCAGCAGGGGCAGCACCGGCACACGGTGCACACCGGGCACGGGGCAGTGACACACGGTGCACACCGGGCACGGGGCAGTGACACACGGTGCACACCGGGCACGGGGCAGTGACACACGGTGCACACGGGGCAGTGACATACGGTGCACACCGGGCACGGGGCAGTGACACACACCGGGCACAGGGCAGTGACACACGGTGCACACTGGGCACGGGGCAGTGACACACACCGGGCACAGGGCAGTGACACACGGTGCACACCGGGCACGGGGCAGTGACACATGGTGCACACGGGGCAGTGACACATGGCACATATCAGGCACAGAGCAGTGACACACACCGGGCACAGGGCAGTGACACACGGTGCACACGGGGCAGTGACACACGACACACACCGGGCACGGGGCAGTGACACACGACACACACCGGGCACGGGGCAGTGACACACGGTGCACACAGGGCAGTGACACACACCGGGCACGGGGCAGTGACACACGGTGCTCACGGGGCAGTGACACACGGTGCACACAGGGCAGTGACACACACCGGGCATGGGGCACGGGGCAGTGACACACAGTGCACACCGGGCAGTGACACACAACACACACCGGGCACGGGGCAGTGACACACGGCTCACACCAGCGTGGTGCTGATCACCAGGACAGCACCAGAGCTGCATTTCCCCAGCACAGGGGGAGCAGCAGGAGCAGCACTGGCACAGAGCAGGGTGCCAGAGCCAGTTTTCCCTGGCATGGCAGGAGCAGCAGGAGGACAACTGGCACAAACCCTGGCACAGAGCAGCACAGACCTGGGTGGCCAGAGCCAGTTTCCTATGGCACAGCAGCACCAGCACAGAGCCAGGATATCAGAGGCAGTTTCCTATGGCACAGCAGCACTGCACAGCAGGAGCAGAATGGCAAAGCCAGTTTTCCCTGGCACAGCAGGAGCAGCAGGAGCAGCAGGAGCCGCACCAGCACAGCACAGAGCAGGATAGCAGAGCCAGTTTTCCCTGCACAGCAGGAGCAGCACTGGCACAGCACAGACCAGGATGCAGAGGCAGATTTCTCTGCACAGCAGGAGCAGCACCAGCACAGAGCAGAATGGCAAAGGCAGTTTTCCCTGGCGCAGCAGGAGCAGCAGGAATTGCACAGAGCAGGATAGCAGAGCCACTTTTCCCTGGCACAGCAGGAGCAGCAGTGACACAGAGCAGGATAGCAGAACCAGATTTCCCTGCACAGCAGGAGCAGCACTGGCACAGAGCAGTGGCACAGAGCAGCAGCACGGTGCAGATCACCAGGACAGCACCAGAACCGGATTCCCCCAGCTCAGTCTGAGCAGGAGGAGCAGCACCAGCACAGAGCAGAGCAGGATCACAGAGGCAGATTTCCCTGGCAGAGCAAGAGCAGCACCAGCACAGAGCAGGATGCCAGAGCAGATTTCCTATGGCACAGCAGGAGCAGCAGGAATTGCACAGAGCAGAATGCCAGAGCCAGTTTTCCCTGGCACAGCAGGAGCAGCAGGAATTGCAGAGAGCAGGATATCAGAGCCAGTTTTCCCTGTCACAGCAGCACTGCACAGCACAGAGCAGGATGCCAAAGGCAGTTTTCCCTGGCACAGCAGGAATTGCACAGAGCAGGATACCAGAGCCAGTTTTCCCTGCACAGCAGGAGCAGCACCAGCACAGCACAGAGCAGCGCAGAGCAGGGTGGCCAGAGCCAATTTCCTATGGCACAGCAGGAGCAGCAGGAATTGCACAGAGCAGGATATCAGAGCAGGATATCAGAGCCAGATTTCCCTGGCACAGCAGGAGCAGCAGGAATTGCACAGAGCAGGGTGCCAGAGGCAGTTTTCTCTGGCACAGCAGGAATTGCACAGAGCAGGATATCAGAGCAGGATATCAGAGCAGGATATCAGAGCAGGATATCAGAGCCAGATTTCCCTGGCACAGCAGGAGCAGCAGGAATTGCACAGAGCAGGATATCAGAGCAGGATATCAGAGCCAGATTTCCCTGGCACAGCAGGAGCAGCCCCACACGGCTCTTGGACAGAGACAATTCCTCTTTTTTTTTGCACTTTTCTCCACATAAACCAAGTGTCCCTGGCGAGGGGCAGCTCTGGGGTGGTGACAGTGACAATTCTCCCATCTCCAGGCTCGGGGCTGACATTCCAGTCAGGGAATGGGAGGAAGGGGCACCAGGGCTTTCTCCTGGAGATGCCGAGGGATTTTGGAAGGCTGGAGGGGGAGCTGGGGAGTGACAGGGATTCTGTGGAGCATCACTGAAGATTCCTGCTGATCCACGTGTGTGGATCCAGGTGGTGGCTCAGGATTTCTGGAATTTCTTCCCAAGCCCCAGCTCCCCGTGAGGATTCTGAGCTCAGCACAGTGGAGACCTTAAAGCTGCAGAAATCCAGGATCCAGAGTGGGGTATGGATGGTGGGAAGTGACACCGGGGCTTTCCAAGCCTGCTGCTCCCCTCCCCTCAGCAAGGACCATTCCAGATGGCCAAGAGGGAACAAACAGCGTTGGGAACTGCAGCGAGAGGAGCCCAACATTCCCAGAGGGGAATGGATCCGGCTGGGGGCTCCTGCAGCAGCTCCACAAACCCCAAAGTGGGGAAGGGGCTGCCGGGGGGTGCTGCCCGCTCCCCCACAGCTCCCCTGGGGAGCGGGGCCCGGAACACGAGTCCCAACGTCCCGGGATGTCATTCCTGGTGTTTGTCATTCCCGGTGTTTGTCATTCCCGGTGTTTGTCATTCCCGGTGTTCTCCGCCAGCCGCCGCCTTCCCAGAGGAAATTCCCGGGGATTGGGCAAATCCCCGCGGGCCCGAGCCCGGCCAGGCCAGTCCTGCTGCACTTTGGGGGCTCGGGAGCCCTTTGGGATCCTCCAGTCCGGCATCCACGGGGCTCAGAGGGCTTGGGAGCGGTGCTTGTGGAAGGCGCTCTCCAGGAACGTGGCCAGCTTCTCACAGTCGTCCTGGAATGCAGAGATGTCAGCAGGGGCTGGGCCGGGCTGTCCTGGGCACCTCCAGCCCCACAGAACCTGTCCCAGTCACCTCCAGCCCCACAGAACCTGTCCTGGACACCTCCAGCCCCACAGAGCCCCACAGAACCTGGGCTGGGCTGTCCTGGGCACCTCCAGCCCCACAGAGCCCCACAGAACCTGTCCCTGACACCTCCAGCCCCACAGAACCTGGGCTGGGCTGTCCTGGACACCTCCAGCCCCACAGAGCCCCACAGAACCTGTCCTGGACACCTCCAGACCCACAGAACCATTCTGGGCCTGTCCCAGACACCTCCAGCCCCACAGAACCGTTCTGGGCTGTCCTGGACACCTCCAGCCCCACAGAACCCCACAGAACCGTTCTGGGCTGTCCCAGTCACCTCCAGCCCCACAGAACCTGTCCTGGACACCTCCAGCCCCACAGAACCCCACAGAACCTGTCCCAAACACCTCCATCCCCACAGAACCTGTCCTGGACACCTCCAGCCCCACAGAACCGTTCTGGGCTGTCCCGGACACCTCCAGCCCCACAGAGCCCCATAGAACCTGGGCTGGGCTGTCCCAGTCACCTCCAGCCCCACAGAACCTGGGCTGGGCTGTCCCAAACACCTCCAGCCCCACAGAACCGTCCTGGCCTGTCCCAGACACCTCCAGCCCCACAGAGCCCCACAGAACCTGGGCCGGGCTGTCCCAGACATCTCCAGCCCCACAGAACCTGTCCCAGACACCTCCAGCCCCACAGAACCGTTCTGGACTGTCCTGGGCACCTCCAGCCCCACAGAACCTGTCCCAGACACCTCCAGCCCCACAGAACCGTTCCTGTGCCCCGGTCCTGGAGCAGCTTTGGGGTCCCCAGGACATTGAGGGGCTGGAACGTGTCCAGGACAGGGGGGAGAGGAGGGAAAAGGAGCCCCAGGAGGGGCTGAGGGAGCTGGGAAGGGGCTGGGCCTGGAGCAAAGGGGGTTCAGGGGGGCCCTGGGGGCTCTGAACAATTCCCTGCCAGGAGGGGACAGCCGGGGGGATTTGGGATCTGATCCCAGGGACACAGGGACACCTGTGCCATTCCCACATTTCTGAGGGAATTCTGGCTCTGAGGTGCCATTCCCATATTTCTGAGGGAATTCTGGCTCTGAGGCAGCTCCCAGGGGCCATTCCCACATTTCTGAGGGAATTCTGGCTCCCAGGGGCCATTCCCATATTTCTGAGGGAATTCTGGCTCTGAGGCGCCATTCCCACATTTCTGAGGGAATTCTGGCTCTGAGGAACCATTCCCACATTTCTGAGGGAATTCTGGCTCCCAGGGGCCATTCCCACATTTCTGAGGGAATTCTGGCTCCCAGGGGCCATTCCCACATTTCTGAGGGAATTCTGGCTCTGAGGAACCATTCCCACATTTCTGAGGGAATTCTGGCTCCCAGGGGCCATTCCCATATTTCTGAGGGAATTCTGGCTCTGAGGAACCATTCCCACATTTCTGAGGGAATTCTGGTTCTGAGGCACCATTCCCATATTTCTGAGGGAATTCTGGCTCCCAGGTACCATTCCCACATTTCTGAGGGAATTCTGGCTCCCAGGGGCCATTCCCACATTTCTGAGGGAATTCTGGTCTGAGGCACCATTCCCACATTTCTGAGGGAATTCTGGCTCTCTGGGCACCGCTGGAACTGAGAGGAGAGGGAACGGCCTCAGGGTGGATATTTGGGAAAATCCCTCCTGGAAAGGGCTCCCAGCCCTGGCACAGCTGCCCTGGAATTCCCATCCCTGGAAGTGCCCAATAAACTCTTGGGGACGTCACCAGGGTGAGCTGGCTTGGTCACAATAGCTCAATAACCTTGGAGTTATTAATAATCTTTTCTAAAATTAATGATTAATAATCTTTTCTAAAATTAGTGATTAATAATCTTTTCTAAAATTAATGATTCTGTGATTCCTGAAGGAAGGAATCAGCCTCCTCCCCTGGGTGCTCCCCTGGCTCTCCCACTCGGAATTATTTAATTATGTTATTATTAATTGTTGTAATTAATATATTAATATTAATATAATTAATTATATATAATATAATGTATTTATATATATAATTATATATATAATATTATCTATATAATTATATATATTAATGTATATTAATTAATATATAATTAATATAATATAATTATTATATATTTGTTATAATTATATATTTATTATATATATTATATTTAATACATATTTAATATATTTTTAATAAATTATATATTTATTATAATTAATATAGTTAATGTTATTAATGAGTTATAATTAAGTATTAATTATGTCAATTATTAATAGTGTCTATAATAATTTAATAATTAATTGCTTAATAACCCAATTAATTATTTTATTAATTAATTAATTTAATTAATTAATTTAATTAATTATTTATAATTTTTAATATTTACTATTTAATAATGTCCATTCCCCTTGGAAGCACCCCTGGAGCAGAAATCCCGGCCCTGTGAGGGGCAGAGCTGGGGCAGCTCGGGTGGCTCTGGGGACAGCGGGGACTGACCTCGTGGATGAATCCGTAGTGCACCAGCTCCGTGGCCAAATCCTTGGAGTTATCAGCTGCAGGGACAAGGAGCGGGAGAGCGTGAGCATGGGAGAGCTGGGAAATGGGGCAGGGACGTGGAACCAGGATCCCAAACTCCCAGAATCCCAAACTGCCAGGATCCCAAACTCCCCAAAAACAGCTCGGGAAAATTGGGAATGCTTGGTGTGCCTCACCAGGGACAGCCCCAGGGCAGCAAGGGGCAGCTCCCGGGGGCCATTCCCAACTTTCTCAGGGAATTCTGGCTCTCTGGGCCCATTCCCATATTTCTGAGGGAATTCTGGCTCTGAGGCAGCTCCCAGGGGCCATTCCCACATTTCTGAGGGAATTCTGGCTCTGAGGCACCATTCCCATATTTCTGAGGGAATTCTGGCTCTGAGGCACCATTCCCAAATTTCTGAGGGAATTCTGGCTCCCAGGGGCCATTCCCACATTTCTGAGGGAATTCTGGCTCTGAGGCAGCTCCCAGGGGCCATTCCCAGTGAAAAGGAGGGAAAGGGTGAAGGAGAAGCAGGAGAGAAAAGGAAGGGAAGGAAAAGAGGAAAGGAGACCAAAGGAAAAGGGAAGAGGAGGAAGAAAGAGGAAAGGAATGGGAAAAGGAGGAGGAGAAAGAGGAGGAGGAGAGGAAAGGAAGGAAAAGGGGAAGAGAAAGGGAAAGGGAAAGGGAAAGGGGAAGGGGAAGGGAAAGGGAAAGGAAGGAAAGGAAAAGGAAAAGAAAAAGGAAAAGGAAAGAAAAAAGAAAAGAAAAAGAAAAAGAAAAAGAAAAAGAAAAAAAAGAAAAAAAGAAAAAAAAAAAGAAAAAGACGGAAAGAGAAAGGGAAAGGAAGGAAAGGGAAAAGAAAAGGGAAAGGGAAGGAAAAAGGAAATGAAAAGGAAAGGGAAAGGAAGGAAAGGGAAAGGGAGGGAAGCTGCCAGGAAAGCCGGCACATTCCATGTCCAGCAGGGCCCCGGGATTCCCCAGCATCCCCGCCGGAATTCCCGCAGGGAACGTACTGGGCAGGAGGTCATAGCTGAGCTGGCGGTGCAGTTTGTCCTCCAGGATGAGCAGGAGCGTCAGCTGTGGAGACAGGAGAGAGGGAGCTCATCCCGGCTCCAGAGGGGCCGGCGGGAACTGCGGGAAAACTGGGAACAACTGGGAGCTCTGGGCATGGCCGGAACTGCAGGAACTGCAGGAATTGCTGGAACTGCAGGGACTGGGCACTGCTGAACTGGGAGCTCTGGGCAGTGCTGGTGCCCTGGAGCAATTCCAGCTGGGAAAAACAGAAATCCTAAAGTGTCTGGAAACACCAGGGACAGAGACATCCAGACACTCCAGGTCTGTGTCCCACCAGCCGGGGGAATTTGTGGCATCTTTGGGAATTCTTTCATTTCACAGGACAGGAGTGAGGTCTTTGGGTACCTTGGAAACTGGCTGAGGCCTTTCCCAGTCCCATTTCCCAGTCCAATATCCCAGGCAGATTTCCCAGTCAGATTTCCTGCTGTGATTTCCCAATCCCATTTCCCATTTCCCATTTCCCAGTCCCATTTCCCAGTCCCATTTCCCATTCCCAGCCCCATTCCCAGCAGGATGTGCAGGATCAGGTTCAGGTACTCACGTGCCACTGGCTCTTGCTTGTCCTCGTTGAGCTCCCATTTCCCATTTCCCATTTCCCAGTCCCATTTCCCAATCCCATTTCCCATTTCCCAGTCCCATTTCCCATTCCCAGCCCCATTCCCGTTGGGATGTGCAGGATCAGGTCCGGGTACTCACGTGCCACTGGCTCTTGTCCTCGTTGAGCTCCCATTTCCCATTTCCCATTCCCAGCCCCATTCCCGTTGGGATGTGCAGGATCAGGTCCGGGTACTCACGTGCCACTGGCTCTTGTCCTCATTGAGCTCCCATTTCCCATTTCCCAATCCCATTTCCCAGTCCCATTTCCCAGTCCCATTTCCCATTTCCCAGTCCCATTTCCCATTTCCCAATTCCCATTTCCCATTTCCCATTTCCCAGTCCCATTTCCCATTCCCAGCCCCATTCCCGTTGGGATGTGCAGGATCAGGTTCAGGTACTCACGTGCCACTGGCTCTTGTCCTCGTTGAGCTCCATGTTGCACTGCATCTGCACCACCTGCAAATCCCAGCGGGGTCAGCCTGGACACGGCCCCTCTGGAGCAGGACTTTGGAATTCCTGCTGAAACCCCGGAATTCCCCTCCCAGGAGCTGTCCCTGCCTGGATCTGACCTGGATCTGGCCTGGATCTGACCCGGATCTGGCCCGGATCTGGCCTGGATCTGACCTGGATCTGGCCTGGATCTGGCCTGGATCTGACCTGGATCTGACCTGGATCTGGCCTGGATCTGGCCTGGATCTGACCTGGATCTGACCTGGATCTGGCCTGGATCTGGCCTGGATCTGACCTGGATCTGATCTGAATCTGGTCTGGATCTGACCTGGATCTACCTTGGATCTGACCTGGATCTGGCCTGGATCTGACCTGGATCTGGCCCGGATCTGACCTGGATCTGGCCTGGATCTGGTCTGGATCTGCCCTGGATCTGGCCCGGATCTGACCTGGATCTGGCCCGGATCTGACCTGAATCTGGCCCAGTTCTGGCCCGGATCTGGCCCGGATCAGGCCCGGATCTGGCCCGGCTCTGGCCTCACCTTCCTGGTCTCCACGTCGAAGGGCTCCGGCGTGGGCGTCTTGGCTTTCTGCGGATCCTCGGGGGGCTGGGACAGGGCCCGTGGGAGGGCGAGGGGTCTGGAGACGGCGAAGTTCATCAGGGGGTAAATCCCGTTCCTGGCACGGAGCAGGGAAAAGAGCTCAGGGCTGGCAGGGCTGGCTCGGGGAGGAGCAGGGAGGGGCGGGGGACACCGAGCCCGGGGACACCGGGCACGGCTGGGGACAGCAGGGACACTGAGCACAGCTGGGGACAGCACAGGGACACCGAGCACAGCTGGGGACAGCAGGGACACTCCCGGTGCCATCCCAGGGACACCGAGCACAGCTGGGGACATCAGGGACACTCCTGGTGCCATCCCAGGGACACTCCCAGTGCCATCCCAGGGACACCGGGCACAGCTGGGGACAGCAGGGACACTCCTGGTGCCATCCCAGCCCCACATTCCCAGGGACACTCCCAGTGCCCATCCTGGCCCCACATTCCCAGGGACACTCCTGGTGCCATCCCAGCCCCACATTCCCAGGGACACTCCCAGTGCCCATCCTGGCCCCACATTCCCGGGGAGCCAAGGCCCAGCTGGGAGCTCCAACCCACCTGACGTCCTCCAAGAACTTGTCGAGCTCCAGGAAGGAAACCTCCGAGTACCTGGGCAGGGAACACGGCAGGAGGGCTCAGGGGGTGCAGGGCTGCCCCCCACAGCACCGGGATCTCCCCCATCCTCACCTCCACTGGGCCCCGGGCCTGCCCTCCCTGCGGATCTCGGCCATCACCATGTTCAGGTCCAGCTCCTTGATCTTCTCTTCCACCACGTTCTCCGGCATCAGATCTGGGGCAGAGCACAGGGGCCGTGTGGGTCCCGCCCCGGGGAGGGGCTGGGGGTCACTGCCGCCCTCCCCAGGCTCTGCACGTGGAATCAGGGCATGGTTGGTGTGGCAGGGACCTCAAATCCCATCCACTGCCACCCCTGCTGCCTTCCCCTGGCCCAGGCTGCTCCGAGCCCCGTCCAGCCTGGCCTGGGACACTTCCAGGGATGAGGCAGCCACAGCTTCTCTGGGCTCCCCATGCCAGGAATTCCTCCCCAAATCCCACCTAACCCCATCCTCTGGCACTGGGAATCCATTCCCCCTCCCCTTGTCCTCCCATCCCTTGTCCAAAAACCTCTCCAGCTCCCCTGGAGCCCCTTCAGGCACTCCAGGGGCTCTCAGGTCTCCTTGGACCCTTCATTTCTCCAGGCTGAGCATTCCCAGCTCTCCCAGCCTCCCCGGGGGGCCCAGGCACTCACACTGGTGGTTGATGAAGCAGTGAGCTGCCAGCAGCTTCAGGGAGTGCACCTCGAACAGCACGCGGTGGAACAGGAGGTTGTTGGCGGTCGGGCGCCGGTCCGGGTTCAGCGTCAGGCAGGACAGGATGAACTCCTGGGGGCAGAGCAGGGCCAGGAGCTGGGGCACAGCAGGACATTCCCTGTCCCCTCACAGGAGTGTTCCACACCATCCCAGGGCCACAGAATCACTGGGGCACAGCAGGACATCCCCTGTCCCCTCCCAGGAGTGTTCCATTCCACAGTGTCCCAGAGCCACAGAATCACTGGGGCACAGCAGGGCATTCCCCTGTCCCCTCACAGGAGTGTTCCACACCATCCCAGGGCCATGGAATCACTGGGGCACAGCAGGACATTCCCTGTCCCCTCCCAGGAGTGTTCCACACTGTCCCAGAGCCATGGAATCACTGGGGCACAGCAGGACATTCCCTGTCCCCTCCCAGGAGTGTTCCACACTGTCCCAGAGCCATGGAATCACTGGGGCACAGCAGGACATTCCCTGTCCCCTCCCAGGATGGAATCACTGGGGCACAGCAGGACATTCCCTGTCCCCTCACAGGAGTGTTCCACACCATCCCAGAGCCACGGAATCACTGGGGCACAGCAGGACATTCCCTGTCCCCTCACAGGAGTGTTCCACAGTGTCCCAGAGCCATGGAATCACTGGGGCAGAGCAGGACATTCCCTGTCCCCTCACAGGAGTGTTCCACACCATCCCAGGGCCATGGAATCACTGGGGCAGAGCAGGACATTCCCTGTCCCATCCCAGGAGTGTTCCACAGTGTCCCAGGGCCATGGAATCACTGGGGCACAGCAGGACATTCCCTGTCCCCTCACAGGATGGAATCACTGGGGCAGAGCAGGACATCCCCTGTCCCCTCACAGGAGCATTTCATGGTCCCAGAGCCACGGAATCACTGGGGCACAGCAGGACATTCCCTGTCCCCTCCCAAGAGTGTTCCACAGTGTCCCAGAGCCATGGAATCACTGGGGCACAGCAGGACATTCCCTGTGTGTTCCACACCATCCCAGGGCCAGGAGCTGGGGCACAGCAGGACATTCCCTGTCCCCTCCCAGGAGTGTTCCACACCTTCCCAGGGCCATGGAATCACTGGGGCACAGCAGGACATTCCCCTGTCCCCTCCCAGGAGCATTTCATGGTCCCAGAGCCACAGAATCACTGGGGCAGAGCAGGACATCCCCTGACCCCTCACAGGAGTGTTCCACACCATCCCAGGGCCATGGAATCACTGGGGCTCCAACAGAGCTCCCAGACCATCCAACCCACCCTGGGTCCCATCCCCAGCTGGTCACTGAAGCTCTGAGAGTCCAGGCCACTCCTTGGACACCTCCAGGGATGGGGATTTATGTCCAGGAAGGATGCAGGATGGGATTTACATCCCAGGAATGATGCAGGACAGGGATTTATATCCCAGGAGTGATGCAGGATGGGATTTACATCCCAGGAATGATGCAGGACAGGGATTTAACCCCCAGGAGTGATGCAGGGTGGGATTTACCCCCCAAGAAGGATACAGGACAGGGATTTATGCCCAGGAAGGATGCAGGATGGGATTTACCCCCCAGGAAGGATGCAGGACAGGGATTTAACCCCCAGGAGTGATGCAGGATGGGATTTATGCCCAGGAAGGATGCAGGACAGAGATTTAGATCCCAGGAGAGATGCAGGACAGGGATTTACATTCCAGGAGTGATGCAGGATGGGATTTACCCCCAAGAAGGATTCAGGACAGGGATTTACCCCCGTCAGGCTCCTCCATGCACTCACCCGCATGTTGGGATCATCCAGGGAGTGCCGGGCGCGCGCGATCGCCTCCTCCGACACCCGCGTGTCCCCGTTGGTCTGGATCTCCAGCACGGCCATCTGCGAGGGGAGCACGGCCGGTCCGGGGGGTGCCAGGGGACAGCCCGGGCAGGGGAGAGCCCGGGCAGGGCAGGGGAGAGCCCGGGCAGGACAGGAGAGAGCCCGGGCAGGGCGGGGGACACCCTCGGACAGGGGACACACCCGGACGGGGCACCCCGGGCAGGGCGGGGGACACCCCCAGACAGGGCAGGGGACAGCCCCGGACAGGGGACACCCCCAGGCAGGGCAGGGGACACCCTGGGCAGGGCAGGGACAAGGGACAGCCCCGGGCAGGGCGGGGATGAGGGACACCCCTGGAGAGAGCAGGGACAAGGGACACCCCCAGATAGGGGACACCCCCGGCAGGGCAGGGACAAGGGACACCCCTGGAAAGGGCAGGGGGACACCCTGGGCAGGGCAGGGACAGGGGACACCCCTGGACAGGGCAGGGACAAGGGACAGCCCCGGACAGGGGACACCCCTGGACAGGGCAGGGATGAGGGACACCCCCGGAGAGAGCAGGGACAAGGGACACCCCAAGATAAGGGACACCCCCAGACAAGGGACACCCCCGGACAAGGGATATCCCCGGACAGGGGACACCCCCAGACAAGGGACACCCCCGGACAGGGGACACCTCCCGGCAGGGTTCAGGCTCCCACCATTCCCAGGGTCCCTCTCCGCACCTCCAGCGCGCACATCCCGAAGGAGAAAATGTCCACGGCCGTCCCGTCTGCCTTCTCTGGAACACGGAGCGGGGACAGAGCCTCAGGCCCAGGGCCCACCCGGAGACCCCGGCCCCACGCGGATCCTGGGGACACCCACTCCTGCCCTCACCTGTGCGCACGTGTTCTCACCTGTGTGCACCTGTCCTCACCTGTTCGCACCTGTGTGCACCTGCCCTCACTTGTTCTCATCTGTGCGCATCTGTTCTTACCTGTTCTCACCTGTTCTCACCTGTTCTCACCTGTGCACACCTGTTGTCACCTGTTCCCACCTGTTCTCACCTGTTCTCACCTGTGCACACCTGTTGTCACCTGTTGTCACCTGTTGTCACCTGTTCTCACCTGTTCCCACCTGTTCTCACCTGTTCTCACCTGTTCTCACCTGTTCCCACCTGTTCTCACCTGTTCTCACCTGTTCTCACCTGCCCTCACCTGTTCTCACCTGTGCGCACCTGTTGTCACCTGTTCCCACCTGTTCTCACCTGGTCTCATCTGTTCTCACCTGTTCTCACCTGTTCCCACCTGCCCTCACCTCCCCTCACCTGCCCTCACCTGTTCTCCCCTGTCCTCACCTGTTCTCACCTGCCCTCACCTGTTCTCACCTGTTCTCACCTGTTCTCACCTGTCCTCACCTGTTCTCACCTGCCCTCACCTGTTCTCACCTGTGCGCACCTGTTGTCACCTGTTCTCATCTCTTCTCACCTGCCCTCACCTGCCCTCACCTGCTCTCACCTGTCCTCACCTGCCCTCACCTGCCCTCACCTGCTGTCCCCTGTTCCCACCTGCCCTTCCCTGCTGTCCCCTGCTGTCCCCTGCCCTCACCTGTTCTTACCTGTTCCCACTGCTGTCCCCTGCCCTCCCCTGCCCTCCCCGTTGCCCCCTGCCCGTGCAGCCCCCCCGTGCCCCCCGTCCCCTCCCGGCCCGCACTCACGGCCGTACTCCGGAGGGAAGAAATGCAAATTCCGCAGCTCCTCCCGCTCGATCCTGATGGGGCTGCGGAGATCGTCCGGGAGCGCTGGGGGGGAACGGGGCAGGGTCTGGGGGGGTCTGTGTGTGCCCACCCTGGGGGTCTGTGAGTGCCCACCCTGGGGGTCTGGGAGTGCCCACCCTGGGGGTTTTAGGGTCTGGGGGGGTCTGGGAGTGCCCACCCTGGGGGTCTGTGAGTGCCCACCCTGGGGGTCTGTGAGGGCCCACCCTGGGGGTCTGTGAGGGCCCACCCTGGGGGTTTCAGGGTCTGGGGGGGTCTGGGAGTGCCCACCCTGGGGGTCTGTGTGTGCCCACCCTGGGGGTCTATGTGTGCCCACCCTGGGGGTCTGTGAGTGCCCACCCTGG
>OU383773.1:369001-403582 GCA_910950805.1 Acrocephalus scirpaceus scirpaceus
TGCTCCCTGGACCTTTCCGGATTTTGGGGGAGCAGAGGAGCCGGACACCCCCAGTGCTGCCCCACGGTGGTTCCGGGGCTGGAGAAGCTCCCGGTTTTTCCCTGCCGGGAGGCCCCGGGGCTGGGGAAGCTCCCGGTTTTTCCCTCCCCTCGGCCCCTCTCTCTCTCGGTGTCTGTTTTTACCCGCCCGTGGCGGACGGGCCCGGCTGCGGTGATGTCAGGGTTATTGCACAGCTCGCTCCGTGCCGAGGTTGGAGGTTTAGGTGCCAAACCGGCTCGGTGGATCTGGCGAACATCAAACGCCTTTTCCCGTCTGTCTGAGCACGTTTGTCCTCCGCAGGATTCCCTGGCGCGGCTCTGCCCTGAGCCCTGACCCGCTCAGGTAACCCAGGTGTGTGAATTTGGGGGGCACAGGGCAGCAGGAACCCCGCACGGCGGGATCGGAGCCATCCCGGCGCTTTTCCGGAGCCGTTCGCACCGGGAGCGCTGCCGAAATCCTCCCCGCCATCCCCCCCGGGGCTCGTCCCGTTCCTCCCAGCCCTGCCCGTGCTCCTGCTGGGCAGGAAAAGCGTCTCCAGCTCTTCCCGGAGCGCTCCCAGCAGCGGGAAGGGAGCCAGCGGTGCGTGGAGGTGAGGCTGGAATGGCTAAAAATGGGATCGGGCGGAATCCGCTCAAAAATGGGATCGGGCGGAATCCAGGAAAGGATCCTGGAGCGGGGAATGGCAGCGGGGGGGCAGCGCCGTGAGTGGGGCAGGGGATGGGTCACAGCAGAGAGGGGGCACAAGGGACAGGGACAGGGGCAGGGGACAGGGACAGGGACAGGGACAGGGGACAGGGACAGGACAGGGACAGGGACAGGACAGGGACAGGGACAGGGACAGGGGACAGGGACAGGGGACAGGGACAGGGACAGGGACAGCAGGGACAGGGACAGGGACAGGGACAGGGACAGAGACAAGGGACAGGGACAGGGACAGGACAGGGACAGGGACAGGGACAGGGACAGGGACGGGGACGGGGACAGGGACAGGACAGGGACAGGGACAGGGGACAGGGACAGGGACAGGGACAGGGGACAGGGGACAGGGGACAGGGACAGGGACAGGGGACAGGGACAGGGGACAAGGACAGGGGACAATTCCCTGATTGTGAGGGCAGACACAACAAAGGGGGCGGCGGACACAACAAAGGGACCTGAGGGCCCCGAGAGCAGCGCCAGGAGCGGCTGCTCCATCCGGGACTGTCTGGTTGTGTCTCGGAGGGCAGGGGGAGCTGCGAGCGGGATGGATGGGTTGGGAGCAGAGGGGTTGGGGTTGGGAGCAGAGATTGGGTTTGCAGCAGAGGGGTTGGATTTGGGAGCAGAGGGATTGGATTCTGAACAGAGGGATTGGATTTGGGAGCAGAGATTGGGTTTGGAGCAGAGGGGTTGGATTTGGGAGCAGAGGGATTTGATTTGGGAACAGAGAGACTGGGTTTGGGAGCAGAGGGATTGGATTTTGGGAGCAGGCTGGTTGGATTTTTAAGCAGCCTGGTTGGATGTGGGAGCAGAGGGATTGGATTCTGAGCAGAGGGGTTGGATTTGAGCAGGCTGGGTGGATTTAGGAGCAGAAGGATTTGATTTAGGAGCAGAGGGGTTGGATTCTGAGCAGAGGGATTGGATATGGAGCAGAGGGATTGGATTTGGAGCAGAGGGATTGGATTTGGAGCAGAGGGATTGGATTTGGAGCAGAGGGATTGGATTTGGAGCAGAGGGATTGGATTTGGAGCAGAGGGATTGGATTTGGAGCAGAGGGATTGGATTTGGAGCAGAGGGATTGGATTTAGGAGCAGAGGGGTTGGATTTGAGCAGGCTGGTTGGATTCTGAGCAGAGGGATTGGATTTAGGAGCAGAGGGATGGGATTTGGAGCAGAGGGGTTGGATTCTGAGCAGGCTGGTTGGATTCTGAGCAGAGGGATTGGATTTAGGAGCAGAGGGGTTGGATTCTGAGCAGGCTGGCTGGATTCTGGACACGGCTGCCGGACTTTGCCCATTGCCTGGCGCCGGTCACGCACAGAGGGCAGCTGGTTTGTGTCAGCCCCTGTGAGCCCTCAGCAGCTCCGGCAGAATTCCCTGCTGCTCCCCAGGCCCTGCTCGGCGTTCCCTGAGCCCTGGCCCCGCTCAGGGGTGGGAGCTGGGCTGGTGCAGCTCGGGGTGGGGATGGGGTGTGGGTGTGGCTGGGCCGGGCAGGTCCCGGGGAGGGCAGGAGGGGACAATCCGTGCCACACCTCTGGCAGAACCTCTCCCGACCCCCATCCTGAGCGCTCCGGGCTGCAGGACCCTCGGGAGGGGTTTGGGCTGTCCCATCCCAGCCGGGGAATTCCCTGTCCCAACAACCTTTAACACCTTCCTGAGCTTTGGCTATGACGGAGACGTGGAACCAGGTCAGTGGAAAATTGGACCAAGGTCCATCACAACAGCCTGGCTTGTTCCTTTTTATCTCCCCGGCCAAACCTTTCACGGAGGGACAGGCAACACACGGAGCTGGTGCCAGGTGTGACCTCTGGAGTCGGGGAAAAGCTGCTGGAGACCCCGGGGCTCCGTTCCTGGGACAAACCAGGACAATTTGTGCTCCTCAGCAGATCCCAGTGGCAGCAAAGCCAAAAGGGAAATTCCTGTCCCCTGTGACAGCCTGGCTGCCGTGGGGGGACAGAGACAGGGACAGAGACGGGGACAGAGACAGGGACAGAGACAGGGACAGAGACAGGGACAGAGACAGGGACAGAGACAGGGACAGAGACAGGGACAGGGACAGAGGCAGGGACAGAGACAGGGACAGGGACAGGGGCCACCCCTGCCCGCCTCAGTGACTGGGGTGTGCAGGAAGGTGAGAATGTGCTCTCAGAGCCAAATTAACTCCATATTTTTATCCACATCTCTGCCAATAAACGCCAGGCCAGGCCAGCCAGCCGAGCTGTGGCAGCACAGAGGGCTGGGACAGGTGACATTGAGGCTCAGGGCGCAGTCATGGGACCATCAGGAGGGGCCCAATGCAGAGTCATGCCCGGAGCCACTGAACAAACAGCCGAGCACGGAGCACTCGGTGTAGGAATGATCAGAGAGGAAAAGGCCCCTGTGGGCTCAGCAGGGCTCAGGGTAGCGAGGGCCTGGCCTGATCCCAGCTGCTCCGGGAGGTTTTTCCAGAGGGGCAGACGGTGCTGGGGTTCTGTGTCCAAAAAAACCCCATGGATTGGCTGTGGGAAAGGGGCAGAGCCACAGCCCAGGGAGGGACACAGAGCAGGAGCAGCTGTGGCAGGACAGATGTGAGATAAAAGTGCCCCGGGCAGCCTTATCAGGGCCAGGCAGGGCCTGATGGAGGCGTTTGCACCAGGGGAGATTGGGCTGGACACCCCGAGAACGTTTGGAAAAGGAAGGGCAGGGCTGGCCTGGGAGGGCCCTGCTGCCCCTGGATCCCTGGAAGTGTCCAAGGCCAGGCTGGACGGGGCTCGGATCACCCTGGGATAGAGGAAGGTGTGGAATGGGATGAGCTTTAACGTCCCTTCCCACCAAACCCCTCCATGATCCCGGTTCCGTGATCACTCTGCAGGGACAGCCGCTGTGGGCACTCCCTCTGCATTCCCGGGGATTTGCTGATTTCCCGTTCCTTTTCCAGCCGCTCAGGCCCCGTCCTGGAGCTTTTCTGTCACCCCACTCTGCCCCCAGATCCCGAGGCGTTTCCCGGTGCATTCCCGCAGGGATTGGGGCTCTGTCCCTTCCTTTCCCTGGAGCGACATTCCCGCAGGGATTGGGGCTCCGTCCCTTCCTTCCCCTGGAGCGACATTCCCGACATTCCCGCAGGGATTGGGGCTCTGTCCCCTCCTTCCCCTGGAGCGACATTCCCGACATTCCCGCAGGGATTGGGGCTCTGTCCCTTCCTTCCCCCCGTTCGGGGCCTGCTCCAGTTCTCCCCGTTACACAACGCGATTTTTTAGCCATGCAAATGTATTCAGCTCTCCCCTGGCACAACCTCCCTGTTCCCTTTCCGCCGCTTTTCTGGAAATCCAGCGCTTCCTGTGGGAGCGCAGCCCGAGGCCCCGGAGCCATCGGGGGCCCGCCCAGCGCCGGCTGCCCGGGCGGGGTGAGGCTGGCACCGGGTCCCAGGGACCCTTCCCCACCCGAGTGCCCCCAGACCCTTCCCCACCCTGGCACCGGGTCCCAGGGACCCTTCCCCACCCGAGTGCCCCCAGACCCTTCCCCACCCTGGCACAGGGTCCGTGCAGACCCTTCCCCACCCTGGCACTGGGTCCGTGCAGACCCTTCCCCACCCGAGTGCCCCCAGACCCTTCCCCACCCTGGCACCGGGTCCCAGGGACCCTTCCCCACCCTGGCACTGAGTCCCTGCAGACCCTTCCCCACCCTGGCACCGGGTCCGTGCAGACCCTTCCCCACCCGAGTCCCCCCGTACCCTTCCCCACCCTGGCACCGGGTCCCCAAGGACCCTTCCCCACCCTGGCACTGAGTCCCTGCAGACCCTTCCCCACCCTGGCACAGAGCCCTCAGACCCTTCCCCACCCTGGCACAGAGTCCCCAGACCCTTCCCCACCCTGGGCGTTTCTCCGTGCCAGGAGTGCAGCCATCCTCCCTCTCCTTCCCTGTGCCTCGTCATTCCTGAGACCTCACGGGATGGGGCGGTGGGATGGGAGAAAGGGATGGGACAAAAGGATGGGACAAATGGGATGGGACAATGGGACGGGACAATGGGACGGGACAATGGGACGGGACAATGGGATGGGATGAGATGGGACAATAAGCACGTCAGGATGTGTCCTCCTTTTCCCTGCTCCCTTCCCAGGAATTTCCAGTGCCCTCATTCCCTCTGTGGAGCAGCACCCCGTGCCCTCTGTGCAGTGTCCTCGTGCTCCTGTGGGTGCCCAGGGCCACCTCTCAGTGTCACAGGGGTCACAGCCCTGGCACTGGTGTCCCTTTCCTTCAGTGCTCACGTGCCACCAGCCCCAGCAGCCCAGGGACTCTGCCAGCCCCGGGCCCCCTGTGACCCCATCCTGCAGCAGAACTGAGGGACAGGCCAGCCCTCAATGTCCCACAGGCCACCACAGCCCCCTTGCTGTCCCAGCTGCCCTGGGCAGGAGGTGTCTGTCCCCCTGTGGCTCTCAGTGTCCCACAGGCCACCACAGCCCCATTGCTGTCCCAGCTGCCCTGGGCAGGAGGTGTCTGTCCCTCTGTGGTTCTCAATGTCCCACAGGCCACCACAGCCCCATTGCTGTCCCAGCTGCCCTGGACAGGAGGTGTCTGTGTCCCTCTGTGGCTCTCTCAATGTCCCACAGGCCACCACAGCCCCACTGCTGTCCCAGCTGCCCTGGACAGGAGGTGTCTGTCCCTCTGTGGCTCTCCTGGGCCCGGGTGTTGTTGCCCACAGGGCTCCCTGCCTGCCCCCCTTGGGGCACTGTGCAGCCCAGCTGAGCTGGGCTCCACATTCCCTGTCCTTGGTCAGAGCCTCTCCTGCCCGAGGCTCCTGGACACCCCCAGAGCCCCTCTGGGAAATCCCTGCTGGGCAAAAGAAACCTCAACACAGCCAGAGCTGAGACAGCAGGAGTTTAACCGAGCCCCACAGGCAGGGCTGTCACCGCTGGGACACAGCGAGAAGAGCAAAGTCCAGGCCCCTCCTCTGCCGGGGGGTGTCAGTGGTGGGGGGTGTCAGTGGTACTGGGGGGTGTCAGTGGTGCTGGGGTGGGGTCAGTGGTACCGGGGGGTGTCAGTGGTGCCTGGGGGTGTCAGTGGTGCCGGGGGGTGTCAGTGGTGCCTGGGGGGTGTCAGTGGTACCGGGGGGTGTCAGTGGTGCCGGGGGGGTGTCAGTGGTGCCTGGGGGGTGTCAGTGGTGCCAGGGGGTGTCAGTGGTGCTGGGGGGTGTCAGTGGTGCCGGGGGGTGTCAGTTGTTCTGGGGGGGTGTCAGTGGTGCCTGGGGGGTGTCAGTTGTTCCGGGGGGGTGTCAGTGGTGCCAGGGGGTGTCAGTGGTGCTGGGGGGTGTCAGTGGTACCGGGGGGTGTCAGTGGTACCGGGGGGTGTCAGTGGTGCCAGGGGGTGTCAGTGGTACTGGGGGGTGTCAGTGGTGCCGGGGGTGGCTCTGCTCCAGGCGGGGCCCGGTGGTGATGGTGGTGGTGATGGTGATTCTGTTCACCGTCAGCCCCCCCGAGGGGTAGGTGTCCAGACACGCCTCCCGCCGGTACTCGGAGACCTGCTTGGAGGACAGGAGCTCCCACACCGACACCCGGCGCTCCTGGGACGGGTCGAAGGTGATGTAGGAGCCCTCGGAGCGCAGGAGATCCATGGTGTGCGCGGGGAGGGCCCGGAGGTGCTGCTCGAAGCTGTCGCTGGCCAGGCTGCTGGTGGTGCTGAGCAGCTCCTGGATGGGGAGCGTCCCTGCACGGTACAGCCCCAGCAGCTCCTGCCTCTTCTCCTCGGGGATGTAGTCAGAGAAGAGCAGGTCCCACAGGGAGGTCGGCCTGCCCTGGAAATCCCCAGCTGTGGTGGCCTTCAGGGTCTCTTCCCAGGCCCTATCCTGGGAAGGGGAGGGTTCAGCCTCTGCGGCCACTGGCTGTGCCCTGGGAGCATCCTCAGGTGTCACTGGTTCTGCCCTGGGAGCATCCTCAGGTGTCTCTGGCTCTGCCCTGGGACCATCCTCAGGTGTCACTGGCTCTGCCCTGGGACCATCCTCAGGTGTCACTGGCTCTGCCCTGGGAGCATCCTCAGGTGTCACTGGCTCTGCCCTGGGAACATCCTCAGGTTCCATTGGCTCTCCCCTCTCTGCTGCTGCCGCCCTGGTGACAATGGTGGTGACAACGGTCTTCACCTGCTCCAGGGTCAGCTCACCCGCCTCGTACAGCTCCAGGAGCTCCTTTCTGTTCACCTCGGGGATGTACCGGGAGTGGAGCAGCTCCCACAGCGAGACCTTGTGGCCCCGAAACTCCCCAGCCTCTACACGGACCACTGTGGTTTTTAGGGTTGTTTTCCATGGTTCTTCTTTGGAGGAGTCATCACCCTCCTGTCCTGCTGCTGTCACAGGATCCTTGTTGGAGCCCTTGACTGTAATGTGGAATTTCCTGCCAGCGGATTCTTTTTTCTTAATGAGAGTGGTGACAACAGTTGTCATCTGCTCCAGGGTTAATAACCTTTCACGGTAGAGCTCCAGCAGCTCCTGCCTCTTCTCCTCGGGGATGTAGTGGGAGAAGAGCAGGTCCCACAGGGAGGTCTGCCTGCCCTGGAACTCCCCCAGGGACACTTCGGCTGTGGTGGCCTTCAGGGTCTCTTCCCAGGCCCTATCCCCGTGCACAGGGGAGGGTTCAGCCTCTGTGGCCACTGGTTCTGCCCTGGGATCACCCTCAGGTTCCACTGGCTCTGCCCTGGGAGCATCCTCAGGTGTCACTGGCTCTGCCCTGGGAACATCCTCAGGTTCCACTGGCTCTCCCCTCTCTGCTGCTGCCGCCCTGGTGACAATGGTGGTGACAACGGTCTTCACCTGCTCCAGGGTCAGCTCACCCGCCTCGTACAGCTCCAGGAGCTCCTTCCTGTTCACCTCGGGGATGTACCGAGAGTGGAGCAGCTCCCACAGCGAGACCTTGTGGCCCCGAAACTCCCCAGCCTCTACACGGACCACTGTGGTTTTTAAGGTTGTTTCCCATGGTTCCTCTTTAGGGGGATTGTCACCCTCCTGTCCTGCTGCTGTCACAGGATCCTTATTGGAGCCCTTGACTGTAATGTGGAATTTCCTGCCAGTGGATTCCTTTTTCTTAATGAGAGTGGTGACAACAGTTGTCATCTGCTCCAGGGTTAATAACCTTTCATGGTACAGCCCCAGCAGCTCCTGCCTCTTCTCCTCGGGAGTGTAGTCGGAGAAGAGCAGGTCCCACAGGGACACCTGCTTTCCCTGCAGCTCCCCCATGGGCACACTGATGGTGGTGGACCTCAAGGCCTCATCCAGGCGTGCTGAACAATCCTCTCCACCCTCCCCTGCTGCTGCCACTGCCCGGTGTGAGCTCCGGGCATTTGCCACGTTCGCAGCTTCCGCTCGGTTCACGAGGGTGGTGACCACCGCGGCCACCTGGCCTGTGGTCAGTATCCCTGCCCTGTACAGCTCCAGCAGCTCCTGCCGCTTCCCCTGGGGGACGTATTTGGAGAAGAGCAGGTCCAGCACGGAAACGTTTTGGCCCCGAAACTCCCCAGCAGCGACACGGACAGTGGCGGATTTTAGGGACTTCCTCAACTGCTGCTCCTGGGCCTGCGTGTCCTGAGCTGGGGGTGACGCCCTCACCTCCTCATCGGGTTTGGCCGTGGGTGAGCCCGGAGCTCCGCTCTCCCTTTCTGTGATGGTGGCGGTGAGGATGTCGATCATCTGCGGGATTGTCACCGTGCCCACCTTGTACCTCCTCAGCAGCTGCTCCCTCTGGTGCTCGGGGACGTAGCGGGAGAAGAGGAGCTCCCAGACGGTGACGCTCTGGCCCTGGAAGAGCCCCACGTGCAGCGTGGTGCGGGCGGCCTGCAGGGCTTTGCGGGCATCCTCGGTCAGCTGGTAGAGCACGGAGCCCTTGTCCATCAGCTGCAGCATCAGCAGCCCCGTGTCGGGGTCAGGCACGCAGCGGTGCAGCAGCTGCAGGTACGTCAGGTTCTCGTGCGTGTTGGGGTCGAAGCAGGTCCTCGTTTGGTTCGCGGGGTCCGACAGGAACTGGCTCGTCTCCTGGTCGAGGTAGCCGCGCTCGTGGGCCACCTCCACGGGGACGCGGTGGCCGCGCACGGGGTCGATGATGCCGCCGGTGGCCACCTGGGCCTGGAGCAGGCGGATGGCGTGGTCCCTGACGATGAATTCCTGCTTCATGGCCTGGAACAGGGAGATCCTGTGCCCCGTGTAGGGCTCTGTGTATCCCGTCACGGCTCCCTCGGCCGACAGCAGCTTCTCGTAGAAGTCGCGGCCGATGAGTCCCTGAGCCAGCGCCTCCCTCACCGAGAGCTGCTCGTTCCTCACGGGGTCCGTGAGCAGCCCCGAGGCCGCCTGTGCCTCCAGCAGCACCAGCGCCGTGCCTGGGCTCAGCAGCCCCCTCACCATGGCCTCGTACACGCTCAGCTTCTTGTTCTTGGCCTGGAGGAAGACTCCGGCGATGAAGTTGCCGCCCCCACCCATCTCTTTGTGTTCAGCTGCAGCCGGGTCACTCCCTGTGCTGCTCGACTTGTTCTGGGAGCATCCACTCATCTTCTGCATCGTCCCTGGGGAAGAATCCCAATCCTGGGGGGCGCTGAGTGTGTCTGAGGAGGCAGAAACAAACAACCTGTGGTAAGACACAAGCCCGTGTGCGGTTTTCAGGGTGGCTGGGGGGGGAAACCCCTCCCTGGAGGTGACCACAGGAGCCCAGGGAGAAGCAGGGAGTGGCACCTGGGGCTTTGCTGCTCCCTCAGAGCAATCCTGGGGCCAGGGTGCAGCTTTAAGGTTTAGCTTTTTTATTTTCCACATTCTGTACTGCATTAGTTTATAACTCTGAATTTCAATTAGCAAATTCTCCTCACAGTTTAGTCAGGCAAACCAATCCTTTTCCAGCCCCAGTGCCAAGGCCACCATTGCACCTTCAGGCCCCAAAAAGTGCAAACAACAATGAATTCAGGGGAGCTACTGGGAAATGCGACTTCATCCCCTGAAGCTGTCATTGGACAATTAACCCCAATATGTAAATGAACCAAAACCTATAAAAGTGTGAAAACTCGTGACCTGCTGTCCATCTGTCTCTTATTATCTTATTTATCTTGGGTGTAGCCTCGGCTGGGCTCTTGCACTGCCCAAGGTGCATCCTTTGAAGGCATTTTTAATAAATCCCTGCTTTATTCCTTTAACTCTGTCTGGTCTCTGTTCCAGAGAGTCTCTGCAGGGATCACATCACCCCTCCCTGCTCCCTGGGATGGATGAGGGGCAGCTCAGATCCAGGAGGTCTCAGCTGAGAGAGGCCTTTCCTCTCAGCTCTGGGGTGGGTCTCTGGTTCTGAGGCCACTGGGTGGGCAGAGACCCCAAACCCCGTCCTGTCACCCTCCTGTCCTGCAAAACCGGGCGCTGCATTATTTAATGTCATTAATTATTTAATGCAATCACAGACGCATCACAGCATCCCGGGATAGTCTGGGTGGGAAGAGACCTTAAAACGAATCTGGTTCCAGCCCCTGCCACAGGCAGGGGTGCCACCCACTCCCAGGGTGTCTCACGCTGTCACCTGGTCCCCTTGGGAAGCCCTGTAAACAAACTTTCAGCATCCCCATCGTTGTGCAGTGATGAGGCCACAGCCTTGTGAAAACGGCAGAATCGAAACCCGAAGGATCTCCCGGGGAACACCCATGTCCCGTAAACGGCGGTGACTGACATTAATGACACCTGTAATCATTATCAGGGTCACAGCTTCAATCCCGACTGTTTGCTTAACACTTGGAAAGTCTCTGAGTCACAGCTTTTGATCCATTTAAATATTGGATTGATGCTGGGGCAGACGCAGCACAAGGGGGAGAGATTTATCCCAGCAGTGCCAGCCCAGGGGGATTTATCCCAGCAGTGCCAGCCCAGGGGGATTTATCCCAGCAGTCCCAGTCCAGAGGGATTTATCCCAGTGCCCCCAGTCCGGGGATCCTGCCCGTGGCTCTGTCCCACCTCCTGCTCCTCTCCCTCCCCGCCCGGCTCCGAGGATGTGTCGGGCCGGGGTGGCACCGGGTCCCGGAGCGCGGTGTCACACCCCGGAGCCAGCGCCACCTTTGTAGGACACGGCTGTGGTGTGAACACCCCGCGCTGCAAAAGCCTTTCCCAACCTCAGCCTGTCATTAGCCGCTCTCTAATCAGCCTCCCGATGCCGGGGCTGGGCTGCACACGCAGCTCCCGGGGCAGGGGCTGGCTGGCTCCGCCGGTGTCGCGGCAGCCCGGCCCGGGAGGCTCCGGTGGAAGCGGTTTTCCAGCCGGAGCGAGCCGGGGTGGCCCCGCAGCGCGGGGGGCCCGGGCCCCGCCCGCCCCCGGGGAGGGAAATCCACCGGAGCCCCCAGCCCCGCAACCCCCGCAGCCGCCTCGCCGGGCTCCTGGCCGAGGCTGCAGCCTCTGGATCCCGGGGAATCCTGCTGCTCCAGCCCCTGGATCCCAAGGAATCCCACTGCTCCGGCCCCTGGATCCCAAGGAATCCCACTGCTCCGGCCCTGGATCCCAGGGAATCCCACTGCTCCAGCCCCTGGATCCCAGGGAATCCCACTGCTCCAGCCCCTGGATCCCAGGGAATCCCACTGCTCCAGCCCTGGATCCCAGGGAATCCCACTGCTCCGGCCCTGGATCCCAGGGAATCCCGCTGCTCCGGCCCCTGGATCCCAGGGAATCCCACTGTTCCAGCCCCTGGATCCCAGGGAATTCCACTGCTCCAGCCCTGGATCCCAGGGAATCCCGCCACTCCAGCCCCTGGATCCCAGGGAATCCCACTCCCTCCCGCATCCCAGCTGGGCTGAGGCACTGGTGACCCAAACACATCGCACAGAGCAGCAGCTCCAGCCAGCCCTGGTGCTGCTCGGTCCCTTTGTCCCTTCCCAAACAGGACCCGGTTCTGCCCGGGGATCCCCTGATCACCGACCCCGGGACTTTCAGCAGCCCCCGCTGGGGTTTGGGATGGAGGTGAGGTCCCCGCTCCCCGTGCAGCTCCCCCGTGGTGGCCTCGGTGACCCCGGGTGGGCTCTGTCCTACCTCCCGGACGTGTATCCAGAGCGGCTGGATCGCCGGCAGGCTCCGATGATCCTGATCCTCCTCCTCCTCCTCCTCCTCCTCCGGCTCACTCCCAGCCAGGTGAGCAGGGGAGGCAGGAGCCCAATTTAAATCCTTCCCTCCCCCGCCCCTGGGGACGGCCCTGCCCTGTGCTGACACAGGGGAGCAGCCCTGGAACACTCCGGGCTGGGCCAGGAGCATGGACCTGGTACGGACATGGAACCACAGCCCTGGAACATGGAACTGGGCTGGGCCAGGAACATGGACCTGGTACAGACACGGAACCACAGCCCTGGAACACAGAACTGGGCTGGGCCAGGAACATGGACCTGGTACGGACATGGAACCACAGCCCTGGAACACTCCGGGCTGGGCCAGGAGCATGGACCTGGTACGGACATGGAACCACGGCCCTGGAACATGGAACCGGGCTGGGCCAGGAGCACGGACCTGGTACGGACACGGACCCAGGCTGAGCCAGGGCCACAGTCCTGGTACGGACACGGAACCACAGCCCTGGAACACGGACCCAGGCTGAGCCAGGGCCACAGTCCTGGTACGGACATGGAACCACAGACCTGGAACATGGAACTGGGCTGAGCCAGGAGCACGGACCTGGTACAGACACGGAGCCATGGCCCAGGGCCACAGTCCTGGCATGGACATGGAGCCACAGCCCTGGAACATGGAACCAGGCTGAGCCAGGAGCATGGACCTGGTACGGACATGGAGCCACAGACCTGGAACATGGAACTGGGCTGAGCCAGGAGCACGGACCTGGTACAGACACGGAGCCACAGCCCAGGAGCACGGACCTGGTATGGACATGGAACCACAGCCCTGGAACACTCCGGGCTGGGCCAGGAGCACGGACCTGGTACGGACATGGAACCACAGCCCTGGAACATGGAATTGGGCTGAGCCAGGGCCGCAGACCTGGTATGGGCACGGAGCCACGGCCCTGGAACATGGAATTGGGCTCAGCCAGGAACATGGACCTGGTACGGACACGGAACCACAGCCCTGGAACACAGAACCGGGCTGGGCCAGGAGCATGGACCTGGTACGGACATGGAACCACAGCCCTGGAACACAGAACCAGGCTGGGCCAGGGCCGCAGTCCTGGTACGGACATGGAGCCACAGCCCTGGAACACAGAACCAGGCTGGGCCAGGAGCATGGACCTGGTACGGACACGGAGCCAGGCTGAGCCAGGGCCACAGTCCTGGCACGGACACAAACCCACAGCCCAGGACCCCGGGGTGGCAGGCCTGGAGCTCCGGGAGCAGTCAGTCCAAGGTCAGGATTTGGGACACGTCCCTCTCCATGAAGTTTCTATACTCAGCCACCACATTTTTCTCCCAGCACAGCTGCTCGTGGACAGCCCTGCCCACGGTCCCAGCTGCCGCCGGGGTCTCTGTTGCCTTGGGAAGGCTGACCTGAAACAGAGGCTGGGCAAAACTAGAGAATAAAATCAGGATTTATTAAAAGGTCCCCAAGATCCACCCTGGGCATTACACAAGGCTGCACCCAGGGTGGGCTGACAGTGGTAGCAAAGATGGCCCCGCAGTCACGAGATTTTACATTTTGTAAGTTTAGGTCTATTTGCATTTTGGGGTCCAATTGTCCAATTCCAGCCCCAGGCCGTGAGGTCCCATCCTTGTCCCACCCCTCAGTCCATCCTTGTTTGTGTTTTGGGCTGAAAGTTGTCCTTGGTGTGCAGCAGAAATGGATTTGTTTTGTCTCACTGCTCCGTGGAGGGAGCTCAGTGCAGTTCCCAATACCAGGCTTCATCCCTGGGCAGCACAGAATCCCGTGTGATTCCATGTCCATGGAACCGTGTGTGCTCCTGTGTGATTCCATGTTCCTGGAACCGTGTGTGCTCCTGTGTGATTCCATGTTCCTGGAACCGTGTGTGCTCCTGTGTGATTGCGTGTTCCTGGAACCGTGTGTGCTCCTGTGTGATTCCATGTGCTGGAACCGTGTGTGCTCCTGTGTGATTCCATGTTCGTGGAACCGTGTGTGCTCGTGTGATTCCATGTGCTGGATCCGTGTGTGCTCCTGTGTAATTCCGTGTGTGACTGTGGGGGCTCCTGTGTCATTCCATGTTCCTGGAACCGTGTGTGCTCCTGTGTGACTCTGTGCACACACATGACCTGTGTGTGACTCTGTGTGCTCCTGTGTGACTCTGTGCACACACATGACCTGTGTGTGACTCTGTGGGCTCCTGTGTGACTCTGTGCACACACATGACCTGTCCGTGACTCTGTGGGCTCTCCTGTGACCCTGCCGGTGCCTCCCTGCCCCCCTGGCCACCCAGGACAATGCCTGTGCGAGGTGTGGGTGACTCCCCGTGAGTGGGGAGGACACATGTGACACATGTGACACACACAAACCGCCCCAGCCGGGTGTGTGACCGTGCCCCGCGTGGCCGTGGGTGACTCGGTGTGCGCGGGAGGCGCTGCCCGCCCCGGCCCTGCCTTTCCTGGGTGTCCTGCTCCGGGATCGCATTCCTGCTGGCGTAGGCGCTCGCCTGACTGCCTGATCAGCACACGGGGAGCTTTTCGCTCTGACTCACCTGGGGTTTGGCTGCAGGGAACACACCTGGGCAGGAGGGCGCCTGTCCTGGGGGCAGAGGTGGGTACAGGGCCCCTGTCCTGGGGGCAGAGGTGGGTACAGGAGCGCTCCCGGTGTGTTCGCTCCCTGTGTGCAGCTCTGACTCTGCTCTCAGCCTGCCTGGTGCTGTGCTGGGAATTGCAGCATAATTGGAATTTCACTAATTGCGTTTCTCTTGTCATGGGCAGAGTGACAGGACAAGGGGACAGAGGGGCAGTTTTTAACTTAAAAAGAGGAGATTTATTTAGAGGATGTTTGGGGATAAATCCCTCCCTGTGAGGGTGGTGAGGCCCTGGCACAGGTGCCCAGAGCAGCTGTGGCTGCCCCTGGATCCCTGGCAGTGCCCAAGGCCAGGTTGGACGGGGCTTGGAGCAGTGGAAGTTGTCCCTGCCATGGCAGGGTGGGACTGGGTGAGCTCTGGGGACACTCCAGCCCAAACCCGGCTGTGGTTCCGTGGTGATTTTGGGATTTCACCGTCGGTTCAGCCGTTCCCTTGGGCTGCAGGGGATGTCCCAGGGGTGCAGGGCTCACCCGGCCCTCTCAGGCAGCAGATCCCACCTCTCTGTTCCTCAGCTCTGCTCTGCCACTCAAACCTAATTCTCCCTGAAATGGCTTAGAAAGGCTCCAGGCAGCTCCTGCAGTGGCAGTCAGGTGTGCACTTTCCTCCAGCTGCTCGTCTGCAGTGAGTTCACCTTGGTTATTGACCTCTGCTTTGAGCTGAGGTCAGAGCTGTGAAATCAGAGGCTAAACCACCAAATAATCCACGGCTCATTACCTAGACAGGCCTTTTATTTCTTTTTTAGAAAAGAAGTTTTTTAAATTTCTTTTTTCCTTTTTTTTTTTTCTTTTTTTTTGGTATTACAAGTCACTGTGCTAAACCAATCTGAATTTGGGGTTAGAAAACAAACAAACAAAAAATTATTTTCAGTATAGAGAAAAAAAAAAGGAAAAAATCCAAATATGTAGGGGATATTAATAATTATTATTAATAATAAACTATTATTAATAATAATTATTATTATTAGGTCTCATGCACAGACCCTCAGCAGGAGGGGACAGTGCCACACCTGGGGACAATTCCTGTCACATCAGGAGGGACTTTCTCACTCTGCATCCTCCTGACAGGAGGGTTCAGCCAGACGGGAGGAAGGGACAGGACAGAGGGAAATGGCCTCAAGTTGGGAAGTGTAAAAAAAAGGGATTTTCAGTGAAAAAAAAGGATTTTCAGTGTAAAAAAAGGGATTTTCAGTGTAAAAAAAGGGATTTTCAGTGTAAAAAAAAGGGATTTTCAGTGTAAAAAAGGGGATTTTCAGTGTAAAAAAGTGGGGTTTTTACACTGAAAAGCAACCCCAGGTCTGGAGGAGCCCCTGAAACATTTGTGCAACTGCCCCTGACTGCAGAGAGGGGCGTAGAGAGGCACAGAGAGGGGCACGGAGAGGGGCGCAGAGAGGGGCACGGAGAGGGGCACGGAGAGGGCACGGAGAGGGCACGGAGAGGGCACAGAGAGGGCACAGAGAGGGGCACGGAGAGGGGCACGGAGAGGGGCGCGGAGAGGGCACAGAGAGGGCATGGAGAGGGCACAGAGAGGGGCCCAGAGAGGGGCACGGAGAGGGGCACAGAGAGGGGCACGGAGAGGGGCACAGAGAGGGGCACAGAGAGGGCACGGAGAGGGGCACAGAGAGGGGCACGGAGAGGGGCACGGAGAGGGGCACAGAGAGGGGCACAGAGAGGGCACGGAGAGGGCACGGAGAGGGCACGGAGAGGGCACAGAGAGCGGCACGGAGAGGGGCACAGAGAGGGCACAGAGAGGGCACAGAGAGGGGCACGGAGAGGGCACAGAGAGGGCACAGAGAGGGGCACAGAGAGGGGCACAGAGAGGGGCACAGAGAGGGGCACGGAGAGGGCACGGAGAGGGCACAGAGAGGGCACAGAGAGGGGCACGGAGAGGGCACAGAGAGGGCACGGAGAGGGCACGGAGAGGGGCACAGAGAGGGGCACAGAGAGGGCACAGAGAGGGGCACGGAGAGGGGCACAGAGAGGGGCACAGAGAGGGGCACAGAGAGGGGCACTGAGAGCGGCACAGAGAGGGGCACAGAGAGCGGCACAGAGAGGGGCACGGAGCCCCGGGCTGCCCCGGCCCTCCCTGACTCCCCTGCGGCCTCCCGGGGAACCCGGCACGGCCAGCCGGGCTCGGGCATCCCCAGCCCCGCGGCCTCACCTGCCGGAAGGTGTGGGAGTCCCGGCCACATCACAGGGCTGCCGGATGCCATTCCCAGGGATGTTCGGGGAGGGTTTTCCCTGGGTGATTGGGTTGGGAAACCTCCGGTGCCGGAGCTGAAGTGCTGACAGCGCTCCCGGCTCCCTCCCAGCTGTTCCCGGGGGCTGTGGCTGCTTTCCTGTGGAGGTTTTCCTGCGGAGGGTGAAGGCCAGGATGTCCCAGCCCTGGGACAGCCCTCGGAACATCCGTGCTCAGTCAGAGCACGGCAGAGTTTTTATTTATCCACTCCTCGGGGTGCAGCAGAGTGAAACGGCGCTGAGTGACCCGGGTGTGCACGGCCGGGGTTATTTTAAAATAATGTATTTTAAATTGTTTAAATTCCTTTAAGTGGAAAGGGAGGATGTGGCTGTGATCGTTGTTGTCTGTAAAAATTTAGGAGTTTAAATAAATTGGTGAGGAAAATATATGAGAAGAAAAAAAGAAGAAGAAAAAAGAAAAAGAAGAAGAAAAAGAAAAAGAAGAAGAAGAAAAAGAAGAAGAAAAAGAAAAAGAAAAAGAAAAAGAAAAAGAAAAAGAAAAAGAAAAAGAGAAAGAGAAAGAAAAAGAAAAAGAAAAAGAAAAAGAAAAAGAAAAAGAAAAAGAAAAAGAAAAAGAAAAAGAAAAAGAAAAAGAAAAAGAAGAAAAAGAAAAGAGGAAAAGGAAAAGAAGAAGAAGAAGAAGAAGAAGAAGAAGAAGAAGAAGAAGAAGAAGAAAAAAAGAAAAAAAAAGAAAAGAAAAGAAAAGAAAAGAAAAGAAAAGAAAAGAAAAGAAAAGAAAAGAAAAGAAAAGAAAAGAAAAGAAAAGAAAAGAAAAGAAAAGAAAAGAAAAGAAAAGAAAAGAAAAGAAAAGAAAAGAAAAGAAAAGAAAAGAAAAGAAAAGAAAAGGCCTCAGAAATGAACCGGGGGTGCTTTGGGGTCTTTGGGGGTCTCTGAGGGTTTCTGACCCCTCCTAAGGCTGCGATGCTCCCCGGCCCTGATGCTGGTGCTGGCACAGCCGAGCCAGCAGGTGCCTTATCAGAAGGAATCCTTATCAGGGGATGTTTCTGAGGCGTTTTCCTTGTCCGGCCAGAAATCAGCCGGGTCAAGGCATCAGTGCCGGGGGTTCAGGGACACGGGGAGCGCGGGGCTGAGCCAGAAATCAGCCGGGTCAAGGCATCAGTGCCGGGGGTTCAGGGACACGGGGAGCGCGGGGCTGAGCCAGAAATCAGCCGGGTCAAGGCATCAATCCCGGGGAATCAGGGACACGGGGAGCGCGGGGCTGAGCCAGAAATCAGCCGGGTCAAGGCATCAATCCCGGGGAATCAGGGACAGGAGGAGCGCGGGGCTCAGCCGGTTTGTGGGACAGAGTTTGGTCTGTCACCCAAAACCCCACAGAAACCCAGCAGCGCCCGCAGCCCGGCCCCACCCACGGTGTGGAGCTCGTGCTCCGGCATTCCCGGCGCTTCCCGGGCCGCGGAGCCGAGGGCGGGCCCGGGACAGCTGCGAGCGACCGGGGACCTGCAGGGCTGCGTGAGCCGGCAGGGCTGGACCGGAGGGGTGAAACGTGGCGGAAATAAAACTCCACAACTGGTGACAGTTGTTAGAGCGGTGTGTTTATATTTATATAAATATTATATAAATAGAATATAATTTATAATTTATATAAATATTTATATAAATATTTAATCGGCTGAGATGCGTGGGGAATATTTTTACTAAAGGCACGCACACCCATCCGACGGTGTTTCTCTTTATTATTCCCTGGGGTCTTACATATGCAAAATCAGCCTCATGCATATTCATTACCTGGCCCCGCCCATCTTAGCCTCGTATGGTAATTAACTCTACGTATGGTAATTAACTTAATTAACTCCACGCCCATCTGGGCATGCTCAGTTTTTTCTGGTCTTCTGGGGGTCCCGGGGGATGAAGGAACGGAGTCTTCTTCAATGAACTCTTCACCTTTATCTCTCCTGCGCTGCTTCTGGCTCTCTTTGGCGTTGTTTTAAGGAAATATTCAGTTTATGCTGGCTGAGGGTCTGTGTCCTCCCTCTTTATCTGCATTTTTTGTTGTCCCGGGATGTTTGCAATTTTCTCTCCGCTATCACCAAGAAGTCCTGGATGTTTGTAACATGCAAAGGTGAACAGACACAGCGTTCGGCATCCACTAAATGCTTCTAAAATGGATTTAATGTATTCTAAAGCAATATTTGAAATAGATCTTAATACTTAGAGGCTTAAAGGATTATCTAAAATTCTCACATCTGTGTATGGAGGGGAAGCGACCCCTGGGAAGTGTGGGACCCTCAGGAGTGTGGGACCCTCGGCCAGGTGGGACCCTCGGCCAGGTGGGACCCTCGGTGTCCCCGTTGTCACCTGCACCGCACAGTGGGACCCTCGATGTCCCTGCTGTCACCAGCACGGCAGCGTGGGACCCTCGGCAGGGCGGGACCCTCGGTGTCCCCGCTGTCACCTGCACCGCAGGCACCGCCACCCCCGCCCCGCCTCTCCCCGCCCGGCCCCACCGAGCAGTGCCGGCGCCTCCGGAGGAAAGAACAACAAAAATGTTCCCTCTCAAAAGCCACGAGGAGCCGGCCCATCCCCGCGCCCAGGGGACGGGCACGGGCAGACACAGACAAAAATGTTCTTTATTCTGGCTGGGAGAGATTGCACAACTCCGATCGCTGTGGGAAAGGGACTATCAGGTGTCCTCTGCCCTGAGTCATGGTTCCTGGGAAAAAGGGATGGGCCGGGCTTTTCCCGGTGTTCAGAGCACCTGGCTTGCGGCAGGGTCCGGGTGGGAGATAATCTGGGGTGCTGGGGCGGTGTCAGAACCGCGGGGTTGGTGTCAGGGTCACTGCGGTGGTGCCAGGGGTGCACCACAACTGCACCTGCTTTCCTCACCCTTTCCAGGGAATTTCTCTCTCATTTGCCTTCCCGGCAGCCCAGCCGAGTTTCCCTTCCCTGGGCAGCTCCGGAGCACAGCGAGGGGAGGGATCGAAGTTCGGATCCCAGGTTGCTCCAGCCACGCTCCTGTTGTCCCCCGAGGCACACCGGGACAGGGCACGGGAATGGCCTGAGCTCTGCTCGTTCAGAGCCTGCCCCAGGGGGGTTCCCACAGCCTCAGCTGTGGAGGCATCTCCAGAGCTCTCCTTGGGCACTGGGGGACGTGCAGATCTACCTGGAGCTGGTGGGCTCTGCCCTGCTGCCCTGCTGGCCAAAGGTGGAGCTCCAGTGCCCTTCCCGAGGGTCAGGGCCAGCCCTCTGTGCCACGTCCCCCTCCCAGGACGCAGTGGCAGGTGATGGGTGCTGCCGTGCTGAGAGCAGGCAGGGCAGATCTACATTTCCCGTGTGTGATTCATCCTGACCTCGGCAGAGAAAAACAAACCAGAACCATCAGAGAGGGACTTGGGACAGAGGCCTGGAGTGACAGGACAAGGGGGAACGGCTTCAGATTGGAAGAACGTGGGTGTGGAATAGATATTGGAAGGAATCCTTCCCTGTGAGGGTGGGCAGGCCCTGGCACAGGTGCCCAGAGCAGCTGTGGCTGCCCCTGGATCCCTGGAATGTCCCAGGCCAGGCTGGATGGGGCTTGGAGCAGCCTGGGACAGTGGGAGGTGTCCCTGCCCATGGCAGGGGTGGGAAAAGGAGGCTCCTTCCCACCCAAACCATTCCCAACCCAAACCTTCCCACCCAAACCGTGACTCCTCTCCCATTAATTTCTCCCTTCACTTTCTGAACCCGTGCAGCTCCCAGGGTTCCACAGCAGGTCCCACAGCTCCTCTACACTCATTCCCAGGTGTCAGCTGCACAGCCCGTGGCTGAAAGTCCATTTTCCAGGACATTAGCAGTTTAATTAAGGCAAACAGCCCAAGGGAGCACATTCAAGGAGGGTAAATTTCCTTCCATTAAACAGCAGCAGGATTATTCATCCCTGAGCCGCATGGAAGGGTGGCTCCGGGGCTTTGCCTCTCCCGGAGAGCGGCTCAGTGTGGGCTGAGTCAGCTCAGGACTGGGAGGGCAAAAGGAGCAGGAGGGAACGGGGGCTCCGCTGTGGATGGACAGACTAAAAATGCGGTCTCAGCTCCTCTGGGGATCCATCCCCACAGAGGATTCGTGGAGAGGGGGAAATTTCGCTCAGTGAGAGACCAAACCACTCTGGGCTGAGGCTGTTTGTACTCCCTGGAAAAGCAGGACAGGCTGAGGCACGGAGAGCAATGACAGATGATGTGTCCCACGCCAGTGACACCCAACGCAAACCCGGCATCCTGCCCACGCAGAAATCTGCTCTCCACGCTATCCTGGCTTAAAAACCTGCAACCTGAATATCCTCCTGCAGAGCTGCTGGGGAAAATAGCTGGCACAGGCAGGAAAACAGGCAGAGAATAAAAATACCACTCGAAGCAACACTCCTATGGAACAAAGACCTGAACTTAAATCTTTGAGAGGAAAAGGAGGATGACACACTTCACCTAAATGACCTGAGATAACCCAGGATGGCTCATCTGTTCCTGAAAGGCTACAAAAGAAAGAGGCACAATGCAATGTAGCACCACTGCTCGGGGGAGGCACTTCAAAGCTGCACCTGATGGGGGTGGGTGGTGGTAAAGAATAGAGATCGTGAAGGAAATTCCCTCACTGGGATCATAAATGGTAAAAAATGTTTAGGAAAAGAAATAAAAACACCAGCAGCAAAAGAAGTGTTCACAAAAGAAACATTCTTCCCCAAGGCAAAAAACAAGGAAAAAAAATCAAAAGGTTTTACAATTATTTCTTTAAAATCTTAAGGAAATAAAGCCCCGTGTCGGGGTCAGGCACGCAGCGGCGCAGCAGCTGCAGGTACGTCAGGTTCTCGTGCGTGTTGGGGTCGAAGAAGCCCTTGGTGTCATCTCCGGGGTCAGACAGGATCTGGTTCATCTCCTGGTTGAAGTAGCCACGCTTGTAGGCCACCTCCACGGGCAGGCGGTGGCTGTGCACGGGGTCGATGATGCCGCCGGTGGCGATCTGGGCCTCCAGCAGGCGGATGCCGTGGTCCCTGACAATCAGCTCCTTCTTCATGGCCTGGAACAGGGAGATCTTGTCGCCCGTGTAGGGGTCAGAGTAGCCCGTCACGGCCCTCTCGGCCGACAGCAGCTTCTCGTGCAGCTCGCTGCCCACCAGCCCCGAGGACACGGCCTCGTCCACAGAGAGCTTCTGGTTCTTCACCGGGTCCACCAGGAAGCCGGTGGCCGCCTGTGCCTCCAGCAGCACCAGCGCCGTGCCCTGCCTCAGGATGCCCTTCCACATGGCCTGGTAGATGCTCATCTTCTCCGTCTTGCCGGGCTCGGTTTTGGAGGGCACCAGCACGCCGGCGATGACGCCCGTGCCGTCCAGGTAGCGCTTGACCGAGGCCATTTGTGTCACCTCCTGCACCGTCCTGGCGCCCTGCACCAGCTCGGCCAGCGTGCCCGTGTCGATGATGCCCGAGTCCAGCAGGTCCGAGGCGCTCACCTGCCTCCTCAGGCCCGTGAATTTCACGCTGCTGCTGCGCTGCGCCGCCTCCTCCACCAGCAGGGTGAGGAGCGTGGCCAGCTGGGCCAGTGCCAGGGTCCGGGCCCGCAGCTGCCCCAGCAGCTCCTGACGCTTGGCCTCGGACACAAACTTGGAGAAGAGCAGCTCCCACAGGGACACCTTCCTGCCGTGGAAGCCGCCTGCTGACACCTCGACGGTGTGGGACTTAAGGGAGCGCTCCAGCTCCTGCTCCAGCTCCTGCTCCAGCTTTTGCTCCTGCTTTTGTTCCTGGTCCTGCTGGGAGTTGGAGGCACTGCCATTCTCCATGGGTTTGGGCGGGGCCTCCCTTGGAGTGGACTTGGGGGCCACGGTGGCGCCGTGTCCCTGGGCCTCAGCCTTGGTGACAATGGCCGTGAGGAGGTCGATCATCTGTGCAATGCTCACCGTGCCCGCCTTGTACTGGCGCAGGAGGTCCTGGCGCCGGTGCTCGGGGACGTAGCGGGAGAAGAGGAGCTCCCAGACGGTGACGCTCTGGCCCTGGAAGAGCCCCACATGCAGCGTGGTGCGGGCGGCCTGCAGGGCTTTGCGGGCATCCTCGGTCAGCTGGTAGAGCACGGAGCCCTTGTCCATCAGCTGCAGCATCAGCAGCCCCGTGTCGGGGTCAGGCACGCAGCGGCGCAGCAGCTGCAGGTACGTCAGGTTCTCGTGCGTGTTGGGGTCAAAGAAGCCCTTGGTGTCATCTCCGGGGTCGGACAGGATCTGGTTCATCTCCTGGTCGAAGTAGCCACGCTTGTAGGCCACCTCCACAGGGACACGGTGGCTGTGCACGGGGTCGATGATGCCGCCGGTGGCGATCTGGGCCTCCAGCAGGCGGATGCCGTGGTCCCTGACAATCAGTTCTTTTTTCATGGCCTGGAACAGGGAGATCTTGTCGCCCGTGTAGGGGTCAGAGTAGCCCGTCACGGCCCTCTCGGCCGACAGCAGCTTCTCGTGCAGCTCGCTGCCCACCAGCCCCGAGGACACGGCCTCGTCCACAGAGAGCTTCTGGTTCTTCACCGGGTCCACCAGGAAGCCGGTGGCCGCCTGTGCCTCCAGCAGCACCAGCGCCGTGCCCTGCCTCAGGATGCCCTTCCACATGGCCTGGTAGATGCTCATCTTCTCCGTCTTGCCGGGCTCGGTTTTGGAGGGCACCAGCACGCCGGCGATGACGCCCGTGCCGTCCAGGTAGCGCTTGACCGAGGCCATTTGTGTCACCTCCTGCACCGTCCTGGCGCCCTGCACCAGCTCGGCCAGCGTGCCCGTGTCGATGATGCCCGAGTCCAGCAGGTCCGAGGCGCTCACCTGCCTCCTCAGGCCCGTGAATTTCACGCTGCTGCTGCGCTGCGCCGCCTCCTCCACCAGCAGGGTGAGGAGCGTGGCCAGCTGGGCCAGTGCCAGGGTCCGGGCCCGCAGCTGCCCCAGCAGCTCCTGACGCTTGGCCTCGGACACAAACTTGGAGAAGAGCAGCTCCCACAGGGACACCTTCCTGCCGTGGAAGCCGCCTGCTGACACCTCGACGGTGTGGGACTTAAGGGAGCGCTCCAGCTCCTGCTCCAGCTCCTGCTCCAGCTTTTGCTCCTGCTTTTGTTCCTGGTCCTGCTGGGAGTTGGAGGCACTGCCATTCTCCATGGGTTTGGGCGGGGCCTCCCTTGGAGTGGACTTGGGGGCCACGGTGGCGCCGTGTCCCTGGGCCTCAGCCTTGGTGACAATGGCCGTGAGGAGGTCGATCATCTGTGCAATGCTCACCGTGCCCGCCTTGTACTGGCGCAGGAGGTCCTGGCGCCGGTGCTCGGGGACGTAGCGGGAGAAGAGGAGCTCCCAGACGGTGACGCTCTGGCCCTGGAAGAGCCCCACATGCAGCGTGGTGCGGGCGGCCTGCAGGGCTTTGCGGGCATCCTCGGTCAGCTGGTAGAGCACGGAGCCCTTGTCCATCAGCTGCAGCATCAGCAGCCCCGTGTCGGGGTCAGGCACGCAGCGGCGCAGCAGCTGCAGGTACGTCAGGTTCTCGTGCGTGTTGGGGTCAAAGAAGCCCTTGGTGTCATCTCCGGGGTCGGACAGGATCTGGTTCATCTCCTGGTCGAAGTAGCCACGCTTGTAGGCCACCTCCACAGGGACACGGTGGCTGTGCACGGGGTCGATGATGCCGCCGGTGGCGATCTGGGCCTCCAGCAGGCGGATGCCGTGGTCCCTGACAATCAGTTCCTTTTTTCATGGCCTGGAACAGGGAGATCTTGTCGCCCGTGTAGGGGTCAGAGTAGCCCGTCACGGCCCTCTCGGCCGACAGCAGCTTCTCGTGCAGCTCGCTGCCCACCAGCCCCGAGGACACGGCCTCGTCCACAGAGAGCTTCTGGTTCTTCACCGGGTCCACCAGGAAGCCGGTGGCCGCCTGTGCCTCCAGCAGCACCAGCGCGGTGCCCTGCCTCAGGATGCCCTTCCACATGGCCTGGTAGATGCTCATCTTCTCTGTCTTGCCGGGCTCTGCCTTGGAGGGCACCAGCACGCCGGCGATGACGCCCGTGCCGTCCAGGTAGCGCTTGACCGAGGCCATTTGCGTCACCTCCTGCACCGTCCTGGCGCCCTGCACCAGCTCGGCCAGCGTGCCCGTGTCGATGATGCCCGAGTCCAGCAGGTCCGAGGCGCTCACCTGCCTCCTCAGGCCCGTGAATTTCACGCTGCTGCTGCGCTGCGCCGCCTCCTCCACCAGCAGGGTGAGGAGCGTGGCCAGCTGGGCCAGCGCCAGGCTCCGGGCCCGCAGCTGCCCCAGCAGCTCCTGACGTTTGGCCTCGGACACGAACTTGGAGAAGAGCAGCTCCCACAGGGACACCTTCCTGCCGTGGAAACCGCCTGCTGACACCTCGACGGTGTGGGACTTGAGGGAGCGCTCCAGCTCCTGCTCCAGCTCCTGCTTCTGTTCCTGGTCCTTCTGGGAGTTGGAGGCACTGCCGTTCTCCATGGGTTTGGGCAGGGCCTCCCTTGCTGTGGACTTGGCCACGGTGTCGCTGTGTCCCTGTGCCTCAGCCCTGGTGACAATGGCCGTGAGGAGCTCGATCATCTGTGCAATGCTCACCGTGCCCGCCTTGTACTGGCGCAGGAGGTCCTGGCGCCGGTGCTCGGGGACGTAGCGGGAGAAGAGGAGCTCCCAGACGGTGACGCTCTGGCCCTGGAAGAGCCCCACGTGCAGCGTGGTGCGGGCGGCCTGCAGGGCTTTGCGGGCATCCTCGGTCAGCTGGTAGAGCACGGAGCCCTTGTCCATCAGCTGCAGCATCAGCAGCCCCGTGTCGGGGTCAGGCACGCAGCGGCGCAGCAGCTGCAGGTACGTCAGGTTCTCGTGCGTGTTGGGGTCAAAGAAGCCCTTGGTGTCATCACCGGGGTCGGACAGGATCTGGTTCATCTCCTGGTCGAAGTAGCCACGCTTGTAGGCCACCTCCACGGGCAGGCGGTGGCTGTGCACGGGGTCGATGATGCCGCCGGTGGCGATCTGGGCCTCCAGCAGGCGGATGCCGTGGTCCCTGACAATCAGCTCCTGTTTCATGGCCTGGAACAGGGACATCTTCTGTCCCGTGTAGGGGTGGGTGTATCCTGTCACAGCTCTCTCAGCACTGAGCAGTTTGTTTTTTAATTCACTGCCTACCAAGCCGGAGGACACGGCCTCATCCACAGAGAGCTTCTGGTTCTTCACCGGGTCCACCAGGAAGCCGGTGGCCGCCTGTGCCTCCAGCAGCACCAGCGCCGTGCCCTGCCTCAGGATGCCCTTCCACATGGCCTGGTAGATGCTCATCTTCTCCATCTTTCCAGGGTCAGCTTTGGAAGGCACCAGCACGCCAGCGATGCTCCCAGTTCCCTCCAGGTACCTCCTCACACTTTCTATTTGTGCTATTTCTTGTGCCGTCTTTTTTCCCTCATGGAGTTTTTCTATTGTTTCCTCTGTAATTATTTGTGCGCTGAGCAGCTCTGATGCTGTAATCTGCTGTCGGATTCCCTGGAACCAGACATCACTTCTGTCCTCTTCTTTTTTTCTAATGATCTTCAGTATTGTCTCAATGATTCCTTGCACAACGTGTTGGGATTCCGCTTTGTATTTTTTCACCAGGTCTTTTCTTTGCTCCTCGGTGATGTACTCGGAGCAGAGAAGTTCCCACAGCGACAACATTTGTCCCTTGTATTTTCCCACAGGCACCTGGACCTTTGTGCACATCAGGGCATTTTTGGTTTGCTCATCAATGTAGAAATAGTCACCTTCCTTTTCCAGGACCTGCAGCAGGTACGAGCCACTCTCCCTGTCCTTGGCACACCTCTGCAGGAGCTGGCTGTAACTGATCTTCTCATGCGTGTTCGGATCTATAAAACCTTTGCTACCATGATCTGGATCTGAAAGCAGGAGGAACGTGTCCTCATCCAGGTGTCCACGCTTGTAGGCCACCTCCACGGGCAGGCGGTGGCCGTGCACGGGGTCGATGATGCCACCGGTGGCAATCTGGGCCTCCAGCAGGCGGATGCCGTGGTCCCTGACTATTATCTTCTGTTTTACAGCCTGGAAGAGAGATATTTTCCTTCCTGTTTGAGGGTCTGTGTATCCCGTCACGGCTTTCTCTGCCGACAGCAGCTGCTCACGCAGCTCACTGCCCACCAGCCCGGAGGACACAGCCTCGTCCACAGAGAGCTTCTGGTTGTTCCAGGGGTCAAGGAGGAAGCCAGTGGCCGCCTGTGCCTCCAGCAGCCCCAGTGCACATTGCTCTGTGACAAGACCTTTCTTCAGCGCCTGGTAGATGCTCATCATCTCTTTCCTCAACGGGAGGAGAACCCCAGCGATGCACCCAGTGCCATCCAGGTACCTTTGGATGGTGTCCCTCTTGGTGAGGCTGGCAAGTGTGAGACTGCCATCCTGCAGCTGATCCAGAGTTTTCTTGTCAATTATCTCAGAGTTGAACAGTTCTGATACCGACACCTCCCCTCGCAGTCCTTTGACCTTGAGGGCTTCTCCTCTTCGCTCTGTGTCCTCGATGATTTTTAAGATGAGGGATATCAGGTCTTCCAGCACGAGGGTTTTGTTTTTGTACTGCATCACCAGCTCCTTCCTTTTCTGCTCTGAGATGTAGTGAGAGCAGAGGACTTCCCAGACAGAAACTGTTTGGTCCTTGAACTTTCCAACTTTCACTTGAAGGGGCTTTGAGCGCAAAGCCTGTTTTGTGGACTCATCAATGTAGAAGTACTTTCCTCCCTCCTTTACAACTTGCAGCATGTACAGCCCAGTCTCTGGGTCTTGGACACATCTCTCCAGGAGCTGCATGTACGTCAGGTTCTCGTGGGTGTTGGGGTCGAAGAAACCCTTGGTGTCATCACTGGGGTCTGACAGGATCTGGTTCATCTCCTGGTTGAAGTAGCCACGCTTGTAGGCCACCTCCACAGGGACACGGTGGCTGTGCACGGGGTCGATGATGCCGCCGGTGGCGATCTGGGCCTCCAGCAGGCGGATGCCGTGGCTCTTCACAATCAGCCCTTGGTTCATGGCTTCAAACAGGGACATCGGGGCTTTGGTGTAGGGGTCAGTGTAGCCCGTCACGGCTCTCTCCGCAGCCAGCAGCTTTTCAAAAATCTCCCCCCCCAATCAGACCCACCTCTAACGCTTCCTCCACGGAGAACTTCTTGTTTTTCTCAGGGTCGATGATGTAGCCAGTGGCCGCCTGTGCCTCCAGCAGCACCAGGGCGGTCCCTGGCCTCAGGATGCCCTTCCACATGGCCTGGTAGATGCTCATCTTCTCATTGCTCGGCTGTATAAGGACCCCAGCTATGAAATTGCTGCCCTCCAGGTACCTGCGGACAGACTCCATTTCCGTGACTTCTTTGACTGTTTTCTTCCCCTGGTTGAGCTCATCGAGGGTTTTTCTGTCTATCAGCTGGGACTGGAAGAGGTCACTGGCCGACACCCTTTTCCGCAGGCCCTGGAATGCAAACTTCTTGCCTTGTGCCTCAGTCTCCTGGATGATTGTGGTGATAACTGTTGTGATTTCCTGCAGCACTTCAGCCTTCTCCTCTTTGTACTTTTGCACCAGCTCTCTTCTCTTGCTGTCCGAGAAGTATTCGGAGTTGAGGAGGTCCCAGACAGACACGGTCTGTCCTTTGAACCGTCCCACATTGACACAAACAGTCACAGATTTCAGCACCCTCATGGTCTGCTCATCCACACAGAACATTGCGTTTTCTGACAGAGGGAGGAGCCACTGACCCGACTCAGCCTCACGGATGCACCGGTCCTTCAGCTGCTGGTAGGTCACGTTCTCCTTGGTGTTCGGGTCAAAAAAGATCTTGGTGCTGTCATCCAGCTGGGACAGGGTTTGGTTCAGGTCCTCGTCGTAGAAGCCGTACCTGCAGGCAGCCTGGAGAGGCAGGTGGAGGTGGTGGATGGGATCCACGACCCCTCCTGTGGCCAGCTGGGCCTCCAGCAAGGGCACAGCCTCTGCCAGGGGGATGAGCTCTTTCCTGAGCGCTTGGCACAGGGAGATGGAGCTCCCGGTGTAGGGGTCTGTGTAGCCTGTCACAGCCCTCTCAGCCAGGAGGAGTTTCTCGGTGAGCTCTTCTCCAACCACAGCTGCTCTCACCGCGTCCCTCACGCTGAGCCTCCGGTTTGTTGCGGGGTCACTCAGGTATCCTGTGGCTGCCTGGGCCTCCAGCAGCCTCAGAGCAGCCCCAGGGAGGAGGAGATTGTTTTTCATGGCATCGTAGAAGCTCATCTTCTTTTTGGAGGCCTCTATGAAGACCCCAGCAATGCTGCCTGTGCCCTTCAAGTACTTCTTTACACTCTCCATTGCGGCCACTTCTTCAGGAGTTCTTACACCCTGAGCCAGTTCCTCAAACGTCTTCTGAGAAATGATGCCCGTGTCCAGCAGCCAGACCACAGGGACACTGCCCCGCAGGCCTTCCAGGGAGATCTGGGTCTTGGCTTTCATCTCCATCTCCCCCACCAGCCTGAGCACAAGAGCAACCAGCTGCTCCAGGGACAGCTCCTCTGACCGGAACCTCTCCATGAAGTCGCTCCTCTGCTCCTCGGTGAAGTACCCCGAGTGCACGAGCTCCCAGAGGGAGATTCCTTTTTCCTTCACCATGGTTTCCTTGAAAATGCGTTGGATTTGCTCGTCGGTGTAGGCAGGAGCAGCTGCCTGTGCCAGAGGCAGCAAGTGGAAGCCGGAGACGTCGTCCTTCTGGCAGTGCTGGATGAGCTCAGCGTAGGTCACGCTCTCCTTGCTGTCCGGGAGGCAGAAGACCCTGTGGTCATCACTGGGCTTGGAGAGGGCCTTGCTTGTGTCCTCATCCAGGCAGCCTCGCTGCTGGGCCGACTCGAGGGGGAGGTGGTGGCCGCACGCTGGGTCAATGATGCCTCCTGTGGCCATCTGCACCTCCATGAGCTGCATGGCCTGCTTGTCCGCGATCAGGCCCTTCTTCATGGCCTGGAAAAGGGGGATCTTCTTGCCCGTGAAAGGGTCTTTGTAGCCCGTCACGGCCCCCTCCGCGTGCTGCAGCTTCTCGTGCACGTCCGGCCCAATGACTCCCTCCTTGACAGCCTCATCCACGCGCAGCTTCTGGTTGTTCACAGGGTCGATAATGAAGCCCGTGGCGGCCTGGGCTTCCAGCAGGGGCAGGGCTACTCCTGGCACCACGATGTTCTGCTTCATGGCCTCATAAATGCTCATTCTCTGGTTGGATGGCTGGAGCACGATCCCCCCGATGCTGCCTGAGCCGTAGAGGTACTTCCTGACAGAGTCCATGTGCAGGACTTGCTCTGGGGTGACGGATCCCTCCAGCACCTGCTCGAACAGGGCCCTGTCGATGACGCCCGTTTCCATCAGGTGATAAGCGCTGACATTGCCTCTCATGGCCGGGAACTTGATGGGGGCCCATTTCTTCATCTCCTCCTCCAGCATGAGTCGGATCTGCTCCAGGCTGAGCTTCCTCAGCTGGAAGTGGTTGAAAATCTCCCGGCGCCTCCCCTCGGTGAAGTACTCAGAGTTCAGCAGGTCCCACACGGAAACCTTCTCCCCCCGTAAGCGCCCGAACCTGACGGGCAGCCAGGAGTTCCTGAACACCTGCCTGGTGGCCTCATCGACAAACTGCCGCTTCCTGCTGTTCAGAGGGAGGAGGCAGAGCCCCGTGGAGGGCTCGGTGATGCATTTCTCCTTCAGCTGCAGGTAGGTGAGGTTCTCATGCGTGTTGGGGTCAAAGAAGCCCTTGGTGTCGTCACTGGGGTCGGAGAGGATTAAATTCATCTTCTTGTCGAAGTAGCCACGCTTGTAGGCCACCTCCACAGGGATGCGGTGGCTGTTGACAGGGTCAATGATGCCACCAGTGGCGATCTGGGCCTCCAGCAGGCGGATGCCGTGGTCCCTGACAATCAGCTCCTTCTGCATGGCCTGGAACAGGGAGATCTTGCCCCCTGAGTAAGGATCTCTGTAGCCAGTGACCGATTTCTCCGCAGCCAGCAGCTTGTCATACACATCCGGGCCGATGACGTTTGCTCGCAAAGCCTCGTCCACGGAATACCTCTTGTTGGCAGCTGGGTCAATGACAAACCCCGTGGCAGCCTGTGCCTCCAGGAGAATCAGAGACGTTCCTGGCCTTAGAAGTCCCTTCCTCTTTGCCTGGTAGATGCTGATCTTCTCCTGGGAGTCGGGCAGCAGCAGCCCACCAATGCTCCCGGTGCCCTGCAGGTACTTCCTGACGGTGTCCATGCTGACCACTTCTTTGGCCGACGTTTCTCCCTCCTTGAGCTTCTTAAACAAGTCTTTGTTGATAATTTCCGAGCTCAGGAGCTGGTCAGCCGTCACCTGGTCCCTCAGGCCCTTGAAGGTGACATTAGCAGTGGCAGCCTTCTCCTCCACGGCGGCTCTGAGGGCCTCTCCCAGTCCTTGCAGGGAGAGCAATCCCGCCAGGAACTGCCGAGCCAGCGCAGCCCTTTGCTCACCCTGGATGTAGTCGGAGAAGAGCAGCTTCCAGAGAGACACCGACCTGCCCTTGAACTTCCCCACAGCGATGGGTACCTGTGTGTTTTCCAGAGCTGTCTGGGCCCTGTGGTCGAAGAAGCCGAGGGTTCCCCGGGATCCTTCCCTGCCGTCCCCAGCGAGCGGCAGCAGCAGGAGCCCCGTGCTGGGATCGGTGACGCAGCGCTGGAGCAGCTCCGTGTAGCTCAGCTTCTCCTTGGAGCCGGGGTCAAAGAACCCCTTCATGTCATCAGGGGGGCTGGAGAGGAGCTGCCTGGTGGCCTCGTCCATGTAGCCCCACTCACAGGCCGTCTCCATGGGGACACGGAGATGCCTGCCGGGAGCAATGACACCGCCCGTGGCCACCTGAGCCTCCAGAAGGCAAAGGCCGTGATCCCTGGGGACAAAGCCCTTGCTGATGGCCTGGAACAGGGAGAGCATTTCTCCGGTGGAGGGGTCCCTGTATCCAGTGATGGTTTTCTCAGCTGAAGACAGTTTCTCATAAAGCTCTGGGCCGATGAGACCAACCCTGACCGCCTCATCCACTGAGTAGCTTTGGTTCTTTAGGGGGTCTGTCAGGCTCCCGGTGGAGGCCTGGACTTGCAGGAGCTTGAGAGCAGCACCGGGCACCAGGAGATGCTCCCTCAGTGCCTGGTAAAGGCTCTTCTGCTCCCCGGAGGGCAGGACAACGCCAGCCACGCTCCTCGTGCCACGCAGGAAGTGCTGAACGATGTCGTTCTCTGCCACCTCCTGGGCAGAGACTCTTCCCTCCTCAAGGCCTCGGAACACGTCAGGGCTGATGATGCCCGAGTCCATCAGGTCCCTGCTGCTCACCCTCCCCGCCAGCCCTGGGAATGTGATTTGCAGCGGCAAGAGGAGGAAGCCCGAGGCTGGATCCACGACACATCTCTTCCTCAGCTCCGAGTAGGTGACCTTCTCCATGGTGCTGGGGTCCAGGAACACTTTGCTGTCCTCACTGCTGGGGTCAGAGACCAGCTGGCTCATCTCTTCATCCAAATATCCCCTCTCACAGGCCACCTCTGCCGGGAGCCGCCCGCCGGTGGCCGGGTCGATGACGCCTCCGGTGGCCACCTGGGCCTGGAGCAGGCGGATTCCCTGCTCCCTCCCCAGCAGCTCCTTCTGCATCGCCTGGAACAGGGAGATCTTCTCCTCTGTGTAGGGGTCCACGAAGCCGGTGGCAGCTCTGTCTGCCGAGAGCAGCCTCTCCTTCAGCTCCAGCCCCACCAGCCCCGTCCTCACGGCCTCGGTCACGGGGACACGACGGTTCCTGGCCGGGTCACAGATGGAGCCCGTGGCCGCCTGGGCCTCCAGGAGGCAGAGGGCCAAATCCAGGCCCAGGAGATGCTCCCTGGTGGCCTCGTAGAAGCTCATGATCCTCTTTGAAGCCTCCACGTACACGCCTGCGATGCTGCCAGCTGTCTCTGAGGGCTCCCTGCGAGCATCCGGAGCCGCCGCATCCCTGCCAGCTGCTTTCTGCTGCTTGCTCAGCATCACGTCCTGGCACAAGGGGTTTGTCCCTGTCATCTCTTCCCCGGGAGAGCTGGGAACAGCGTGGCCATTCACTGCTGGCTCGCTCTCCATCCTGCCGCTGCACGCCTCCCACAGCTCTCAGGACTCTGGAGAGAGAGAGAGGGGAAGCTCGGTGAGAAATCGACTTCTCCGTGGTTTGCATGTTAAACACAGGGAAATCAGGGACACAAATATTCTCAGGCAGGGGGAGGAAGTGACAGCCAGAGGCTGAGCGTGTCCAAACCTCATGTGCCATCCTGAGGGATCTGGGATCTGGCCAAACTCAGCGAGGCAGGGGATGAGAAGCTCCACGTGCCCTGGAACTCCCAAACCCCCCTGCCCCAGGCTGAGCCCCCAGCGTGGGCAGCAGGGGAGGGCGGATTCTGCCCCTCTGCCCCACCTGCAGAGCTGCCCCAGCCCTGGGCTCCAACAGCAGAAGGACGTGGAGCTGCTGGAGAGAGCCCAGAGGAGGCCCTGGAGATGTTCCATGGGCTGGAGCCAGGCTGGGAGAGCTGGGAATGTTCCCCTGGAGAGGAGAAGCTCCAGGGAGAGCTCAGAGCTCTTCCAGGCCCTGAAGAGGCTCCAGGAGAGCTGGGGAGGGACTGGGGACAAGGGACAGAGGGACAGGACACAGGGAATGGCATCCCAGAGGGCAGGGATGGATGGGACAGTGGGAAGAAACCTTTCCCTGTGAGGGTGGGAACACCCTGGCCCAGGGTGCCCAGAGCAGCTGTGGCTGCCCCTGGATCCCTGAAGTGTTCCAGGCCAGGCTGGGTGGGGCTTGGAGCAGCCTGGGACAGTTGGGTGTCCCTGCTGATGTCACAGGGAGGGGTTTTAGGGTCCCTCTCCACCCAAACCATCCCATGATGATTCTGGGGTCCCACACAGCTGCTGCACGAGCCCCCCCGTCTTTCCCCTGCCCCCCCCCTGCTCCACCTCAGGGAGCAGTGGCCGCCTGCCAAGAGCCCCCAGGGCCACCTCGGGGTGAGGTTTCACCTGATCCAAGCCTGTCCTCCTGCTTGTACCTGTGTCAGAGACCGAAACATTCATGCCTCAGTCACTGATATAAAATTCAGCTCATGGAAGCCCATCCCTCCCTAAGGAATGCCTGACTGGAGCTTTGGACCGGAACGAGATTAGATAAGGGGAAATGCATCCTTCAGGGGAGAAGTAAACAAGGAAAAGAATGCGAGCCAAGCCCAGCAGCCGTGTTAGGAATCACCTCTGGTTTGCTCTGGGGTGGGTGAGGCCGCAGCCCCCAGACCCATTTGCTGGAGCAGCTTTGCCCGGATTTCCCCCCAAAGGGAGGTGAGGGGAGGGAGTTTCAGTGTGGGGTAACCTCTGCTCAGGGCCAGTGAACCCATCCTCCTTACACCGGGAAAGCTCACGGGATGTGAGGGGCGGCCGAGGGGGTGCTCCACCCACCAGAGACCCCCGAAGTGCCCCCCCTTTCCCGGGGCCGTGCCCCACAGCACCGCGGGTGGCAAACCCGGGGTCTGCTGTAAGGGACAACGCAAACACCGCCCACCCAGCGGGGATTTCCTGCCTCACCCACATTACCCCATTCTGTGCTCTTCAGGGGGACCTTCACCCCCAAAATACCAGCTGGAGACCCAAAATACCCGCTGGACACCCAAAATACCCGGTGGAAAGAGGATGAACGTTGGGGTCCATGGATGGTAATATTTTCTTTATTCTGCCTGTCACTCTCTTTCTGTCCCACTCACCTATTTTCTAATTCTTTCCCCCTCTCTCTCACATATTTACTGTCAAATAAAACCCTGACTATTGATTTTGGCATCTGGTCTCGTTTGCACCTTAATTCAGGCATTCCTAACAACTTTAATAACTGAATCCTAAAAACTTTGATAATTGGATCCTAACAACTGTAATAACTGGACCCCGAAAACTTTAATAACTGGATCCTAACAACTTTAATAACTGTACCCTGACAACTTA
>OU383773.1:404082-476597 GCA_910950805.1 Acrocephalus scirpaceus scirpaceus
CTCCACCTCGTCCATCCAGTCCAGGAGCAGCCGCCGGGACTCGCTGAACTGCAGGGGAGGGCAGGGCAGGGCTGAGGGGGCTGCGGGGGGCTCGGGGGGATGTGGGGGCTGTGGGGCCTGAGGGGTCTGTGGGGTCTGTGCGGCTGAGGGGGCTGTGGGGGCGGTGGGGGCTGTGGGGGCAGAGGGGGCTGGAGGGGCTATGGGGGCTGAGGGGGGCTCGGGGGTGTCTCCCTGATTTTTCCAGTCTCATGATTGTTCTCATTTCTCACGTTTCTTTCACACGAACAATCCCTGATTTTTACAACTCCTCTCATTGTTTACATATTTTAGTAGTGGGAGGAGCGCTTTGATTGACAGCCTGTTTGACCAATGAGGTTAAGAGGTGGGGATTCCACCCTCCAATCCGCAGCCATTTTTGTAAAACTATAAATGCTGACGTTTCAAAATAATAATAATAATAATAATAATAATAATAATAATAATAATAATAATAATAATAATAATAATAATAATAATAATAATAATCAACCGCCCTTATTCGGGCTTCTCCTGCTCTTTGCTGGAAAAACTCCGGTCTCTGTGTCGTCATTTCGTGTCCTATCGTGACACGGGGGGCGGAGGATTTGGGGTGACCCAAACAGGAGCCACACAAGGGGGGTTGGCACAGCCACACAAGGAGGTGACACAGCCACACAAGGGGGGGTGGCACAGCCACACAAGGAGGTGACACAGCCACACGAGGAGGGGTGGCACAGCCACACGAGGGGGGGTGGCACAGCCACACGAGGGGGGGTGGCACAGCCACACGAGGGGGGGTGGCACAGCCACACGAGGGGGTGGCACAGCGCAGTGACAACGCTGGAGCCACCTGGGCCCTGCCTGGCACAGCTCCCAGCAGGACCCTTGGCACAGAATCAACAATCCCGGGATAGTTTGGGCTGGAGGGACCTTAAACCCATCCAGTGCCACCCCCGTGCCATGGGCAGGGACACCTCCCACTGTCCCAGGCTGCTCCAAGCCCTGTCCAGCCTGGTTTTGGACATGTCCGAGGATAGGACAGACGCAGATTTTCCAGGAAATCACCCTCACAGGGAAGGTTTTTATCCCCAATATCCCCTCTAACCCCGCCCTCCGGCAGTGGGAATCCATTCCCCCTTGTCCTGTCCCTCCAGGCCCGTGTTCCAGGCAATCCGAGGGGCAGAGCCGCCCCCGCAGCCCCCGGGTGTGGCCGGGCCGTGTCCCGTACCTGCTTGCTGCGCTTTCGGGCCTCCTCCAGCAGCGCCCCCCGCTCCGCCGCCCGCTGCAGGACCTTCCCCAGCCGCTCCCGGGCTGCCAGCACCAGGTTCTGGATGACGGCCCCGTCCTGCTTCCGACTGAAATCCTTGAGGCGCGCCGCCACGGCCTCCAGGCTGGCCAGCTGCTCCCCGTGGGCGTTGGCCTCCTTCACCAGGGCCTGCGGGGAGGGGGAGCTGAATGAGGGTGGGCCTGGGGCGGCTGAGGAGCCCCCGGACACGGCCCAGGACAGGGTCATGGGGCATTGGGCATGGCCCGTGCCAGGCTGGGACATGGAGCACCAGGAATGGCCCGTGCCAGGCTGGGACAGGACATGGAGCACCAGGAATGGCCAGGATGGGACATGGAGCACCAGGAATGGCCCGTGCCAGGACATGGAGCACCAGGAATGGCCCGTGCCAGGACAGGACAGGACATGGAGCACCAGGGACAGCCCGTGCCAGGATGGGACAGGACATGGAGCACCAGGAATGGCCAGGATGGGACATGGAGCACCAGGAATGGCCCGTGCCAGGACAGGACAGGACATGGAGCACCAGGGACAGCCCGTGCCAGGATGGGACAGGACATGGAGCACCAGGAATGGCCAGGATGGGACATGGAGCACCAGGAATGGCCAGGATGGGACATGGAGCACCAGGAATGACCCGTGCCAGGATGGGACATGGAGCACCAGGAATGGCCAGGATGGGACATGGAGCACCAGGAATGACCCGTGCCAGGATGGGACATGGAGCACCAGGAATGGCCAGGGCAGGACAGGACACGGAGCACCAGGGACAGCCCGTGCCAGGATGGGACAGGACAGGGAGCACCAGGAATGGCCAGGCCAGGCCAGGGAGCACCAGGGACAGCCCGTGCCAGGATGGGACAGGACAGGGAGCACCAGGAATGGCCAGGCCAGGACATGGAGCACCAGGGACAGCCCGTGCCAGGATGGGACAGGACATAGAGCACCAGGAATGACCAGGACAGGACATAGAGCACCAGGGACAGCCCGTGCCAGGCCAGGACAGGGAGCCAAGCCGGAGCCCTCAGGCAGCCCCCGGCTCCATGAACCGGCCCCGAGGGCCCCGCGCCGGCCCCGCCTGCTCTTGCCTTGTGCTCCTGGATCTGGGCGGTGACGGTGTCCAGCACGAAGCTGGGGGGCTCGGGGGACCCCAGCAGCTCCTCGGCCTGGGCCACCCAGCGCAGCAGCTCCTGCGCCGAGCCGTGGAACTCGGTGGTGACCGTCAGCCCCTCGGCCAGGCGCTCCTGCGGGGGGGGACAGGTACGGGTGAGGATGGGCTCCGGAGCCCCCCGGGGGTCGCAGCCGCCCACCCCGCGCACCTTCCTCTCCTGAGCCTCGGCCTGGACGCTCTCCCACTTCTGCTCCAGCAGCCGCAGGCTGTGCTCGGTGCTGCAGGGCCGGCCGGCGCGGCACGAGTCCAGCAGCCGCTGCAGCCGCTCCCGCAGCCCCCGGTAGGACACGGCCCGCGCCTCCAGCTCCCGGCACAGCTCCTGCCGGGACAGCGCCCGGGGACGCGCGTCAGCATCGGGACAGGGGCGGCGTGAGGGGACAGGGACAGGGATGGGGACAGGGACGGGGATGGGGACAGGGACGGGGACAGGTACACGGATGGGGATGGGAACATGGTTGGGGGTGGGAATGGGGATGGAATGAGAAGGGAGACAGAGACAGGGATGTGGAGGGCTCAGGTAAAGTAGACAGGGGATAGAGATGGGGACAGATGATGGGGACAAGGGTGACAGCCACAGTGAACAGGGAGAGAGGATAAAGACAGGGATGTGGATGGGGACAGGAGCAGGTTCAGGACAAGGGACAAGAACAGCTGCTGCTCTGTCTTACAGAGCTGGAGGAGCTGGGGCAGGGGTACCAGGGGAGAGGAGGCAGCAGAGAGGGATCCTGGCCCAGCAGTGTGGAGAAGGGCGGATCTGGGCCCAGGGGCAGGGCCCAGGCTGGCGCCGGCTCTCACCAGGTGTGCATTGAGCTTCTCTTTGGTGGCATCCGGGTGTCCCCAGGCCGGCTTGGAGCAGAAGAGCTGCAGCTCCACCTGCTCCAGCCACTGCAGCAGCTCGGTGATCTCCAGCGTGATGTCCTGAACCTGCGGGCCAGGCGGGGCTCAGCGCCGGCCCCGCCACCCCCGCAGCGCCGCGGGCCCGCGGCCGTACCTGGCTGAGGTTGTTCTCCAGCTCCAGCTGCCGGCTCTCGGTCTCGCTGCGCACCAGGTCCCAGCGCTGCCCCAGCTGCTGCAGGCTGCGCTGCAGCCCCTCCACGCTGTCGCCCAGGCTGGAGAGCAGCAACCCCTGCCCGGCCTCGGTCACCGACTGCACCGTGCGGGCGTGGGACATCACGTCTGTCCGCAGCACCTGCGGGGGCGGGGCGGGGTCACCGGGGCAGGGGGCACCGGGGAGGACGGGGCAGGGGCACCCCACCCCACAGCCCACGGCCCACGGCCCACACCCCACACCTCACACCCCACACCTCACACCCCTCTGTCTGCACCGTGCACAGCCCCACCACAGCACTGGGGACCCAGGGTGCATCTTAGGGTGACTTTGTGACCCTGGTGTCTTTAATTGTCTGTTCTATATAAAATATATATATATATATAAAAAAAATATATATATATATAATATATATATATTTTTTAAAACCGATTCTGAGAGCAAAATAGGGAAAGAGGAAGTGCACGGTTTGTTTGGAAAAACTCCTTGCCACGCTGTGCAAGGAGGGCACCCATGGGTGTCCCCAAGGCGGTGTCAGGGCTCTTGGTCTCAGCAGGGTGCGGGGCAGGGCCGAGACACAAAGATTGGCCGATTTGTGGCAACGCAGAGGGGACAGGGACAGGCACAGAGGGGACAGGGACAGGCGCAGAGGACACAGGTACCCCTTGCCCGGGCAGGGACATCCCGGCCCTGGCAGCCTCGCCTCTGCCAGGCGCGCCAGGAGCGTGCCCGGGCACGGGGCTGTGGCACTGGCACAGCTCATTCCTTCCGTGCTGTCACCGCGGGAGGGGACGCGTCCCCGCGCTGCCGCCGGCCCGGCCCTGCTGCACCCGAGGAGGGGCCGGGCAGCGCCCTGGGGCAGGGACACCCACCCTGGGGTGCCACCACGGCCAGGACACCCACCCTGGGGTGCCACCACCCCCAGGACACACCCCCGCAGGCAGGGTGACAATGGCCGCGCGTCCCTCGGGTGCAGCCTCACCTTGTGCTTGGCCAGCTCGATCTCGCAGCTCTGCAGGTCGGGCCGCAGGGGAGCGGGGCCGCGCAGCTGCTCGGCCGTGCGGCTCAGCCACTGCAGCAGCTCGGCCAGCTGGTGTTGGAACTGGCCCAGCCCCAGCAGCGCGGCCTCCAGCTGGTGCTGCCGGGAGGAGCGGCGGCGTCGGGGCAGGCGAGGGCAGCCCCGGCTCTGAGAACTCAGAGAGCGCCCAGGGACCACCCAGGGACCGCCCAGGGACCGCCCAGGGACCGCCCAGGGACCACCCAGGGACCGCCCAGCCTTGTGCACCCACCCAGTGCCCACCCAGTGCCCACACGGCCCTGTGCCCCCCCAGCCCATTCATGGCACCCTACCCCGCGCCCCCCGTGTCCCCTCCCCACCTTCTGGCCCCGCCCTGCGCCCCCGAGCCCCCTCCCCACCTGCCGGCCCCGCCCTGCCCTGCGTCCCCCGAGCCCCCTCCCCACCTGCCGGCCCCGCCCTGCCCTGCGTCCCCCGAGCCCCCTCCCCACCTGCCGGCTGACGATCTCCTCCTCCAGGTGGTCCCAGCGCTGGCGGAAGTCGCTGAGCGCGGCCGGGGGCTCCCCCTGCCCCGCGCCCCCCTGGTGCCGCAGGCTCTCCACATCCACCTTGCACTGGTACAGCTCCCGCTTGAACTCCTGCGGGGGGCGCGGCTTGGTGACCCCGGCCCCGAGCACCGGGACGGGCTCGGCCTGGCCCCACGGTACCCCACGGCACCCATGGCACCCCACGGCACACCATGGCACCACATCACAGACCCACAGAACCACACAATAACACAATCACAGAATCACACACCCACAGAATCACTGAATCACCGAACCACAGAATCACAGACCCACAGAATCACAGTCACACAGAATCACAGTCACACAGAATCACACAATCACATACAATCCCACAATCCCACAATCACACAATCACACACAATCACAGTCACACAATCACACAGTCACACAATCACACAATCACATAGTCACACACAATCACACAATCACACAATCCCACAATCCCACAATCCCACAATCACACACAATCACAGTCACACAATCACACAGTCACACAGTCACACAATCACACAATCACACACAATCACACAGTCGCACAATCACACAATCCCACAGTCACACAATCACACAATCCCACAATCTCACAATCACACAATCACACAGTCACACAATCACACAATCACACACAATCACTCACAATCACACAATCACACAAAATCACACAATCACACAATCACACAATCACACAATCACACAATCACACACAATCACACACAATCACACACAATCACACACAATCACACAATCACACACAATCACACACAATCACACACAATCACACAATCACACACAATCACACAATCACACAATCACACAATCACAAAATCACACAATCACACAATTACACAATTACACAGTCACACAATCACACAATCCCACAATCCCACAATCACACAATCACACAATTACACAATTACACAGTCACACAATCACACAATCACACAATCACACACAATTACACAATCCCACAATCCCACAATCCCACAATCACACAATTACACAGTCACACAATCACACAGTCACACAATCACACAATCACACAGTCATACAATCACACAATCACACAATCACCAGGTTGGAAGAAACCTTCAAGATCGAGTCCAACCCATGCCCTAACACCTCAACTAAACCACCCAGTGCCACATCCAATCTTTCTTTAAACACATCCATGGATGGTGACTCCACCACCTCTCTGGGCAGACCATTCCAGTCCTTTATCACTCTTCCCATGAAAAACTTCTTCCCAATATCCAGCCTATATTTCCCTTGGTGCAGCTTGAGGCTGTGTCCACTTGTTCTGTGGCACAGCACAGGCACCTGGGCCCTGAGCTGCCCCTGGGGCTTGTAGGGGACAGGACCCGGCCAGCACAGGCAGGACTTGGCCACCAAACACTGGGGCACTGTCCAACCCTCCATCCCTCCATCCCACCCCTGCTGGGGCACCCACTGCCCTCCCTGCCCCCAGGGATCAAGGAATAACGTGGCACAGCACGGTCTGGCATGGCACAGCACGGTCCAGTTTGGCACGTCACAGCACCTTGAGCTCCGCCAGCTGCTGCTGCACCATGTCCAGGTCCCCGCCCACCAGGAACTCCTCGGCGATGCGCAGCTCGGCCGCGTCCAGCCACTCCAGCAGCCGCTGGGGTAGGGAAGACAGAAGGGTTTGGGGGGGCCCCGTGGTGGCCCCACGGTCACCCACACCCTGAGAGGTGACACAGCGCCCTCCACGGGGGATCCGCACCCACCTGCATGGTGTCCTGGTAGCTGAGGGCGGCCTGGAGCTGCTCCTCGAGGCGCCCGTTCCGCTCCGTCCACACCCGGCTCAGGCTGTGCCAGGAGGAGTAGAGCTGCGGCCGGGCACGGGGGTCAGTGGGGCCATAGGGGGCCGGGGGTCAGGGGGGACAGAGCGTGGGGGTCAGAGTGGGCAGGGCGTGGGGGTCAATGGGGACAGGATGTGGGGGTCAGGGGGGACAGGGCACAGTGGTCAGCAGTGTCCAGGGGGTACAGAGTGTGGGGGTCAGGGGGGACAGGGTGTGGAGGTCAGGGGGGACAGGGCACAGTGGTCAGCAGTGTCCAGGGGGTACAGAGTGTGGGGGTCACTAGTGCCAGGGAGGTGGCCGGGGCACACAGGGACAGGGCGTGGCGGTCAGGTTGGACAGGGCACAGTGGTCACCAATGCCCCGGGGGCACAGGGCATGGGGGTCACTAATGCCAGGGTGGTGGCCAGGGCACAGGGGTGGCACCACGGGGCCATCCAGGCCTGGGGATCAGAGACACCGTGGGAATGCCTGGGCACAGGGTCAGTGGAGTTGTGTGGGGGTCAGTGGCACCGAGTGGGGTCTGGGGGTCAGTGGCCCTGCTGGGGATGGGGGACACGCCACCCCCACAAGCAGCATCCATCCACCCCCCCAGCCCCTCTGTGCACCCAGCCCCGAGGGCACTCACATCGTCCAGGCTCTTGGTGACATCGGGCTTGTCAGGGTCCCCGCAGGAGGCCATCAGCTCCACGCCCAGGCTGCCCAGCGTGTCCAGCTCCCCCTGCAGCGCGTCGATCTCCTCCCGCAGGGCCTGTGCGGGGCACGGGGCTCAGGGCTGCCCGCTCTGGGGGCTGCCCGGGGCGCTGCCCACCCGGCCGTACCTGCATGTTGCGCAGCCGCGTTCGGATGGCCTCAGGCTCTCCGCCGGCCTCCTCCAGCCCCAGCACCAGCTGCTGGGTGTCGCTGAGCGCCACGGCCAGCTCGGACAGGCCGTGCCAGAAGCGCTCGGCCAGCGCCAGCAGCTCCCGAAGCCACCGCTCCCGCTCCTGGCAGCGGCCGCGCAGGCAGCCCCACTGCGACAGCAGCAGCGCCGCCCGCTCCTGGATCCCTGCGGGGCACAGCGGGGCGGGGATTGGGGGCGCTGCGAGGGTCCCGGCACCCACCACAGCCCCGGCAGGGACACGGATCACCGTGCCCACCCCTCCGTGCCGGTACCTCTGGCCGCGGCGTCCGAGCTGACCGCCTGCATGGTGGCCAGCAGCTCCTCGCCCTGCGCGCGGACGCCCTCCAGGGCCACCCCGAGCTTCTCCAGCTCGCCCAGGGCCAGGCTGTTCTCCCGGATCTGCTCCCTCAGGTGGGCCGCGTCGCCGCGCACCGGGGGCTGGCTCTGCAGGCGGCTCTGCAGGCGCTCCAGGCACTCCAGCAGCAGATCCATGCGCTCCGAGAGCTGCGGGGCGGCGCGGTGACTCGGGCGGTCCGGCCCTGGGGGCGCGCCCCGCCAGGGCAGTGCCAGCCCCGTACCTGGCTGTACCGCGGCAGGGCGTCCTCCAGCAGAGCCGCGGCCTGGCGCACCCGCTCGCGGATGTGGCCGTACTGCTCCTCCAGCTCCTGCCAGCGCTGCCGGAACGGGGCTCCCTGCTCCGGGCTCAGCTCCAGCAGCTGCGCCGAGACGCGCTGCAGCTTCCCCACCAGCGGCCGGTGCTCGGCGATGGCCTCCCGCAGGCTCTGGCGGCAGGAGGAGCCGGGGGTGCGTTAGGTGGGATGTTTCCCGTTGGGTGGGATGTTTCCCATGGGATACACCCCACCGGGATGCGTGCTGGTGCTCCCCGAGGACTCCTGTAGGTTGGGTGCCCCAGCCCGACGGTCCCCATGGCGATGCCACCCCCCTGCCGCCACCTGTCCCCTCCCAAGCGTCCCTTTTGCCCCTGCCCACACCTGCAGCAGCGCCTGCTGCTCCTTGAAGGCCTCGTAGCTGATGGCGTTGGGGGAGAGCTGCACGCCCAGGGCCTGCGTCTCCTCCAGCCAGGGCAGCAGCTCCTCCAGGGCCTCGGCGAACTGTGCGAGCAGGGACTGGGCGTGCTCCAGCTGCACGGCACAGGCGCCGCTGCGCAGGGACAGCCGCTCCGTGCGCTCCCGCAGCGCCTGCACCGACGGCTGCGGACACGGGGAGTCACGGCGTGGCCGGGGACACGGGGCACAGCCACCCCCGGGTGCCGCCGCTGTCCCCCTGGCACGCTCCTGGCTCACCTGCAGGCGCTGCCGCAGGGGCTCGGGGCAGCGGCGCAGCAGCGGCTCCGAGAAGCCCAGCAGGCGCTCGGCCAGGCCGCGGCAGTGCAGGATCTCGGCGGAGAGCAGCTGGAATGGAGCCGCAGGTGGGCGCCAGGTCCTGGGTGGGGATGCCAAGCCAGCGCCCCCCGGGACCCCCAGACGTACCTTCTGCTCGGAGAGCTGCGAGCGCAGCGCCTCAGTGTCCAGCTGCACGCGGCCGATCTCCTCCAGCCGCTCGGCCAGCCCAGCCACGCGGGTCAGCTGCGCCTCCAGGACCTGCTCAAACTGCAGCAGAGGGGCAGAGGTCAGCCAGGGAGGGTGGCCCTGCTCCGGTGCATCCCACGGGGCTGTGTCCCACCCAGACCAAGCTGCCTCTGCAGAGGGGCTCAGGGAGCCCAGGGTCCTGCACCTTCTCCCGGTCACTGGCGGTCACTGAGGGCTCCTGGCCATCCTGCTGGCTCTCCTGCTCGCCCAGCTCCTTCTCCATGCGGCTCAGCCACAGCGCCAGGTCCTCGGGGGCCGTGCCCAGGCGGGATGAGGCCTCCAGGGTCTGGCCCAGGCGCTGTGCGGTGTCAGCGCTGCTCTGGCCCAGGATGAGGTACCTCATCCTCAGCGACTCCATCTTCTCCTGCGTCAGCTGGGCCTCCTCCCCTGTGGCAGCGTGACACCGGCGTCAGTGCCACCGCCCTGGCATCCCTGGACAGGGAGCTGGCCACACCCACAGCTTCCAGCCACGGGATGGTCACTCTGTCCTGACCTCTCCCCTCTCCACGGCCACCACTCCCAGCCATGGCCACCACTCCCAGCTGTGGCCACCACTCCCAGCTGTGGCCACCACTCCCAGCCGTGGCCACTAGTCCCAGCCATGGCCACCACTCCCAACCACGGCCACCACTCCCAGTCATGGCCACCACTCCCAACCATGGCCACCACTCCCAGCTGTGACCACCACTCCCATCTGTGGCCACCACTCCCAGCCAGGGCCACCACTCCCAGCCAGGGCCACCACTCCCAGCCATGGCTACCACTCCCAGCCATGGCCACCACTCCCAACCGTGGCCACCACTCCCAACCGTGGCCACCACTCCCATCTGTGGCCACCACTCCCAGCCAGGGCCACCACTCCCAGCCATGGCTACCACTCCCAGCCATGGCCACCACTCCCAACCGTGGCCACCACTCCCAACCGTGGCCACCACTCCCAGCCGTGGCCACCACTCCCAGCCACTGCCACCACTCCCAGCCACGGCCACCACTCCCAGCCGTGGCCACTCGCCTGTCACCATCTCCAGGACGCGCTGCCCGCTCTCCAGCGCGCTGTCCAGCTCTCCCAGCCGCCCACGGATCTCCTCACACAGGGCCTGTAGCAGTGACAGTGGTGACACAGGTGCCAATGTCCACCCCGTGCCCACCCCGTGCCCACCCCGTGCCCACCTGTGTCTGCTGGTGGGCGTCCTGCACGCGGCCCACGCAGCCATCAGCGCGCCAGAGCTGGGCCAGCTGCCGCTCCGTGGCTCCGAGCCACTCCTGGAAGGCGTCCACGGCCTCCTGGAAGGCCTGGGCTGCCGGCAGGATGCGCTCCAGGCAGCCGTACCTGCGCCGGGGGTGGGGCTGGGTGAGCGGGGCGGGGACCAAAATCCCCTCTCCCCCACAGCAGGGTGCCCGTGGCCCAGGGTGGCCTGGAGGGGGGGACACAGCAGGGCCGGTGTCCCCACACAGAGGGACCGGTGGGAAGGGCCGTGCGACAGTGTCCGTGCAGCCCTGGACTCGCTGCTCCTGTGCAGCCCCGGACCCGCTGCTCCTGTGCAGCCCCGGACCCGCTGCTCCTGTGCAGCCCCAGCTCATGCGATGGGGACGGTCCCTCCCTCGTGGTGGCCGCAGTGACAGTGGGGCAGGGCACAGGGACACCAGGATGTCACAGGGACACCAGGGTGTCACAGGGACTCCCTGCGGGGGACACCAGCGGGCAGAGGATGGGGATGCCAATCCAGCGATGAAGGCCGGACCCACCTGGCTTCAGCCTCCTGCATCAGCTTGTCCCACCTCTCCCCGAGGCTGTCGGGGCCGGCGCTGCCCTCGGGGGCCGTCAGTCTGTCCTGCAGGACCAGCTCCACGCGCGGCCTCCGCTCCTCCAGCAGACGCTTCAGGAGCTGCAGGGACGGGGGACACGGAGCTGTGCCGGGCGCTCCCGTGCACCCCTCCCGCCCGGGCACGGCCCTGGGAGCCCCGGCCCCCTAATCCCCGGGCAGGGCAGGCGGGGGGCGGGACGCGCCGGGCGGCCCCGCTGACCTTCTGCTCCTCCAGCTGCGCCTTCACCACCTTCGCCTCGGCCGACGGCGGCTTCTGGTTGCTCACCAACTCCTCCATGTCGGCCACCCAGGCCAGCAGCCGCTCCAGCGTCTCCTGGCCGCGGTCCGCCGCCTCCTCGGGGACAGCGACAGCCCGTGAGGACACCTGTGGGGAGAGGGGGGTGAGCCGCCCGTGCGGGCAGGTGCAGGGCGGCCGTGGGGCCGTGTCCTCTCTCCCGAGGTGACACCGGTGACAGTGGGACCCTGTCCAGCCCGTGGGGTCCTCCCTGGCGTCCCTCACAGGGCTCCCCAAAGCCGGGGCTGCACACCCGGTGTGTTTGGATCGCTCCAGACCCACCGGCCGAGGCGGAGGGAAGGGAAATCCCTGTCCTAGAGCGCCCGGCTGGGTGCCCGGCACCAGGGGTGCCACCAGCCCGGCCACACCCGGGCACAGTGACCCCACACCAGCCCTGGCCGGGGATTTGGAGGTTTTTCCTCGCTGTGGAAAAACCGTGCAGCAGGGCAGCCCTGAGCCCTTGTGTCCGCCCAGCGAGGCTGTCTGTCCGTCCGTCACCTCAGCGGCATCCGTGTGTCCGGCGCAGGCAGCAGTGAGCTCCCCCACGCACTCCGTCAGCACCGTGACCGTCCGGGTGACCACGGGCTCGCCGCCCTTCTCACCCGCCGGGTACTCGGTCACCTCCACGATCTCCGTCACGATGGTCTCGGTCACCTCGGTCACCTCTGTCACCTCCCGGGTGGTGACGGGTTTCCAGGACCAGGTGCTGCGGGGGACGCTGGCTCGGGGCGGGGTCCAGGTTGCGCCCCCCGCCTGCCCCCTCACCGCGACTCCGGCCGCGCCCCCGTTCTGCACCGCCACCTCGGACTGGCTGCGCCTCAGCACCGGGCTGCCCGGCCGGCTGCGGGCGGCACCGGGCCCCGGGCTCCAGCCGTTCTCCACCGGCACCGGCGCCTTCTCCAGCAGCCCCGGCCAGGCCTCCGCGACGCCTCCGGCGGGTGGCTGCCCCGCGTCCAGCCCCGGCTGCCGCAGGAGCTCCTCCGGCCGCCGGCTCTTCTCGCCCAGGCAGCTGGGCCGGCTCACCGAGTTCCCCATGGCGCGGGCGCCGGGCCCCCGCCTCAAATCCCGGCCTGCAACGAGCCGGGGGACGCGCGTTACCGGGGCCGCCGATATCGGCCTGGGCTCCGGTGAACCCCTCACTCCTCCGCGCTGCCGGGGCTGCCCGAGCCGCGCTGGGGGTCCGCGGCAGGGAGATGGGACACCGGCCGCCACCGGGGGCTGGCGGAGGGAGGGGACCCCGAGGGACACTCCGGGGTGTCTGTCTGTCTGTCTGTCTGTCCGTCCTAGGCGGCGGCAGCGCCAGGCGTGGGGAGAGGCAGATGCTGCTCCCGCCCGGCATCGCCCTGTGCCGTTGGATTAACGAGGAACCGCGAGCGAGGAGCATCTGCCCGGGGGCACCAAGCGGGGAGGGGCGGGCAGGGGACACGGGCAGGTGGCGTCCCCAGCCTGGCAGCCCTGCCGCAGCCATAAATCCCCGGCGTGACCCGGCAGGAGCCTCCCCCGGCAGCCCCCGCGTCCGCCGCAGCCGCAGCGCTGCTGCCCCCGGGCCTGGGCACACGCCCCTGTGCACGTGTGTGCACACAAACACACGTGTGCAAACACACACACGTGTGCAAACACACACACGGGTACACACAAACACACGTGTGCAAACACACACGTGTACATACACGCAAATACACGTGTACACACACAAGTGTGCACACACACCACACACACAAACACACGTATGTACACACACACGCCACACACACCCTTGTGCACTCACAGACATGTGCAAACACACACACGTGTGTACACACAAACACACGTGTACACACACACTTGTGTGCAGACACACACACCACACACACGTGTGCAAACACACGCGTACACACAAAAGTGTGGAAACACACACACACGTGTACACACAAAAGTGTGCAAACACACAAACACACACACACACGTGTACACACACGCACACACCCCCCACACACTCCCTCCCACCCGTGTGCCCCCACCTCCCCACAGGCGGACCCCACGCTCGCACCCCTGCTCGGGGGGCTCAGCCCCAGGACCCCCACGCCCGCATCAGCCGGGACACCAAACACACCTGTGGCGGCCCCGCACACGCGTGGGGCACCCACCCGCACCCAGCGCGGCCTGGGTGCCGTACCCGAGCCCCCACGCACGGCCCCAGGTGCCGCGGGCACGGCCCCGGTGCGCGGTCACCGCACACGCACCCAGGGCAGGGTCCCGCACACGCACCCCCGTGGGGGCAGCCCCGCGGGGCTCCCACCCCTCCGCACCCCCCAGCGCGTGTCGGGGTCCCGCGGGGCCGCACGGGGGGGTGGCCCAGGGCGCGGGGTGACCTGGGGAGACCCCGACCCGCGCCACCCTCCCCCGGGGAGCGGCGGGACACGGACCGCGCCCGGCCCCGCGCGCACCGCAGCCCCCGCCGAGCCCCCGCCCCGCACTCACCCCTCGGCGACTTCGGGCGTCCATGGGGCCGGGCCGGGGGCGCCGCCGCCGCCGTTACCGTTCCGGGGGGGCCCGGCCCGTGCGGGGGAGCGGGGCGGAGGCGGCGGGGGGAGGCTCGGTCCCCGTTACCGCCGCCCCGGCCCCGCCGCCTTTGTGCGCCGCGCCCACGGAGCGGGGGGAGCGCGGGGAGCACCGGGCGGAGACCCTCGCACCGGCACCGGCCCGGCTCGGCGGGGCTGGTCTGACCCCGGACGCTCCGCCGCCCCCGTTAACCCTCCGGGAGCCGATCGCCGCCGTTACCGGGGAAACCCCCGGGGCCCCGCAGCTATCCCGCGGGGGAGGGGCGGCGCCGGCCCACCGCCCGCCCCGCGCCGCCCGGGGGGGCGACAGCCCGCACCCCGCGCTGGCACCGGCACCTGTACCGGCACCAGCACCGGCACTAACACCGGCACCGGCACTAACACCGGCACGAACACCGGCACCGGCACTAACACCAGCACCTGCTCCGGCACCGGCACTAACACCCGCACCTGCTCCGGCACCGGACTCTCCCCGGCACCTGCTGCCGCCCCTGCACCTGCACCGACACCAGAACTGCTCCGGCACCAGCACCGGCACCGGCAGCTGCCCCGGAACCAGCCCGGGCTGTGCCGCCTCGCACTGAGCCCCAGGACAGCAGAGCCCCGCGGTGTCACAGCCCCGGGGTGTCACAGTCCCCCAGCTCTGCGGTGGCACCCCGCGCCCTGGCTCTGCCCCCCAGGCTGTGAGGCTGTGGTCACTGAGGGGCTCGGCCCCAATCCCTGGGGCTCTGTGGGTGCGGGGGTCCCTCAGCCAGGGGCCCGGGGGTCTCAGGGGAGCCGGGCTGGGCTGGGGGGGCCAGGCTGGGCTGCTGAGATGCTGAAGTGAAGCCCACCCTGGAGACCAGGCCTGGGTCTCCAGAACCCCCTCGCTGCCACCCTGGGTGCTGAGGGACCCGGGGACAGCCGGGGGCTGCTCCTGCTGCTGGTGTGACCCCATCCCCATCCTGCCCTGACCCAGCTCCAGCACTGCGGCCCCCGAGCCCCCGAGAGCCCCCCAGGGCGGGGGTCCTGCCCCACAGAGCCGCGCGGGTGCCCCTTGCAGGGCCCCGGGAGCCGGGGGGGCCGCTGCAGGCGTGTCGGCCGCGCTGATGGATGGGGCTCCCCGGGGTCTCCTGGGAGCGGCGGGCGGCGGGGCCGGGGGCTTTGTCTGCTGCCGGAGACGCTGCCGGGAATTCGCATCTGCCGGGGCCTCGGCGGCTCCGCACCGTCCTGCGGCAGCTTCGCATCCTCCTCCCCACACGGCTCCGGAGCCTCCGGGGCGCTCGGCACCCAGAGCGGGTCCGGGCACTCCGGGCACCCACAGCACCCACCGAGCCCAGCCGGGAGCTGCCGGGCAGGAGCTGGGCAGGGGGTGAGGATGAAGCTCTTTCACCGGAGCCGCTCGCCACCTCCGTTCCCCGCGCCCGCCGGCAGCTCGCCCGGCACGCTCCGCAGCCCCAGGTACCGGGCTCGGGGTGGCACGGGCGCCCCGGGCAGAGGAGCCCGGCGCGGGGCACCGGGCGGGAGCGGTCGGCTGGAATCCGCAGCCTCAGATCCCGGGAGCCGGGTGGGTTTCTGTGCGGCCTCGGCTTTGTCTGCGCCGGGCCCGGCATGAATGGCCCTTTCAGTTTGTGCCGTCATGTGTGCCGAGGGAGCCCGTGTGCCGGCCAGGCCTCGAACAAAAGGAGCCGGCGAGGGGCTGCGAGCGGGGCGGCGGGGAGGGGGCTGCCGGCACCGCTCCCGCTGCGGGCCCGCGCCTGGGCGGGGGGCACAGCAGCGCAGGGCGGCACAGCCACCGCGGGGGCACACAGCCGTGCTGGCCTGACAGGGACACAGCCCCTGGGTCCGGCTGTAAACAGCCTGTGCACAGCTGTACACCCCAATGCACAGCTGTACACCCCTCACACAGCTGTACACCCCCTGTGCCTGGCTGTACAAACCCTGTGCCCGGCTGTAAACAGCCTGTACACAGCTGTGCACCCCAATGCACAGCTGTACATCCTCTGCACAGCTACACACCTCTTGCACAGCTGTACATCCCCTGTGCCTGGCTGTAAACAGCCTGTACACAGCTGTACATGCCTTGTGCCTGGCTGTACTCCCCGTGCACAGCTGCACAGCCCTCACACGGCTGTACACCCCCTGTGCCTGGCTGTACACCACATACACAGCTGGACACCCCAATGCACAGCTGCACACCCCCTGTTCCCAGCTGTACACTCCTCGCACAGCTGCACATGCCTTGTGCCCGGCTGTACACTCCTTGCACAGCTGTACACCCCCTGTGCACAGCCACACAGCTCTTGCACAACTGCACAGCCCCATGCCCAGCTGTACATCCCATGCAGAGCTACACACGCCCTGTGCCCAGCTGTACACCCCTCACTCAGCTGCACAACCCCTGTGCCCGGCTATACACCCCATGCACAGCTGTACATCCTGTGCACAGCTGTACACCTCTTGCACAACGGCACACCTCTCACACAGCTGTACATGGCTTGTGCACAGCTGTACATCCTGTGCACAGCTGCACATGCCTTGTTCCCATATGTGCACCCCATGCACAGCTGTACACCGCTCACTCAGTGGCACACCCCCGTGCCCGTCTGTACACCCCATGCACAGCTGTACATCCTGTGCACAGCTGTAGACCCCCTGTGCCCGGCTGTACACCCCTCAGACAGCCTCACACCCCCTGTGCTCAGCTGTACACCCTATGCTCAGCTGTAAACCTCTCACCCAGGCTCACACCCCTGTGCCCATCTGTACACCCCAATGCACAGCTGCACACCCCATGCACAGCTGCACAAACCCTGTGCCGGTCTGCACACCCCCTGTGCTCAGCTGTACATCCTTTGTGCCCATCTGTACACCCCAGTGCACAGCTGTACACCTCATGCACAGCTGTACACCCCCTGTGCCCGGCTGTACACCCCATGTGCAGCTGTACACCCCTCAGACAGCCTCACACCCCCTGTGCCCGGCTGTACACCCTTCCTCCCTTCCAAGGACCAACACCTCACCAGCCTCGGTGCAGACATGGGCTGGTCCTGCCCAGCTCTGCATGGCCCAGTCACAACCCGAGCCATTCGTTACCTGCAGGGCCGTGCCGGGCTCTGGCAGCGCCAGCAGCCGCTTCTCTACGGCGTCCAGCCAGTGCCGCAGGGCAAGCAGCTGCTCCTGCACCTCCAGTCTCTGCTCTGACCGCAGACAGGCTCTGGGGAGAGAGCGGGGACACACCAGGCTGTGAGGGACGTGGTCACTGCCCCCCGAACTCCAGGCTTGCTGCCCACCTGCACCAAGTGTGTCACAGCCACAGCTGTGCTCACTCCTGTGCTCACACCTGTGCTCACACCTGTGCTCACACCTGTGCTCACACCTGTGCTCACTCCCACCCCGCTCACCCCAGCACCGGCCCAGGCTCCTGACCCGGGCAGGGTTCACCAGTTCCTCCATCAGGGTGCAAACACCCAGGTGCACCCGCAGCTCCCGACGCGGCGGTGCCCAGCGGTGCCCGGCGGTGCCTGGCGGTGCCCAGCGGTGCCCAGCGGTGCCCAGCAGTGCCCAGCGGTGCCCAGCGGTGCCCAGCAGTGCCCAGCAGTGCCCGGCGCTGCCCGGCGCTGCCCGTACCTCTCCATCTCCTCCCTGTCGCACGGCAGCCCCTCCGCACTCTCTCCTTTGAGCTCAGCGTCTCCCACAGCCCGGTGCGTCTGCAAGCAGAGCAGAGGGACAGTGGGAACGGGTCCTGGCAGGGGACAAGGGAACAATCCTTGGCCCTGGCACACCAGTGTGGAGGTTTGGGGTGTTGCTGTGTGTCCCCAAGGAGAGCCCATCCCCACCAGCTGGGACAGAGCTCCCCTGGCCAGGATCCCCCCGGTCTGTCCTGTGCCATCAGCAGTACCTGCGGGTTATCCTTGGCTCCAGCTCCTCTGCATTCCTGTGGTACACCCCAATTTCCCAAACTTTTCAGCTGGCATCACTCCCAGAACTCCCACCCTGCTGCCTCTCGGGGAGGGACATCTGGTCCCCAGTGTCCCTACACTGCAGAGCCACGGCCCTGGCTGAGCCCAAACTGACCCACGGCAAACTGACCCACGGCAAACTGACCCACGGCAAAAAATGACCAATGATAAAGTGGCCCATGGCCCTGGCTGAGCCCAAACCAAGCCACGGCAAACTGACCCACGGCAAAAAATGACCAACGACAAAGTGACCCATGGCCCTGGCTGAGCCCAAACTGACCCACAGCAAACTGACCCACGGCAAACTGACCCCCAGCAAAAAAATCACCAACGACAAAGTGACCCAAGGCATGGAGCAGTGGTGTCCCAGATGCTCCTCAGATGCTGCCAGTGCAGCCACTTTGCCACAACACACAGGAGGAGATGCCAGGCAAACACCAAGAGCTCCAAACCAGCCATGCCCTGGTGCAGGGACGGACATGGGGCATGAACAGGCAGCAGTGACTTGGTGCCCCAGGGGAGAGCGGGGCTGGCAGGAGGGATCACACCAAAGGCTGAGGGGGATGCTGCTCCCACAGCCCGGGAGCCCTGTAATTAACTGGTCTCTAACCCTGTGATTAATTAAGCCAGGTCACTTTTAAGCACAACGAGGGGGAGGCACCACTGTGATTCCTGTGAGGGAAACGGGGCACAGCCACGGTGATGCCACAAAGATGGTGATGGGCCCAGGGACACATCTCCAAGATATTGTACCAGGGGAAACGGGCAGGGAATGTGGGCTGGATAAACGGGAGATAAAATCCCCGAGGTGCAGGAGTGACGCAGGAGGACCCGGGAAGGTGACAAGGCAGCTGAGCAGGAGCTGCGGCACAAGGGGGCTGGGAGTGCCTGGGGTGTGTCTGCTGCAGGCAGGAACAGAACCTCAGCCAGGGTCTGGTCAGGAACCCCCCCAGGAGCAGCTGGGAATTGCCTGGATGAGGGGAAGAGGCATCAGGCAGGTGCTGGGTGCTGGTGCTGCAGCAGTTCCTTGTGGTTGCAGTGCCAGCAGGGCTCAGTCCCATCAGAGACACTCTGGGGACAGCAGACACTGCTGTCACAATGCCACCAGCAGGGCCCCGACCAACCCACGCACCCACAGCACTGCCACCAGTGCCACCAGTGCCACCAGTGCCACCCAGCAGCTGAATCAGCAGCACCTTGTGTCCTCCTGCCCAGGGCCAGCCCAGCATCCAGGGAGGGAGCAGGATGGCACAGCTGGGGCCACCGAGGCTCGTGCAGCTCCAGTGCAGTCACAGGTGGTCCCACAGCCCTCCTGCCCCACCCCGGTGGTCCCTGGCCCTGAATTGCCCCACGGTGAGCCCCCCTCCCGGGGCAGGGCTGCAGTGTCACAATGCCGGCCCTGCTGGCAGGGGTTGGGCACGGGGAGCCAGGCAGGTGGAGGATGGCACCGCGGGTGGGCAGATGGTGACAGCGTCTGCACAGGGAAACGTTCCTCCAGCTCAGGCTCAGCCTGGGCTGCTGGGGCTGGGGCTGGAGCTCCCATGATCACTGCCAGCCCGTCCCGGACACGGTGCCAGCGCTGCTGCTCCAGCCGGGACGTGCCAAGGGACACGAGACCACGAGGAGCAGCGAACCCCAAATGGGTGCTGGGGCGCGCTGGGTGTGTCACACACCTCTGAGGGTCCCGGCACGCTGGCAGGGTCGGTTCTGAGCAACCCCCAGGACCGGCTCGGGCACCAGAGCCCGCGGGCTGCCCGCGCACCCGGGGAGGGGACAACCGGAGCAAAGAGATCCGGAGCCGCCCGGCAGCAGCTCCGCGGTGCCGCTGAGGGAAGCAGGTCCCCACACGGCGCAATCCCCGCTGCGTCGGGCTGCCCCGGGGGTCTGGGGGCTGCCTGGTGCCCCCGCAGCCCTGGGGCAGCACCGCCGAGGACGGGGGGGATTCAGCGCTCCGGCCAACCCCGCACAGGCCGGCGGGGCACGGAGGCGGCAGCGCTTTCCACGGCGCACAGCCGCCCTTGGCCGGCGCGCCCGGGCTCCGAGCCTCGGCGGAGCGGCCGGGGGGGGTCTCGGGGTCCCTGGCCATGAGGAGGTTCAGCGCCCCAGCGAGGGGGTGGCGTGGGAGAGGCCGATCGGCCTTTGTGGAGGAGCTGTACAGAGCGTTCCCGGCGCGGCGGGGGCCGAGCCAGCAGCGCCCGGGGCGGTGGGCACAGCGAGCTGGCAGCTGCTCGGTGCCAGCAGGGCCGAGCCGGCGGCCGCGGCCGCGCTTGGGACAGCGGCCACGGGTCCTACAGGACGGAGCGCAGCCAGGACGGGGCGGTGCTGCCACTCACGCCCCGGAGGGCGGTCGGCAAATGCCGGGCGGGGAGCGAGGGACCCCTCCCACGGCCGGGGAGGGTGGCACTGGGTGCCACACGTGCCACCGCAATGCTGAGGGATGGTTTAACTCGGGGGGGCGGGCAGGGTAAGCTCCAGCCTCCGCAGCCTCCGCAGCAGCGGGGCAGGATGACACGCAGGGCATTAAAATGGGGATATCGTGGAGTTCTCCATGGTGACGAGTTTGGCCCGGTCACTGCCAGCCCACAGCGCTGAAGGGACAGGGGAGGGACAGAGGGTGGCAGTGGGGCACGAGGGGGACATGGGGTGACACAAGAGGATGAGGAGTGTCCGTGGACATGGGTCATGGGTCAGAGGGATCTTGGTGGTCTCATGAGTTTTAGGAGAGGTTGCCGGCCCTGCGGGAGGAGTCAGGGAGTTGTGGGGTAAATAAGGAATATCTGGGGGAGCAGGGAACATCTGGGGGACACAAGGAAATATCCGGCGGACAGTGAGGTGGGGCAGGGCCCCAAACAGCTTGTGTCACCTGGGGGAGTGTCTTGCTGTTCTGGGACCTCTCCTGAGCCCCCCCAAAGGCTGCAGCAGCCTCGGACCCCCCCTCTGAGTCCCCTTGGCCCGGCTGTGCCTAACGGCCACATCCCAGTGCCGGTGGGGACAGACGGACGCTGCGGTTAATTGCTGATGGACAATGCAATTAACGTCCTACCCAGCCACCGCCATCTGTCCCGGCCAGCCTGCCCGCCCCACCCGGGGCTGCTGTCATGCTTGGCTGGTCCCGGCACAGTTCAGACCCCACCAGCCCCTGGACATTGCAGGGGTCCTGCAAGGTCCTGACAGCTCTGGAGCTCCTGGCAGGGTGCCTGGGGCTCCTGGTGCTGCTGTGGGGTGACCCTTCTGCTCAGGGACTCCCAGCCTAGCCTGTCCCACTGGCTGGACAGACCCCTTGAGCCCCCTGTGCCTGCACTGACACCTCCAGGTTTGCCAGGCTTTCCCTTCTGGATGCTGCTGCCCTCCCAGTGGATGCCAGGCCATCACATCCTGAACCCCCCAAAGCCCCTCAGCCTCGTAGATTCAGCTGCCATCCCCCACAAGAGCCCCCCAGTGCCCAGACCGGGAGTGCCCACAGCACAACCCACACCAGGCAGGGGCTGTGGCACCGGTAGGCACAGCCCTGGACCAGCAGCACACACGGGGACAGCACCATGGGGGACAGCGTCCCTGCCCAGCCCAGAGCCCCACTGATGAAGGGACAGGTCTGTCCTCAAACAAGCAATGCTCAGAAGCCCCCACAGCACCCCAAAACCAGGGGTCCACTGGCCCAGTGACCTCCCAGCAGTGTCAGCTGTGCCACCAGCATGGGGCAGCTCTGGGGACGGCCCCGTGGCCCTGCTCTGTGCCTGGCAGCACCATGGGCACACCAGGCCCAGCGCCCGGAGCTGGTCAGACCCCTGGCACCCTGACACATTTCACCACGACCTGTGGCAGCCCACACAGCCCATGGCATGAAGCTGCAGGAGGTAATGGGAGCCCACGGCCACGGTGGCAAGGCCAAGGGGCGAACAGATCACGCAGAGCTGCTGGCTGGTTTCAGAGGATTCTCCTTTACTGCCCTTGCAGGGGAGCCCTGGGCCCGCACTGCTCCTTTTACAGACACTTTGTGGTATGTACAAGTTTAGTGTTTTGCCCCCAAAAAGAGATGTGGTTGGGTAATCGAGGGACCCCCACTGTCCTAATGAGCGATGCTCGGGGTGTGGGGGGCCCCGGGAGCGGGGACTGTCCTGGAGCCGCGCGCAGTGGCACCTCATGCAAAGCCAGAGGGGGTAATGAGAGCAATAATGACACCAGAGGCGGAGGGTAACATGACTGGATTTACAGGTGGCAGATGAGAGCAGGTGGGAAGGAGGAGATGTTTTGGAGATCCGCAGTGAGCCCGACACCACACCGGGAGGCCATCCCCAGGGAGGAGGGAGTGTGTGGGGCGAGTGGGGGCCAGGTGACCCTGTGGGTGCTCCTCGGGCCATCGGCTGCTCGGGCACTGTGGACCCAGTCTCTGGCCAGGGACTCTGGCAAGCGCAAAGGGTAAGGGAGAATGTCCCTGTGTCCTCAGGTGCGGTCCCACCGGCCTCAGGGCGGGGGACGGGCTCCATGGCGGCGATGAGGGGAAGTGGTATGGACATCCAGCCACACTACAACAAAGCGAACAGAAAAGATGGGATGAGACAGGGAGAACAATCCATGAAATGAAGCCACCGAGCCCGGCCGTCAGTGCCGCGCACCAGCCGTGGGACCGGGACACACCGGGGAGGTCGGTGTTACCTGTGCTGGTGAGCAGGGCCGAGCAGCTGCCGCCTCCGGGGCTCCCCTCGAGCCCATCCACGACCTGCTGATGTCGGAGACCCAGCTCAGGAGCTCACCCAGCGGCACTGGGAGGTCTTTGTTGGGACTGGAAAAAGACGTCTGCCAGAGAGAGAGCGCGTTAGCGCCGGCATGGGGCGAGGGGCAGAGCCAGGGGGATGGAATTACCGCGAAGAAGAAAAAGGAGGCTGGGTTTACAGAAATCTGCCTATTTCTAATAAGAGTGTGTGCCAGGCTGCTACAGCATCCCATGGCCCACCCCGTGCTGCGGGGGTCCCATGGCCCTCATACCCTTTGTGAGGGTCAGGAAAACCCCCACGGCTCTGGGGGGCTCTGGGTGCAGGAGCTGCACAGCCCCAGGCTGGGGCGTGGGCTCTGGCAGACACCTGCCAACGGGTCACGGAGCCACGTGAGTGTGAGGAAATCAACCTCGAGCAGAAGCACTTCCCAGATACACGGAGAGACAGACAGACAGACCGGCCGACCGCGGCGGGCGCGTCCCGGGTGAGCGGGCGGGCTGGCGGAGGCAGGCACGCAGCGAAGCCCCTCGGCAGGAGGAGTGGCGAGCGGAGGCAGGTCCCCCCGCACGGCGCGGAAGCACCAGGCAGCGCCAGCGCGGCACTTACGGTTGGGGCACTGGCTCCACGGCGTGGTGGTGGGGACGTGCCGGGAGGCCAAGGCAGGGAGATGGGGCAGCTCGGGGGCTGGGGTGCAGAGCCCCCTCCTCGCTGCACTGAGGGCACGTGGAAGGGGTCCAGGCAGCAGCTTCAGGGCTGGTGTGGTGTGTCTGGCTGTCCAGTGCCGAGGAGCCAGCGATGTCCTCCTCTGGCACACTGGCTGCACCACGGGGCCAAGGCAGTCTCCTCCTTTGGGGTGCAGGGGCTGAAGCCGGCAGGTTAATTACAAAAGAGTGCTAAGTGGTTAGATCCAAACAGGGAACTGTTTTCCTGGTGTCCGGCTCGGCCGCGCCATGTGCGAGCAGCGGCGGGATCGGCGCAGCCAGGAGCAGGAACGGTGTCCAGCTCCTGGGGCACAGGGTGGGGAGGGTAGTGTGTATTCTCTCTTGTCTCTTAATATACAAACACTGTCAGCACATTCGCATATATTAATTTATTAGTCTTGTCTTTTTGGTTAAACTTGAGGCACTGCTTTGGGAGAGGAGTGGAGGTTCAAAATTAAAAAAAAAATACTAGTGATTAGCCAGCAGCGTTGCCACATGCGGAGCGGGTGAGGCAGCGCCTCGGGGGGCTGGCAGGTCTCAGGCCACGTGGAGCAGGGGCCCACACTCCCCGGGGCACTCCCTGCTCGCCTCCCACCCGCAGCTTCTGGATGCGGCCAGGGCGAGGGCAAGGGCAGCCATCTCCACGGTGTCCTGGGCACCCCCCGTGTATCTGCGCCCAAAACTCGAGGAGGAGTAGGAGGAAGAAGAGAAGGTCATGGAGAAGGCGGAGCCAGTGGCGTCGAAACTGCCGCGCCGGGAGCCTGAGCGGGAGCCGGTGCGGGAGCCCGAGCGCGATCCAGAGGTGGAGCCGGCGCTGCTGATGTTGTAGGGACTGTAGTAGCCCTTGCTGGATTGGGAGGAGGCCTCCAGCAGCCGCAGGCCGGTCCCATCCTCGATCATGCTCCGGTCCATGGCGTCCTTGTAGGAGATCTTGAGCTTGGTCTTGGGGCAGGTGAGGTACTTGGAATAGGTGTTGACATCCCGCAGCTTCTGGGCAGTCCGTGCATCAATGGTGCCCTTCTGCAGCGCCTCGTCCAGGGAGACACGGCCCGGGGCATCGGGCTCGATCAGGCCCCCTGTCAGGTACTGCACCTCCAGGAACCGCTGCCCGGCCTCGTAGTACAGCCAGCCCTTCTTCAGTGCCTGCGCCGCCGACATCTTTGTCTTGGTCCGCGGGTCCTCAAAGCCGTAGAAGGCCTTCTGCGCCAGGTTGATGCGGTCCACCATGATCTTGTCAACCAGGCCCTTGGCGACTGCATCAGCCACAGTGCATTTGTCACCGGTGTTGGGGTCAATGATGCCCCCAGTGCAGGCCTGGGCTTCCAGCAGCCGCTGCCCTGTGATGTTGTCCACCAGGTTGCGGCGCATCGCCTCCGTGATGGACACCTTCTCCAGAGTGTCTGTGTCCAGGATGCCTGCAACTGGCCCAGTCTCTTCGGTTGGGTCAGTCCACATGGAGATCTGGGTCCGTGACAGGGCTGGGCTGGCAGTGTAGGAGGAGGAGGATCCAACTGAGGACGACCGTGACCGGAAACCACCCATGTTGCCAGAGAGCATGTCAGCAAACTCGGTGATGGAGAGGGTGCCCGAGCGGTACTGGTCCAGGGCTGACTGGTCAATCAGACCCTTGCCAATGGCGTCATCGATGTCATACTGGCGCCCCGAGCGCCTGTCGATGATCATTGACTTCACCACGCCATCAGAGGAGGAGGTGGTGATCTCCTCCCACTCGCACTCCTGCTCTGACAGCTCCAGGTAAGTCTGGTGGTCAATGAGGCCCTTGCGATAGGCCTCGTACACGGACATCTCCTTGCCTGTCTCTGGGTCAACGATCACCACCCGGCGCTTGCGGACGGAGGACTTGGAGGAGGTCTTCCTCTCCCGCTTTTTCTCCTTCAGAGGCAGGAGGCAGAGGCCAGTCTCTGGGTCCGTGATGCACCGCTCCATGAGCTGCAGGTAGGTGAGGTTCTCCTCTGTGTTGGGGTCGAAGAAGCCCTTGGTATCATCACTAGGGTCCAGCAGGATCTCGTTCATCTCCTCGTCAAAGAGGCCCCTCTTGTAGGCCACCTCCACAGGCAGGCGGTGGCTCTCCTCAGGGTCGATGATGCCTCCCGTGGCGATCTGGGCCTCCAGCAAGCGGATCCCGTGGTCCTTCAGGATCAGACCCTTCTTCATAGCCTGGAAGAGGGAGATGAGCTTTCCGGTGTAGGGGTCCCGGTAGCCGGTGACGGCCCTCTCGGCAGAGAGCAGCTTGTCCTTGAACTCAGGGCCCACGATGCCCATGCGCACAGCTTCCTCCACTGTCAGCTTGAGGCCCTTGATGGGGTCGATCACGTAGCCCGTGGCCGCCTGCGCCTCCAGGAGCTCGAAGGCAGTGCCAGGCCGGATGATGCCCTTCTTCATGGCCTGGTAGATGGACAGACGCTCCTTCGTGGAGTCCACAAAGACGCCAGCGATGCAGCTGGTGCCCTCCAGGAACTTCTTCAGGTTCTTAGAGACCTCCTCGACAGAGGTGAGACCCTCCTGGAGGCGCTGGGCTGTGGCTTCATCCATCACCTGCGAAAGGACCAGCTCCTCCACGGTGATCTGCTTCCGCAGCCCGCGGAAGGTGAGCTTCCTTGTGTCGCAGAGCGGGAGCAGGAGGAGCCTGGAGTTCTCGTCCTTGCGACACCGCTTCAGCAGCTGCGTGTAGCTGAGCTTCTCATCTGTGGAGGGGTCCACGTAGCTGCGCACCTCGCTGGGCTCTGACAGCATGTCATATGTCTCCTTGTTGATGAAGCCCCGCTGGTAGGCCACCTCCAGGGGCAGGTGGAAGCCCAGGTGCGGGTCAATTACACCACCAGTGGCAATCTGAGCGTCCAGGAGCTTGAGGGCCTCTTCGCTGGGAATGAGATCCTTCTTCATGGCCTGGAAGAGGGAAATCTTCTGTTCACTGTACGGGTCTCTGTAGCCGGTGACAGCTCTCTCTGCGGACAGGAGCCGGTCGTGGATCTCCGGTCCCACCACGCCCTTCCTGACCGCCTCATCAACAGTCAGCATTTCATTCTTCGTGGGGTCGATCATGAAGCCGGTGGCTGCCTGGGCCTCCAGGAGGGAGCGGGCCACTTCAGAGTTGATCAGCCCCTTCTTCAGTGCCTGGTAGACACTGAGTGTCTGCTTGGAGGAGGGGATGTAGATGCCAGCCACGCAGCCCGACCCGTAAAGGTACTTCCAGACAGTCTCCACATCCAGGAGCTCCCGGAAGGTTTTGGAGCCCTGTTTCAGCAGGTTGTAGATGTCCTGTGAGATGATCCTGGCCTCACAGAGGTCCTCAGCTGTGATGCGGCGCCGGACGTAGTCAAAGGAGGTGAGATTCTGCTGCCGGATGATCTCGGTCTTCTCAATGATCTCGATGATAATGATGATCATGCGTTCCTTGGACACGCGGCCGGACTGGAACTCCTCCATGAGATGTTTGCGCTGCTCCTCGGGCAGCAGGTCTGAGTGCATGATCTCCCACAGTGACATGGAGGAGCCTGCCCGGCTGCCCACAGGGATGTCCACCTGTGTCTCCTCAAACACCTTCCGTGTCTCTGCTTCTGTGTACATGTGAGTGGTTTCCACCACTTTCGGCTTCTCAGGCTCCCGCAGAGGCAGCAGATACAGGCCCGTCTCGGGATCCTCGATGCACCTCTCCTTCAGCTGCACATAGGTGAGGTTCTCCTGAGTGTTGGGGTCGAAGAAACCCTTGGTGTCATCAGTGGGGTCGGAGAGGGTCCGGTTCATCTCCTCATCCAAGTAGCCACGCTTGTAGGCCACCTCCACTGGCAGGCGGTGGCTGTGCACGGGGTCTATGATGCCACCTGTGGCGATCTGGGCCTCCAGCAGGCGGATGCCGTGCTCCCTGACAATCAGCCCTTTCTTCATGGCCTGGAACAGGGAGATGGTATCGCCCGAGTAGGGATCCTTGTACCCCGTGACAGCCTTCTCAGCCGACAGCAGCTTCTCGTGCAGCTCAGGCCCGACAATCCCAGCCTTCACCGCCTCATTGACATACAGCTTACGGTTCTTCACAGGGTCGATCAAGAACCCGGTGGCTGCCTGGGCCTCCAGGAGGACCACGGCAGTGCTGGGCCTCAGCAGGTTCCTCTTCATGGCCTCATAGATGTTCAGCTTCTCCTTGGTGGCCTCCACATAGACACCAGCAATACAGTCACTGCCATGCAGGAATCTCCTCACGGCATCTGTCTCAGAGAGGTCCTTCACTGACTTCTTGCCTTCTTTCAGCTGCTCGTACTGGGTTTTGCTGATGATGCGGGACTCCAGCAGCTCGCTGGCCGGCACCGGTGCACGCAGACCACTGAATGTCAGTTTCTCCTGCTTTTTGGTCTCTGCCTCCTCGATGATGGTGATCACAATCTTGATGATCTTCTCGATTGTCACTTTGCCGGTCTTGTACTGTCGGAGCAGCTCCCGCCTGTGATCCTCTGTGAAGTACTCAGAGTGGATCAGTTCCCAGATGGTCATTGTCCGGCCTTTCATGCTGCCAACCGGGACCTCTATGGTTGCTTTGTCAAAGCACTCCTTGGCCTGGCTGTCGGTGTAGACCTCCTCCTGCTGTGACTGGATGGCCTCATCGGACAGGGGCAGCAGGCACAGGCCAGTCTGCTTGTCGCGGTGGCAGCTCTTCTGCAGCTGGGCGTAGCTGAGGTGTTCCTGGGTGTTGGGACAGTAGAAAGCCTTGGCATCATCTCGGAGCTCAGCCAGAGCCTTGTTTATCTCTGGGTCGAAGTAGCCGCGCTTGTAGGCGACCTCAAGCGGGAGCCGGTGGCTGTTGACGGGGTCGATGATGCCACCAGTGGCAAGCTGGACGTCCAGCAGCCGGAGCCCAGTGTCGCTGGGGATGAGGCCCTTCTGGAGTGCTTGGTAGAGGGAAACCGTCTGACCTGTGTAGGGATCCTTGTAGCCGGTCACCGCCTTCTCTGCCGACAGCAGCTTCTCGTGGAACTCTGGCCCCACCACCTCGGCCTTCACCGCCTCATCCACAGAGAAGAGCTTGTTACCCACAGGGTCAATGATGTAGCCGGTGGCAGCTTGTGCTTCCAGCAGGGACAGGGCAACCTCTGGCTTCAGCAGGTTTCTCTTCAGGGCCTCGTAGAAGGTGAGCTTCTGGCCCGTAGACTCCACCAGGACACCAGCGATGGCATCCGTGCCCCTCAGGTATTGCCGTACAGATTCCATCTCTGCCACATCCTTTACAGATTTCTTGCCCTGGTGCAGCTGGTTGTAGAGGTCCTTATTGATGATCTTGCTCTCGAGCAGCTCGGCAGCAGGAACAGGGCCCCGCAGGCCCTCAAAGCACATCTGGCTCTTCTTCTCACTTTCCTCCACCACCGTGATGACGATCTTGATGATCTTCTCCACTGTGATCTTGCCAGTCCTGTACTGCTGGATCAGGTCCCGCCTTTGGTCCTCAGTGAAGTATTCAGAGTTGATGAGCTCCCAGATGGTCATCGTCTTCCCCTGGAACTTGCCGAACGGTGCTGTCACTGTGGCCTTCTTGAAGACATCCTTGGCTTCCTTGTCGGTGTAGACCAGCTCTCTAGCTTTGGCTGCTTGGTCAGTGAGTGGCAGGAGGCACAGCCCCGTGTCCGGGTCAGTCACGCACCGCTCCATGAGCTGCAGGTAGGTGAGGTTCTCCTGAGTGTTGGGATCGAAGAAGCCCTTGGTGTCGTCAGTGGGGTCAGACAGGACCTGATTCATCTCCTCATCAAAGTAGCCACGCTTGTAGGCAGCTTCCACGGGCAGACGGTGGCTGTTGACAGGGTCGATGATGCCGCCGGTGGCGATCTGGGCCTCGAGCAGGCGGATGCCGTGATCCCTGACAATGAGATCCTTCTGCATGGCCTGGAACAGGGAGATCTTGTCGCCTGTGTACGGATCCTTATAGCCGGTGACAGCCCGCTCGGCCGACAGCATCTTGTTGTGCAGCTCTGGCCCGATCACTCCTTCCCGCACCGCCTCGTTCACTGAGAGCCTTGCATTCCTCACAGGGTCAATGATGAAGCCAGAAGCAGCCTGTGCCTCCAGGAGCACCAGCGCTGTGCCTGGGCTGAGCAGCTTCTTCTTCATGGCTTCGTAGATGCTCATCTTCTGGTTGGAGGGTTTGATCAGCAAACCGGCAATGCTGCTCTTGCCCTGCAGGTACTTCTTGACATCCTCCCTCTGAGAGAGCTCGCCCACGCTCACAACACCCTTCGCCAACTTGTCTAAGCTCTCCCTGCTCAGAATGCCGGCATCAGCCAGCTTCTCTGCTGACACCTTCTGCCGGATGCCATCAAAGGCGAACTCCGGCTCCCCATTCTGGGCTAAGCCGTCCACTGCATCCCGGCCGTTGGGTACAGCCTTGATGTCCAGCATCTGCGTTGTCGTAACCACCTCCCCAGGCAGGTCATCTGTCTGGATCATGATCTCCCGTCTCTGGGCCAGGGCAGCCTTGTACTCCTCCTGCATCTGCTCGAGTCTCTCCCTCAGCTTCTTGTTCTCTTCTTCCAGAAGTTTCTCCTGTTGCTGTCGCTGCCTTTCCAGCTCCTGCAGCTCCTCTTGCTTGTGCCGGACGTTTTCCTCAGCTTCCTTTTGATGCTTCTTGGCTTCATCTAGCATAGCTTTCAACTGCTGCTTCTCCTGCTCCATCTCCTGCTGCTGCCGCTCCTGCTCCGCCTTCAGGTTCTGGGCTTTGTTCACCTCATCCTTAAAGAGCTTCTCCAGCTTTGATTTCTCCTCCTCAATGAACTTCTCCTTCTGCAGCAGGGCATCTTTCTCCGTCAGGAAGCTCTGCTGGAGGAGCTGCGTCTCCTGACGGAGCTGAGCCTGCTGGGCCACCTGCATCTGGGGTGGGAGAGAGAACAGTGCAGTCAGACACCCAGGAGGGCAGTGGGGGACTGAGGATGGGCTGAGGCAGGGGAACGGGCAGCAGGGGTGGCACGGAGGCACAGAGTCACCCACACACTCCCTACATCAGATAAGAGTTAAGGAGCAGAGCCAGGGTTAGGGAGCCACACACAACATGGGGCAGGACCAGCAGGGGAAGGACACAAAGGAACCCCCAGCACCAAGGCAGGGAGCTGGGCACAGAGCAGAACACAGCAGGACGTGCCATGGGGTGGAAGAGCAGTGGGGATCCCACCTCCACAGCTCCAGGGGTTCGGGGTCCTGCTCCGACGCTGCCTGAGGGGTTTGCTCCACTGCCTCCAACTCTACGCACATCCCTGACCTGCACAGGGGGTCCTGCCCCACCATCCCCAGCGATGGTCCTTGGGGACCTGCCCAGGGATGGTGTGGGCTGGCTGGGAAGAGGGACAGCCTCCCTGTGTACCACCACCATTAAGGGGGACCCACAGCCCAGTACCTCCTCTGCCTTCTGCTGCAGCAGCGCCGCCTCCTGCTTCAGCTTCTCCTTCTCCTTCTCCAGGTCAGCGATGGCCTTCCGCAGCTTTTCCGCGTCCTCGTCGCTCTGGTGCCGCTGGATCTCCAGGGTGTGCACCATCGTCATCTTCTCCTGTGTGGCCAGCTCAGTCTCATGCAGCCTCTCACTGATCTCCTCCGCCTGCTTCTTGAACCGCTTGGCTTCCTCCTCGGCCTTGGCCTGGGCCATGCTCATCTCTGCCACTTGCAGCTTGAGGCGCTCGGCCTCAGCCGTGATGTCCAGCTGCCGCCGGCGCTCGGCCTCTAGCGTCTTCTGGAAGCCCTCGGTCTCCTCAGCCAGGCGCTGCTGCATTTGCTCCTTGTCCTCCTGCAGCTTCTTGGCGTGTTCCTGCGCCAGATCCTTCTGCTTCTGCAGCATTTCAGCCTCAGCCCGCAGCCGCGTGGCCTCCTGCACCGCCTGCATCTTCTCCTTCAGCATCTTCTCGGCCAGCGCCCGCTGCTGCGCCAGGTCATCCTCAGCCAGCTGCCGCATGCGGGCGGCCTCCTGCGCCTCCACACTCAGCCTGGCCACCTCCTCTGCCACCTGCTTCATCTTCTCTGCCTCCTCGGCCAGGAACTTCTGCGTGTTGTCCTTGTCCTTGAGGATCAGCGCCTTGTTCTCCTCCTCGATGCGGCTCTTCAGCTTGGCCAGCTCCTCCATCTGCACCCGGACCTTGAAGAGTTCCTCCTCCACTTGGGCCTTCTGCCGGACGGCGTCTGTCACCTCCTCCTTCAGCCGCTGCAGCTCCTCGTCCAGGATGCCCTTCTGGTGGTCTGTCTCATCCAGCTGCAACTTCACCTTGGTCAGCTCCTGCTCCACCTGCGCCTTCTGCCGCAGCGTCTGCTCGGCAAATTTCTTGTGCTTCTCCATCTCGGCATCGGCCAGCTGCTTCTGCCGCAGGGCTGCCTGCTCTGCCTGCGCCCGTTTTGCTGCCTCCAGCTCAGCCTCCTTCCGCAGCTTCTCTGCATCTGCCTGTGCCTGTGCCTTGGCCTGCGCCTCCTCCTCTGCCCGCTGCTTCAGCCGCTCGGCCTCCTCCACACGCTGCCGGGACAAGCTGGCGTCCTGCTCGGCCTTGCCACGGGCAAACTCGGCCTCCTCAGCCGCCCGTCGGGCCCGCTCGGCCTCGTCGCGCAGCCGGTCCAGGAGGCTCTGCTCCTGCTGGCGCGTCTGCAGCAGCTCCTGCTCCTTCTGCTGCACGGCAGCCAGGTGTGCCTTCTCCTCTGCTGCAATCCGCTTCTGCGCCGCCTCCCGTGCCAGCTGGATCTGCCGCTCTGACTCCTTCTCCGCCAGCTCTTTCTGCCGCCGTGCCTCCTCCACCATGGCCCGCAGCCGCTCCACCTCCTCCAGGGCCAGCCGCCGCTGCCGCCCGGCCTCCTCCTCGGCCGCCAGGATGGCCTGCACCTTCTCTTCGGCCTCACGCCGCCGGCCCTCCTCCTCCAGCGCCAGTGCCCGCTGCCGCTCAGCCTCCCGCTCTGCCTGCTCCCGGCTGCGCTGCACCTCCTCTGCCTCCCCACGGATGCGGTTCAGCTCCCGCTCCAGCTCGCTCTTGCCAGCCGAGGCCCTCTCGAAGCTGGCCTTGAGGGCACGGATCTCCTCCTCCACCTGTCGCCGCTGCCTCAGCGTATCCTCCACAAGCCCCTTCTGCCTCTCCAGCTCGCTCTCTGAGGAGCGCTTCAGCAGGGCAATCTTCTCCTCGATGTCCTGCTTGTGCTGGGCCGCCTGCTCCTCCAGCAGCTTGCGCTGGTAGGCCTCGTCCTCCGCCAGCCGCCGCAGCCGCTCATTCTCTGCCTCCTTCTCCTTCAGCGCAATCTCTGCTTCTGCCTTCAGCCGCGAGGCCTCGTTGATGGCCGCCAGCTTCTCCTTCAGGATGCGCTCAGCCTCGGCCCGTTGCCGGCTGGCCTCGTCCTCTGCCAGCTGCCGCTGCCGCTTGGCCTCCTCGGAGAGGGCGCGCAGGCGGGCGGCCTCCTCAGCCAGCTCCCGCAGCTTGTTGGCCTCCGCCTCCAGCCGCTGCTTGGACTTCTCGCTGCTGGAGCGTGACTCCTCCTCTGTCTTGGCCTTGCTCTCCAGCAGGATCTCCATCTCTGCCCGCATCTTGGCCAGCTCCTCCTCCAGCTCTTTCCTCCTCTGGATGGCCTCGTTTACCTCTCCCTTCAACCGCGAGAGCTCTTCCTCTAGGAGCAGGCGCTGCTGCTCCCCATTCTCCATCTCCGCCTTCAGCCGGATCAGCTCCTGCTCCGCCGCCAGCCTCTGCTGGGCCGTGCCCTCTGCCAGCTCCCGCTGCTTCTCCAGCTCTTCCTCCGCCAGCTCCTTCTGCCGCAGGGCTGCCTCCTCTGCCTTGGCGCGCTTGCGGGCCTCGCGCTCAGCATCCTCCTTCTGCTTCTCGGCCTCCTCCTGTGCCAGCGACTTCTTGTGGGCCACCTCTTCGGCCTGCAACCGCAGGCGCAGCGCCTCATTGGCCTTCTGCCGCCAGCGTTCCAGCTCCTTCTCGGCCTCCTCCCGCGACTGCTCAGCCTCCAGCTGCTGCCTCTTGAGCCGCTCAGCCTCCTCCTGCAGCTGGGCCACCACATCATGCTCCTGCTGCAGCGACAGCTCCAGCTGCGCTGTCTTCTCGGCGAAAGAGAGCCTCTTGCTCTGCAGCTCGGCCTCAGCGCTGCGCTGGGCCACCTCCTGGGCCACCTGGATCTGCCGGTCCTTCTCGGCCTCTGCCTGCCGCATGCGCCGCTCAGCCTCCTCCGCCTGCAGCCGCAGCTGCTCCAGGTCTGCCACCGCCTTCTGCTTCTCACGCGCCGCTTCGCGCTCGGCCTGCACCTTGCGCTTCAGCTCCTCCTCCGCCTCCCGCTTCTTCTGGCTCTCCTCCTTCACCTGCCGGCGCAGGCGCTCGGCCTCCTCCTGTGCCTGCCGCTTCTGCCGCTCGGCCTCTTCGGCACGCGCCCGCAGCTCCTGCAGCTCTGTCTCGGCACCCTCCCGCTGCCTCTCGGTGTTCTCCAGCTGCAGGCGGATGAGGCGGATCTCCTCCTCCACTTTCTTGCGGTTGTATTCAGCCTCCTCGATCAGCTTCTCCTTGGACTTGATCTGGTGGTCTGAGTTCTGCCGCAGCTGCATCAGCTCCTGCTGGATGTTCTGCTTCTGCTGCTCGGCATCCACGGCCACCACCTCCCGCCGGGTGACCTCCTCCTGCATGCGGAGCTGCAGCTCCCGTGCCTCCGCCTCCGCCTGGGCCTTGGCTTTGGCGTGGGCCTCGGCCAGCTGCCGCTGCTTCTCCAGCTGTGCCTCCACCTCCGCCAGCCGCTTCCTCTCCTCCTCTTTCAGCTTCTCGGCGGCTTTCTGGAGGGGAAAGAGGGTGCAGGGGACAGAGAGGGGAGAGAGAGACAAATCACAAGGGATGCGATCGCGCCGTGGAATCGATGCTGGCCCAGCCACACACTGCCGAGACAGCGGAGGGGCGGCAGATGCACGTGGAATGGCTTCGGCCCCTGGGCCACCGCACGAGCCGGTGACGCCAGCTTCCAGAAGATGTGTGGCACGACAGGGACACACGACAGCACAGGCAGACAGGCAACAGGAGCCAGAGAGCAGCGCAGGAAGGCACGTTCCAGAGAGAAGGGACAGAGAGCCAGCGGAGCCCAAGCGATGAAGACGATGCGAGCAGCGTGCACATCACCACCATGGCTACCCCTGCCAGGGGGCTGGCACAGACAGCCCCTGCCGTGGGGAAAGGAGAGAGACGGCCGGAGCACCAAGAGCAGAATGGAGGGGAGCGGTGCAAGGGTGCTGCCAGCAGAGCCTTCCCTTCCGGGAAAGCCTCAACAGGAGAGAGCAGTTCAGCTGGTTCAAACCCCTCCCAGCCCTCTCCAGACAGCTGGGAGCAGGGTCTGCCAAAGGGCCAACGCAGCTGGCGCCTGGCTTGGGGCCGTGCCGCAGCACACGCACCGCATGCACTGTGAGCGAGGCAGCCGCACGCTCCGCAGGGCACAGGCAGCGCATGCAGAGGAGCCAGACCCCACACCGGATCCCCGGTCCCGCAGCAGCACAGACGTAGAGGAGGGCGAGGAGGACAGGGTGAGCCGTGGGGGAGGCGGAGGGTGCCGCGGGGAGAAGGCATGCGCAGAGTGAGTACCTGGTGCACGGCTGCCAGAGTCATCCTGGTTTTTTACCCTCCATTAGATCCCCACCAACACAAATATTCCCCAAGAAAAAGCACTGGCAAAGCGGCTCCAAGGGCAGAAACCAAGAGTTAGAGAGGTTACCCCGCGCCAGACCCCGCGGGCCAGCGCCCAGCACAGCAGCATGCGCAGGCAGGTGCTGACTGCACTACGTGTATCTGGGAAGTGCCTCCTACCACCAGTCACACCAGAGCCCCCCGTGCCCAGAGCCAGCTTGGCTCAGAGACCCACTGCACGCAGAGCCAGCAGCCTTGCTCCCAGGAGCCCGGCAGGGAGCAGGAGCTAGGGGCTGTGGGCCAGTATTAGTGACAGGGACAGAGTCATGGCCATGGGGCAGTGTTAGTGATGGGGCTGGAGCCACAGCCATGGGCCAGTGTTTGTGATGGGGCTGCAGTCACAGCCATGGGCCAGTGTTAGTGACAGGGCCAGGGCTAGAGTTACAGCCATGGGCCAGTGTTAGTGATGGGGCCAGGGACAGAGTCACTGCCATGGGCCAGTGTTAGTGATGGGGCTGGAGCCACAGCCATGGGCCAGTGTTAATGATGGGGCTGGAGTCACGGCCATGGGCCAGTGTTAGTGATGGGGCTGGAGTCATGGCCATGGGCCAGTGTTAGTGATGGGGCTGGAGTCACAGCTGTGGGCTGGCGTTAGTGGTAGGGCCAGAGCCATGGCCGTGAGCCACCACCAGTGACATGGCTGGAGTCACGGCCGTGGGCTGGCGTTAGTGACAGGGCCAGAGATCCCATGAACTGCATTCCTTCAGGTTCTACAGCCGGCCATGCCGCCCTGCAGCACTCCCTACCTCCTCGTCCTCCAGCCGCCGCAGCGTCTCAGTGATGAACTTGATGTACTGGGTGGTGAGCGTGGTCAGCTCGCTGTACTGCGTCCGCAGGTCCACGTACTGTGGAGACAGTGGGTCAGCAGGGGAGAGGGGAGCTTGCCCACAGCCCACCGGGACCCCAGCAGTGATGGGGCTGCACGGAGGCCACGTGCCACACCCCCAAATCCACCCCTTCAGGGAGCAGCAGGACATCCCAGGCCAGTGGCAGCCAGACCCCCCCTCACCTCCTGGATGATGCTGTCAGATGCCGACTGCACTTTGGGCTTCTTGGCTGGTGATGCCATCGGCTCCACCTGTGCCTTGAAGCTCACCAGCTGCAGCTCGTAGTCCTGATGAGGAGAGAGTGATCAAAGCTCTGCTACCTGCCAGGAGTCCCCTGGCCACGGTGCTGTGATGCCACCCCCTGCAGGACTCTGTGCTGCCTCCCCGGCCCCACACCAACCCCGGTCCTCCCAGGGGTCACGAGCCCCACAAAAATGAACTTCTCTTAGAATTAAGAGTGTGGACTGAACACAGAAGAGATCCCCAAGTGGGCACACCTTGATGGCGTCGATGTACTGCTTGGCATAGCGCTGGCACTCCTCCACCTTCTCCTTGTGCTGCTCACACTCCTCCAGCAGTTTCTGGGGAGACATGTGGGGGTGAGCCCAGGCACCCCACGGCCACCCAAGAGCACACCTCACCCACCAGGGCCAGGGATGGCCAGGAGCACCACCTGCCCTGCCATGGCTGGGAATGGCCGGGAGCACCCCTCACCCTGCTGCAGCCAAAAATGGTCAGGAGCTGCCCCCATGCCATGAGCCATGGCCAGGGATGGTCCCACTCCTGCTGCAGCCACCCGAGAGCAGCACTCAACGTGCCATGAGTGGGGACAGCTGGGCACTCCCCTCACTCTGCCACAGAGATGGGCAGGGACACCCTGCACTCTGCTGGGGTGAATCCCTTGCCATGCCACGGCCAGGGATAGCTGAGAGCGCCTCTCATACTGCTGGGGATGGCCAGGAGCACCCCTCACCCTGCTGGGGATGCCCAGGCACACCCCTTGCCCCACTGGGAATGCCTAGGAACACCCTTTGCCCCACTGGGGATGGCCAGGCACACCCCTTGCCCCACTGGGGATGGCCAGGAGCACCCCTTGCCCCACTGGGGATGGCCAGGAGCACCCCACACCCTGCTGGGGGTGCCCAGGAGCACCCCACGCCCTGCTGGGGATGCCCAGGAGCACCCCTCACCCTGCTGGAAATGCCCAGGCACACCCCTTGCCCCACTGGGGATGCCCAGGAGCACATCTCACCCTGCTGGGGATGCCCAGGCACACCCCTTGCCCCACTGGGAATGGCCAGGAGCACCCCACACCCTGCTGGGGATGCCCAGGCGCACCCCTCACCCTGCTGGGGAATGCCCAGGCACATCCCTTGCCCCACTGGGGATGTCCAGGCACACACCTCACCCTGCTGGGGATGGCCAGGAGCACCCCCTGCCCCACTGGGGTTGCCCAGGAGCACCCCTTGCCATACCCAGGCACACCCCCTGCCCCACTGAGGATGCCCAGGAATACCCCTCACCCTGCTGGGAATGCCCAGGCACACCCCTTGCCATGCCCAGGAGCACCCCTTGCCCTGCTGGGGATGGCCAGGAGCACCCCTCACCCTGCTGGGAATGCCCAGGCACACCCCTTGCCCCACTGAAGATGCCCAGGCACACCCCTTGCCCCACAGCCAGCACACTTTACCTTCTCCTGCAGCAGCTGCTCACGCACGGCCTGGCTGTCAGTGATGGGCACAGCCTGGATGGCCTCCTGGCGCTGCCGGGCGTCGCGGATCCACTGGCGCAGCGCGTCGCAGCTCTGCCGGTAGTAGCGCAGCTGGCGGCCCAGCTGGTCCAGCTCGCGTTGGCGCAGGTCGGCCTGGCCCAGCACGGCCTGCCAGCGCTCCAGCAGCTGCTGCACCCGCTCCCGGTACCGCTCCAGGTCCACGTCCCGCTCGCTGTGGCCGCGGACCATCCGCTCGTTGACGTCCTTGGCCTTGCCGAGGTCGGTCTCCAGGGTGCTGAAGAAGGGCTGGTGGCCCTCGGCCTGCGCCCGCAGCCGCTGCGGCGGATGGGCAGCGGTCAGGGCCGGCCGCGGTGTCCCCGGCCATCCCCCGGCTCCCCTGGGCACCCCCAGAGCCCCCCGGGTACCTTCAGCTCGGCCTTGCTGGCCTCCAGCTCGGCCAGGTCTGCCGGCACTGCCTGCACGTCCTTCAGCTGCTCCTCGTACTGGCGGAGCAGCTCCTCGGCCCCCTGCGTGCTCCGGATCACCAGCCCGATGGTCTTCAGCCTGCGGCGGAGGGGCGGGATCAGCCGGGAGCGGGACGGGAGCGGGACGGGAACAGCCGGGAGCGGGAGAGGGACGGGATGGGATCAGCCGGGAGCGGGAGAGGGACGGGAGCGGGACGGGAACAGCCGGGAGCGGGAGAGGGACGGGAGCAGGACGGGAACAGGAGTGGGATGGGATGGAGTCAGCCGGGAGCAGAAGCGGGATGGGAGCAGGATGGGAGCAAGAGCGGGATAAGAGCAGGATGGGAGCGGGACGGGAGCGGGATAAGAGCGGGATGGGAGCGGGATGGGAGCGGGACAGGACCGGGACAAGAACAGGAATGGGATGGGAGTGGAATGGGATCAGCCGGGATCAGGATGGGTGTGGGACAGCTCAGCAAGAGCAGCACCAAAGAGCCAGGAAGGAGGGAAAAGGGGGAAAAAAGGCAAAAGAAAAAAAAGGGAGAGGAGAGAGGAGAGAGGAGAGAGGAGAGAGGAGAGAGGAGAGAGGAGAGAGGAGAGAGGAGAGAGGAGAGAGGAGAGGAAGGGAAAGGCACGCTGGCTCTCCCCACACTCCCCACAGCCTCCCAGCTGCCCGGGCTCATTTCCAGCCCAGCAGGGGCAGTGCCGGGGCTCACTCACTTCTCCAGGTAGATGCTGGACAGGCTGTACACCTGCTCCATCTTCCTCAGGGTCACCTCCAGCTCGGAGCGCAGCACAGGGGCTGAGCCCGCCTGCTCCGGCTGTGCCAGCACCTGCTCCGTCTTCTCGCTGACCTTGGCCAGGTTCTTCTGGATGCCCTCCAGCTCCAGGTGTGTTTGCTGCAGGGAAGGAGTCCCTCAGACCGAGTGCTCCCCCTCTCCTGCACCCCAGCAGAGCAGGGGAAGGCTCCACAGCCCACGGGTGCAGGTAAACCTTGCTGCGCTCTGATCAGGTGGGTAAATCAGACAACAACAAGGGCAGTTCCTGAGGCTGTTTTATGCCATTGGTGTATCTGGCATGACAGAGAGGAAATGTGTCCAGAAATGTGTCCAGAAAAGGAAAACAGCCACCTGAAAGCAGGGTTGGTGTCCCAAGAGCACCACAAAAAGGTTTAAAAACAACCTCCAGGCCTTTTTTTTTTTTTAAACAGGATGGGCCATGTCCTTCCTGGCCTCAGCCACCCTTGGGACACTGTCACAGGTGAGGCTGAAGGATGTGTCCCCTCTGGAGGGAGACAGCTGCTAGAGGTGTCACCAGCAGGAGTATTTAAAATATTCCTTCAGAGCAAATTCAGTGTAAAAATGAGAAACCCGATGTCCAAAACATAAAAAGAATGCCTGGATAGGATAGAATCTGTGATTAAAAACCATCCTATTTCTGTCTCAAGAGATCAAATAAAAAGATTCCTAAGCTGGGCACAAGAACAGCTCCCAAAAGCAGATGCAGAATGATTTTTTCATCCATTTTCCCATTTCATCCACTTTTCCCATTCCATCCATTTTCCATCCATCCCTTTAGGGGTGTCACTCCCGACTCTCTGTGCACCCTGTGCCTCTGCACAAAGCTCTGCCAGGTTTAAAAGCAGGGCAGGTTTAGGAGGGATATTGGGAAAACTCCTCCTGGAAAGGGCTGTCCAGCCCTGGAACACCTGCCCGGGGCAGGGGTTGGAGTGCCACCCCCAGGAGATTTTACAGCCCTGTGGATGTGGCACTTGGGGACACGGGCAGGGGTGGCCTTGGCAGGGGACACGGGCAGGGGTGGCCTTGGCAGAGCTGGGGGACTCAATGGGTTCTGAGGGTTTTTCCAACCCAAATTATTCACCCCAAGCCCCTCCTGGCACTGAGGTGCCCATCTGTGTACACTGCATGTGTCACACAGTGTCACACACTGTCACACAGGTGTCACATAGTGTCACACAGGTGTCACACAGTGTCACACAGTGTCATACAGTGTCACACAGTGTCAGTGTAACACAGGTGTCACACAGTGTAACACAGTGTCACACAGTGTCATACAGTGTAACACAGGTGTCACCCAGTGTCACACAGTGTCATACAGTGTAACACACTGTCACACAGTGTAACACAGGTGTCAAACAGTGTCACACAGGTGTCACACAGGTATCAAACAGTGTCACATAGGTGTCACACAGTGTCGCACACTGTCGCACACTGTCGCACAGTGTCCCACAGGGGTCACACAGTGTCACACAGTGTCACACAGTGTCACACACTGGCACACACTGTCACACACTGTCAGTGTCACACAGTGTCATACAGTGTAACACAGGTGTCAGTGTCACAGAGGGGTCACACAGTGTCGCACACTGTCACACAGTGTCACACAGTGTCACACAGCTGTCATACAGTGTCACACAGTGTAACACACTGTCACACAGTGTAACACAGGTGTCACAGTGTCATACAGTGTCACACAGTGTCATACAGTGTAACACACTGTCACACAGTGTCATACAGTGTAACACTCACACAGTGTAACACACTGTCACACAGCGTAACACAGGTGTCACACAGTGGCATACAGTGTAACACACTGTCACACAGTGTCACACAGTGTCACACAGTGTCACACAGTGTCCCACAGGTGTCACACAGGTGTCACACAGGTGTCACACAGGTGTCACACAGGTGTCACACAGGGGTCACACAGGGGTCACACAGGGGTCACACAGGTGTCACACAGGTGTCACACAGGTGTCACACAGGTGTCACACACTGTCACACACTGTCACACAGTGTCAGTGTCACACAGTGTCATACAGTGTCCCACAGGGGTCACATAGTGTCACACAGTGTCACAGTGTAACAGAGGTGTCACACAGTGTCACACAATGCCACACAGTGTCACACAGGTGTCACACAGTGTCACACAGGTGTCACACAGTGTCACACAGTGTCACACAGGTGTCACACAATGTCCCACAGATATCACACAGCATCCCACAGGTGTCACACAGTGTCCCACAGATATCACACAATGTCACACAGTTGTCCCACAGTGTCCCACACATGTCCCACACATGTCACACACGTGTCCCATAGTTGTCCCAGTGTCCCACACGTGTCACACACCTGCTGCTCAGCCTGGCGCTGCGCACACTCGCGCAGGGGGTCGGCCTCCAGGGGCAGGCGCAGGCGGTGCACGGTGCGGCTCTCGCAGCTCTCCAGCTGCAGCCGGATGTCCTTCAGCTGTGAGATGTAACTCCTGCACAGGGACTCGTCCTGCTCGCCTGCGGGGACAGGGGGACAGCTCAGAGCCCTGGGACACCACAGGGGCACTGCAGGGACAGGGGGACGGCTCAGAGCCCTGGGACACCGCAGGGACACTGCGGGGTCAGGGGGACAGCTCAGAGCCCTGGGACACCGCAGGGACACTGCGGGGACAGGGGGATGGCTCAGTGCCCTGGGACACCGCAGGGACACTGCGGGGACAGGGGGACAGCTCAGAGCCCTGGGACACCGCAGGGACACTGCGGGGACAGGGGGACGGCTCAGAGCCCTGGGACACCGCAGGGACAGCTCAGAGCCCTGGGACACCGCAGCGACACTGCGGGGACCTGCAGGGACACTGGGATGGCTCGGCACCCTGGGGACACCCTGGGGACCCACAGTAGGGAGAGGGGACGCAGGGACAGCTCAGCGCCAGGGCGATACTCCAGGGACACCACGGGTATGTGCAAGGAGGGGCTCTGGGGGTGCTTGGAGGGTTCTGGGGGTTCTGGGTGTGGGGGGCACACGGGGGCTCAGTGCTGCAGAGCAGGGAGGGGAGCACGTGACACAGATGTGTAGAGATGGCACATGTGTGTGTGGGGATGGCACACGTGTGGGTGGGGATGGCACACGTGTGTGTGCCCATGTGTGGGGATTGCACACATGTGTGTCTATGTGCAGGGATAACACACATGTGTGGGGATGGCACGTGTGTGTGCCCATGTGTGGATGGCACATGTGTGCGTGTCTGTGGATGGCACATGTGTGCGTGTTCGTGTGTGGGGATGGCACACGTGTGTGTGTCCGGGGATGGCACATGTGTGTGTGGGGATGGCACACGTGTGTGTGGGCGGATGGCACATGTGTGTGTGTCCGTGTGTGGGGATGGTACACATGTGTGTGTCCGTGTGTGGGGATGGCACACATGTGTATGTGGGGATGGCACACATGTGTGTGTGTCCACGTGTAGGGATGGCACACATGTGTGTGGGGATGGCACACGTGTGTGTGTCTGTGTGTGAGGATGGCACACGTGTGTGTGTGGGGATAGCACATGTTTGTGTGGGGATGGCACATGTGTGCGTGTCCATGTGCAGGGATGGCATACGTGTCTTTGTCTATGTGTGAGAATGGCACATGTGTGTGGGGATGGCACACGTGTGTGTCCATGTGTGGGGATGGCACATATGTGTGGGGATGGCACACGTGTGGGTGTCCGTGGATGGCACACGTGTGCATGTCCGTGTGTGGGGATGGCACACGTGTGTGTGTGTCTGGGGATGGCACATGTGTGTGGGGATGGCACACGTGTGTGTGTGGGGATGGCACACGTGTGTGTGTGGGGATGGCACACGTGTGTGTGTCCATGTGCAGGGATGGCACACGTGCGTGTGTCCATGTGCATGGATGGCACACATGTGCAGGGATGGCACATTTGTCCTGCATGCATGTCTGCCCACATACATGTCCACGTCATGGATGCTCAGCACCCGGGCAAACCCTGGGCACAGCCACCCTCCAGAGCAGGCAGACAGGGCACACCCACCTTTCTCCTGGCTCCGCAGCAGCAGCTCGTACTTGTGAGTGCAGGCGTTGTAGTCGCGCTCCACCTGCAGCCGGTCGTCGGCCTGGAAGCTCTGGGCGTCCTGGCTGTCCCGCAGGAACTCCTGGTAGTGCCTCTCCAGGCTGCTCAGGACCTGGCGCACCTCCTCGGCCGGCAGCGTGCGGAACTGGGGGGGCACGGCCGTGTCAGTCCCTGCTGTGACCCCCCCGGGACCCCTGTGCCACGCTGGGACCCCCCCAGGGACTCACCGTGATGTGCGTCCAGGACTGGATCTGCTGGATGTCCCGGGTCAGGCACTGCCAGGAGCGGAGGCTGCGCAGGTCCTGGTGCAGCTGCTGCCACAGCCCCAGCAGCTGCTGGTGGGAGCTCTCCAACCTGGGGGGATGTGGAGTCAGAGATGGGGGGGACACAGGGGAGCCCGGGTGGGGTGCAGGGTCACTGTCCCCACCTGTGCACGGCGTCCAGAGCCTCCTTGTTGGGGGGTGGCAGGAGGAAACAGACTGAGGGCACCACGGCCTCGGTGCCACCGGCGCTCAGCACCCGCCACTGCTGCGGCTGTGAGTGGTTCAGCAGGGCACAGGTGTCGTTCTTGTGCACCGTCACCTGTGGGGCAGGGGACAGGGTGGGGTGAGGGCCCTCGTGTCCTCCTGTGCCTCTCCCGTGTTCCTCAGTGTCCCCCCATATTCCCCTATGGGCCTGGTGTGGTCTCAGTCTGGGTGGGGGGCACCTTGTGTCCCCCCCTTGTGTCTCCTCGTGGGGCTGGGGCACCACAAGAGAAATGTGGGGGGCACCTTGTGTCCCCTCCTTGTGTCCCCTTGTGGGGCTGGGGCAGCTTGAGAGAAGAGTGGGATGTCCCCTGTGTCCCTTCATGGGGCTGTGACAACATGAGAGAAGGGTGGGAGGTCCCTTTGTCTCCCCTGTGTCCCCTGATGGGGCTGGGGCAGCACGAGAAGGGTGTGGGGTCCCCTGTGTCCCCCCTTGTGTCCCCTCATGGGGCTGGGGCGATATGAGAGAAGGGTGGGAGGTCCCTTGTGTCCCCCTTGTGTCCCCTGATGGGGCTGGGACAACATGAGAGAAGGGTGGGAGGTCCCTTGTGTCCCCCCCTTGTGTCCCCTGATGGGGCTGGGGCGATATGACAGAAGGGTGGGAGATCCCTTGTGTCCCCTCTCATGTCCCCCCATGGGGCTGGGGCAGCTTCAGGCCGGGGTGCTGGACCCACCACGTCTCCCCACATCCCCCCACGGCCTCCCCAGAGGAACCAGCCCCCCATCCCCCCACACCTCCATTTGTTTGTAGTCGCAGACGGCCTGGATGGGGGGCCGGCCCTGCAGGGGCGTGGAGGGGCTGCGAGGCTTCAGCTGCACGATTGTCCTGGCACGGCGGGAGAGACCCCCCAGCTGCACCCCCAGCTCTGCCAGCTGCTCCTTCTGCTCCTGTGGGGGGACATTTGGGGCACCTCAGGATTTGGGGTGTCCCACGGTGTTGAGAGGCATCAGAATTTTAGGGAGATACCGGGGGTTTTTTGAGAGAGCTCACAAATATCAGGAGGTCCCAAAGGTTTTATGATTTTTGGGGGGTCCCAGGAGTTTGGGGAGGGGTCAGGAATTGGAGGTGGGGGGGTCACCCCAGTCTGTTGCAGCAATGGAGGTGTTGGGGTCACCCCAGGGGCTGCAGTGGGGGTGGCACCCCAGAACTCTGCAGCTGGACACCTCGGGGGCTGCTGTGGGACTCTGATTTTGGGGGTCACCATGGGGTTACCATGGGGCTGGGGTCACTCTGGGGTTACCATGGGGCTGGGGTCACCCCAGAGGTGTCACCCTCAGGATCTCGGGGTGTCCACTTGGGCAGCTCCCCTGGGCTCCCACTCTCCCTCACTACAAGGCCATGCAGCGAGGTCATTTCTCCCCAGGGTCTGGGGGTCACTGTGGGGGTGTCCCCGAGGCCTGGGGGTGTTCCTGGGGGTCTCGGGGGTGCCCTCACCGCCAGGTCCTGCAGGAGGTCCTCGAGGCGCGTGGCCGTGGTGCCGCGGTCGCAGCTGAACTTGCGCCGCATCGTCTCCTCCGTCTTCCGCAGCAGCTCCTCGGCCTCCCGCACCTCGGCGAAGAACTGGGGGGGGGCCAGGGGTCAGCACGGGGGTCACGCCCTCCCTCCCACCTCCAGCCCCTCCCTCCCACCTCCAGCCCCTCCCCGGCACCCCTCCCGTACCTGGAAGTAGTTGGTGTTCTCCTTCAGGTGGGTCTCAATGCAGCAGCAGAGTTGGAGCATCCAGCTCCACTGGGTCTGCAGCGCTGCCAGGAACGCCTGGGGGGAACGGGGGGGACACCGGGGATGGCACCGAGGGCACCTGCACAGGTACGGGTGACCACACCCCTACCTGAACTGGTACAGGTGCCCACATCTGCACCCTCACCTGAGCTGCACCCACACCTGCACCCAAATTGGTACAGGCAGCCACACCAGTGACCCCCCAGTCCCCACTGCCCTCCCCACCAGTGACCCCCAGTGCTCACTGCACCCCCCAGCGCCCAGACCCTCAGGAACCTGCTCCCCAACCCACCCAGGTGCCCCTCAGATTCTCCCAGCCCCTTCACTTCCTCCAAGGTCACTGAGTCCAGACCTCCTCCAGATTCCCCACACCCTCCAGATGCCGCATTCCCCGCAGCCCCCCCAGCCTCCCTCGTGCCCCCAGCCCCACACCCACCTCCAGAGTCTGTGCCCCGGGGTGCTCCTCACGCAGCAGCCGCTCCCCTGAGGTCCGCAGCTCTTGGATCCGCCGCTCCCGAAGCTCCAGCTCCCGCATCAGCGCCTGGGGCAGGGGCAGGGCTCACACACGTGTGCATGACCGGGGACAGGGGCAGGGCTCACATTCGTGTGCAGGGCAGGGGGCAGGGGCAGGGCTCACACTCGTGTGCAGGGCCGGGGATTGGGTCAGGGGGTCAGGGCTCACACACGTGTGCACAACCAGGGATGGGGTCAGGGGGTCAGGGCTCACACATGTGTGCACAGCTCTGTGTGGATGTGCACAGCTGGGGCTGTGTGTGCAAGGGGGGATCCGGGGGTGCTCGGAGGGTTCTGGGTGTGGGGGGCACATGGGGGCTCAGTGCTGCAGAGCAGGGAGGGGAGCACATGACACAGGCATGTGTGTGTCCGTGTGCAGGGATGGCACACGTGTGTGTGGGGATAGCATACATGTGCATGTCCATGTGTGGGGATGGCACACGTGTGTATGTGGGGATGGCACACGTGTGTGTGTCTATGTGTGCAGGGATGGCACACGTGTGCATGGGGATGGCAAACGTGTGTGTCTGTGTGTGGGGATGGCACACGTGTGTGTGGGGATGGCATGTGTGTGTGTGTCTGTGTGTGGGGATGGCACACATGTGTGTGTCCATGGGTGTGTCCATGTGGAGCAGCTGTCCTCCATACATGTCTGCCCACATGCACGTCCATGTCATGCCCATGCCCATCCTGTGCCCATGTCCATGCTCATTTCTGTGCCCATCCCCGTGTCCATGCCCGTGTCCATGCCATGTTTATTCCCATCCCCATGTCCATGCATATTCCTGTGTCTGTGCCCATCCCGGTGCCCATCCCTGTGTCCGTGCCTGTGTCCATGTCATGTTTATGCCCATGCTAATTCCTGTGTCCATGCCTGTGTCTGTGCCCATCCCGGTGCCCATCCCCGTGTCCATGCGTCACCCGCCGTGCCCGTACCGAGTAACTCTCCTTCTTGGCAGCCATGGCGGCGTTGTTGTGGCTCCAGTCGAAGGCCACCTCCTCCTCCTCGCGCTCGCTCAGCCACAGCAGCTCCTTGGTGGCGGCGCTGACAAAGCCGTGGAGACTCTCCAGGTGCCGCAGCCGCGACTTGGAGGAGTTCTGGGGAGGCACAGGGGGGGTGTTCGGCCACACCCCACAGCGCTGTCCCCTCCACAGCCTCTGTCCCCCCTTATCCTCCTCCCCACTTCGCCCCCGTGTCCGGTGTCCTCCTCCCCACAGCCCCACACACCCACCCACAGCACAACCACCCCACCACCACTGTCCCCCACCTGTCACACCCTCCTCCAGCCATGTCACACCCTCCTCCAGCCGGTTTCTCTCATGTCACACACCCCTGCCAGGTCCCCCCGTCTCACACCTCACCAGCAGGGTCCCCTCATGTCAGACACCCCCTCCCCATCCTGTCCCCTCATGTCTACCCCCCATGAGCCCCAAGCCACACGTCCCCAGCAGGTCCTGCCCCCCATTCCCGTCTCCATTCCTGCCCCTCATTCCCGCCCCCGATTCCCGCCCCCCATTCCCACCCACCCCTGCCGCCCTCACCAGCAGCTTGGCGTACTGCAGCTCCAGCTTGCCCAGGCTCTCCCGGTAGGCACCGCTGGGGCCAGGGGACAGCTGGCTCTGCAGGACACAGACACCCCATCAGTGCCAGGACCCCCGCCCCAGGTGCCCCCTGCACCCCACAAAGGGAGGGACAGCGGGGACTCGCGTGGGGAGGGCGGTGCAGGGGCCACACCCAGGGGATGCCCTCAGGGCATGGTGCCCCCCACATTCCCAGGGGGGCAGAGGGCTGTGGGGGCCAGGATGGGGCGCTCTCCCCACACCAGGCCGTGCACAGCCCCAGGAGCAGCGATGGGTGAGCCCCGGGAGCCTTGGGGACCCCCAGGAGCAGAAAGAGTGGTGGCACTGAGCCCCACAGGAAATCTCAGGAGCAGGGGAGGGGACAGCACCTCTTGAAGCAGAGTGGGAAGAGCCTCAGAGGACCCCCAGGACTTGGGGATCCCCCAGCACCCTGCAGGGTCTCACCTCATCGGCCCGTGCCCGCTCCACCTTGGCACGGAACTCCTCGATGGCGCGGTGCAGCCCGCGGTGGGCGCCCAGGTGGGTCTCCACAGTGGGCAGGTCCGCCCCCCACTCGGCCGTGGCCAGGCGCCGCTGGTTCTCCTCCACCCAGGCCAGCAGCTCCTGCAGGTACCGCAGCGGGGCCTCGTCGGGCTCGGGCCGCCGCTGTGCCGACGTCACGGACACGGCTGTCACCGCTGTCACCGGCGCCCCCGACTTGAGCCGCAGGTTGTACTCGGTGCGGATGGACACCAGGCGCTCGTGCAGGCGGTACACGCTGTGGGGACGGAGGTGTCGGCAGGGGGCACGAGGGGCATGGGGACATCGGGATCAGGGGGAGCTTTGGGGTGTGCAGGGTTTTCAAGGGGGTGCAGTGAACATGGGGAGTTTGGGGTCAGGAGGAGCTTTGGGGTGTGCAGGGGTTGCAAGGGGGTACAGAGAACATGGGAGGCTTTGGGGTCAGGAGGAGCTTTGGGGTGTACAGGGGTCACAGGGGGCTTTTGGGGGTGCCAGGGCCGCAGAGAGTATTGGGGGGGCTTTGAGGGGTACAGGGGACACGGGGAACAAGCAGGGCATGGGGGGGTCACAGGAGGCTTTGCAAGGCTTTGGGGGGCACAGGGGACATGGGGATGGTTGGGGTGCAGGGAGCATGGGGGCCATGGAGGACACAGGGGGCATAGGGGACATGGGAGACATGAAGAGCTTTGGGGGGCAGGAAGGACAAGGAGGACACGGATGGCTTTGGGGACAGGAAGGACAAGGAGGACACGGAGAGCTCCGGGGGCACAGGCCCACGGGGACAAACCGTGGGGACCCCACCGTGCCCGTACCGGCGGTACATCTGCTCCCCCTGCGGGTGCCGCCCATCCTTGAGGCTCTGCACGTCGTTGAAGAGCAGCCGGATCATGGCGTCCGCCTTGTCCAGGTCCCGCTCCACCTCCGCCGCCTTCTGCGGAGCCTTCCCGGCCGCCAGCAGCCGCACGTCCTGCGGGGAGGAGGGACGGTCAGGCCACGGCCGGGGGGGCACGGCCGGGGTTGGTCCCACCGGGTCGTCCCGCCCCGGTGCCACCGGCACTCACGGCCTGCAGCAGAGCGTCCGCCTGGTTCAGCTGCTCCTCACAGAGCCCGGACTCCATCTGCAGCTTGGTGACCACACGCTGCAGCCGCTCCAGCCTGCGGGGACACGGGGGGACACGGGGGGACACAGTCAGCACAGGGGGACACGGTCAGCAGGGGGACACAGAGGGACACGGTCAGCACAGGGGGACACAGAGGGACACGGTCAGCACAAGGGGACAGCTGTCCTGGCCATGCACAGCGTGGGTCCTGTCCTGTGCTGCATCCCATTCCCTGTCCTGCATCCCATTCCCTGTCCTGCTCCTCATCACAATCCCAATCCCCATCCCTCATCCCCATCTTGCTTTTCCCATTCCCATCCTGCCCCAATCCCACTTCCAATCTCAAACTCAATCCCCCATATCCCATCCCAATCCTCATCCCATCCCAATCCTCATCTCATCCCATCCATCTCATCTCATCCCATCCCCAATCCCAATCCTGCCCCTCATCCCCATCTTGCTTTTCCCATTCCCATCCTGCCCCCCATCCCACTTCCAATCTCAATATCAATCGCCCATATCCCATCCCAATCCTCATCTCATCCCAATCCTCATCCCATCCCAATCCTCATCTCATCCCAATCCTCATCTCATCTCATCCCATCCCCAATCCCAATCTCAATCCCAATCCTCATCCCATTCCCAATCACCCCCACCCAAATCCCATCCCACCCCCCATCCCCACTGTCCCCTCCCTCTCCCGCCGTGCCGAGCCGTGCCGAGCCGAGCCGCGCTCGGCGCTCGCGGCCGCAGAGGTTTCCCAGCAGCAGCGGTGACTCACAGCCCTGTGGTTCCCCCTCGGGGGGGCCGGGACACCCCACCCCGGCCCAGCCCCGCGGTTTGGCAGCAGGAGGGGGGTGTGAGTGCCAGCTCGGCCCTGCCCGCCCCCCCGGGCCCCCCCCGGACTCGCCTCTCAAACTCAGCCCGCAGCAGCTTCTCCCGCTCCAGCACCGCCACGTGCAGCCGCCCCCACTCCTTCTCCACGTCCAGCGGGTGGTACCCGGGGGGCACCTTCAGCTGTCCCGACTGCACCGCGCCCTGCACAGCCCAAATGTCACTGCGGGCACGGCCGCGGGACCCCCGGCACCGTCACCCTCGTGGGACCCACCCCACACCCCCCCCCGGGACACACAGCCCCAGGGCCAGCATCCTTGGGGACCCGCCCCATACCCCCCAGACACCCCGGGACACACAGCCCCAGGCCATCATCCTTGGGGACCCGCCCCATACCCCCCACACACCCCGGGACACACAGCCCCAGGGCCATCATCCTTGGGGACCCCCCCGGAGCCCCCCAGACACCGCGGGACACACAGCCCCAGGGCCATCATCCTTGGGGACCCCCCTGGAGGCCCCCACCCCTTGGGATCGCAAACACCCCAGACCCTCCCCCCTCAGGACCCCACCCCCAGGCCCCGCCCCAGCCCTTGGCCGGTACCTCCAGTGCCTGGAAGATGACTTTGGAGCGGTTCTTGTCGGCCTCCCGAGCCGGCAGCTCCGTCTCCTTAAACTTGAGGAACTGGCGCCACAGGATCTGCCGGGGGGGGGGGCGCGCACAGCTGAGCGGGGATCCCCCCTCCAGCTGCTGCCGCCCCCTCCCCAAGCATCCGCCCTCCCCAGGCTGCAATTTTCCATGTGTGCAGAGCCGGCGGGAAGGAAGTGGCCGTGCTGGGCTTTGCCAGCGGTGACTCACGGCAGGGCCAGGGAGGGTGAGTCAGAGCGGCCCCCCCTTCCTGGGGCACCCGGCTCTGTCATGGTCCCGAGTCCCCAAACCCTGCAGACCCCAAAACTGGCACCGGGGAGGGGGGCTGAGTGCCACAGCCACACCCAGGGCTCACGGTGACATGCACAACTGGCTGTGTGCTGCCACACTGGGCATGAGCCACCCATGGTGGGAGTGTTGAGCAGCTGGCACCCCTCCCTGGGCATCAGCCACTCATGGTGGGGGTGCTGAGCAGCTGGCACCCCTCCCTGGGCATCAGCCACTCATGGTGGGGGTGCTGAGCAGCTGGCAGCCCTCCCTGAGCATCAGCCACTCATGGTGGGGGTGCTGGCTGGCTGGCACCCCTCCCTGGGCATCAGCCACCCACAGTGGAGCCACAAGCCAGCAAGAATTCTGCCACACGCTGCCCCAGTGGCTCCCGGGGTCCGTCATCTTTGTGGCAGCACCGTCCCTGTCCCTTTGTGCCCATCCCCGTGCCCACCGCTCCTGTCCTCACCCCCGTGGCCTCACCTCAATCTCCTCGTAGCTGGCAGGGAGGCGCCGCTCCTCGAAGAGCGCCGAGTGCTGCCGGCTCCACTGCAGCAGCCCCGTGACCACCTCGTAGTACTCCTGCCAGCGCAGCTGCAGCTCCTGGCGAGGGGGACACGTGTGGGGTTGGAGGGACGCTGCAGGGGGTGGCAGCAGCGGTGACACCCGGCACCCCAAACTCACGTTGGCCTTGACGCCGTCCTGCACCTCGGGCACGCGCGGCATGGCGTCGTACAGCGAGGACACGTAGGTGATGATGGACTTCTCGTCCGGCTGCGCCACGTCCACGTCTGCGGGGAGGGAGGGGGTCAGGTGGGAGGGATGGGGCTCGGCAGAGGGACCCCCCCAGTTCACCCCAGCTTGTACCTTCGGGGTCCAGCAGCCGCGTCACCCCCAGATCCCGCTCGGCCACGGTGAAGGCCTGGTCCAGGTTCTCCAGGTTGCTCTGGCGGTACACCCGGCTCATGTCGATCAGCATTGGCCTGTGGGTGGGGGTCAGCAGGGGTCAGTGGGGCTGTGGGGACCCCAAAACCTCGAGGAGGGCAGGTCCCCCCTTTCCTGGGGCTGCCTCCTCTGCCTGTACTACTGCCCGGCCACCCCACAGCCCACACTGGGGGCACCGGCAGCAGGGGAGACCCCCACAGCCAGCACAGGGACAGGAGGAGCTGGGGATGCACACAGTCCCCAGTGGGAACCCTGGCACACTCTATGAATTTAGCACTCCAACCCTGCATGGCGCTGACACCCCAATCCCTGCATGGGGCTGACACCCCAATCCCTGCATGGGGCTGACACCCCAATCCCTGCATAGGGCTGACACCCCAACCCCCTGTGGGGCTGACACCCCAATCCCTGCATGGGCTGATGTCCCAATCCCCTGTGGGGCTGACACCCCAATCCCTGCATGGGGCTGACACCCCAATCCCCAGTGGGGCTGACACCCCAATCCCTGCATGGGGCTGACACCCCAATCCCCTGTGGGGCTGATACCCCAATCCCTGCATGGGGCTGACACCCCAATCCCTGCATGGGGCTGACACCCCAGTCCCTTGTGGGGCTGACACCCCAGTCCCCTGTGGGGCTCCATGGCGTGGCCAAGCTCAGTGTGGCAGTGCCTTGGAGCGGAGCACAGCACAGCTGTGACACGGCACAGCGCAGGTGACTCCCCCCATCTGGCACAGGCCTGCACATATTTGCTCTCCCCAAAAGCACGCAGCGGTCCCGGCAGGATCCGTGGGGACCTGCCTGCCACCGCCCCGGCACGCCAACGGTGGGCACGGCACTGCCGGCACGGGCTGATGGGCCAGGACTCGTCAGGAGCATGCGCTGACATCGCCCTGAGCGGGATCAGCACGGCTGCCTCATGGGCATGGGATCAGCAGAGGATCAGCACAGCTGCCCCATGGGCATGGGATCAGCACGGGATCAGCACGGCTGCCCCATGGGCACGGGATCAGCACAGGATCAGCACGGCTGCCCCATGGGCACAGGATCAGCACGGCTGCCCCATGAGCACAGGATCAGCACGGCTGCCCCATGGGCACGGGATCAGCACAGGATCAGCACGGCTGCCCCATGGGCACGGGATCAGCACGGCTGCCCCATGGGCACAGGATCAGCACGGCTGCCCCATGGGCACAGGATCAGCACGGCTGCCCCATGGGCACAGGATCAGCACGGCTGCCCCATGAGCTCAGGATCAGCCACCCCATGGGCACAGGATCAGCACAGCCACCCCACTGATCACACACCACACCGAGCTGCCCACATGGATCACACATCCCCACCACGGCACCCACCTGTGCCGGTGGATGATGGCGTTGAAGAGGCGCCCGTCCCTCCAGCTGGTGGTGAAGTTGTCACAGCGGAGGCCTTGGTAATCCTCCACCATCCGCTGTGACCACAGCAGCAGCTTCTCCTTGGCTGTCATGTCCTCCGACTGCCCCGTCACCTGGATGTCTGAGATCTGCCAGGACACAGGCGTCACTCAGGGAACAGCGGTGCAGTGACACTCGCTGTGTGGCAGCTGCCACCGACCCCACTGGGGGACCAGACCAGCCCGGGGAGATCCCCAGCACCACAGAATCCTGTCCCCTCGGTACCCCTCGGTACCTCTGTCCCCGTCCCCACCCCGCCGGGCTCACCTGGAAGTGGAGGATGATGGTCCAGATGAGTCCCAGTGTCAGTTTGGGGTTGCCGTCGGCGATGTCATCGTTGCGGATGTTCACCAGCTTCACCTGCAGCACGGGGCACACGCACGGGGCTCAGGGATGGGGTGCACAGCCCCGGGGGCTACGGGCATCCCATTCTCACCCCATTCTCACCTGCCGGTGCTTCAGGTAGTTGAGGGCGATCTGGACGTTCTGCAGCTTGTGGAAGCGCATCCTTCCCTTCTCCCGGGGCTGCGGGAGAGGGAGGGCGGTGAGTGCGGCCACACCGGGCACAGCCCCGCTCCGTCCTGCCCCCCGGCACCGCCATGGCCGTGACGCCACCACACGCCCCGGACCCTCCCCGCGGTGCCACCGCACCGTCCGGTCATCCCGGCCGTCCCCACCCCCGGCGCTACCCGGCCCCTCCCGGCGCCGCACATGCCGATGGCACCCGCCCTCGCACTTTGCCCCTGCAGGGGTGGGGACGCTCCCCGTGCCCCCCCCGCGAACCCGCCGGCACAGGCTGTTCCCAAGCCGCGCCCGGCAGCGCCGGGACCATCGCAGCCACCCCGAGGGGAGCCCGACGTGCGGCCACAGCTGCCACCACCCGGGCAGGACCGGTGCTGGCCTCGGTGCCAGCGCACCGCGGTCCTGACAGTGCTGCAGGTGAGGCCGCTGCGCTCCCGAGCCATGCAGCTCACCCGGTGTCCCCTCAGCAGGACCCGGAACTGCCAAGCTGGGTGAGCCCCCCAAACTTGTGGGTCCCATGGGTCCTGCCCAAACAGAGCCCCCCACATTCCTGCCCCACGGCAACGCTGATGTTCCACCTGCTAAGCCCAACTTTGGCTGCAGGGAGAGCCGGGGGCTCCATGAACCCCCTGGTGCCACCCAGCAACAGAGCAGAGACACTCCTGTCCCACAGGGAGGGACCAACACAGACCCACAGCTGCTTGGGGCCAGGGCCAGCCCTAGAGTGACACCCACGGAGCTGGTGGCCACTTGCCACCCCCCTTGCCACCCCTCAGAGCTGGCAGCACATCCAGCTCCAGCCTGACAAGGCCCAGCACGGTGGGGTCACTCCCAGCGATGCTGCCTGTGGAAGGCGACTTCTCTCTCTCGCTGCTGCCACCGAGTTCTGGCCCAGGGAAACCCAACCCCGCAGCTCTCAGCGTCAGGGGGCACCAGGACAGGCCAAGCATGCAGGCAGAGCACTGGGGTGGCGCTGGGACAGGCACACGGCACGGGGCATGCAGACAGTCCCGGGACATGCTGGGCACGGCTCCGTGCCGCTGTCACAGCGCTGGTGGCCGAGAGCTGACGGCAGCACCGCTCACTCACCAACCGCAAGGTCCGGAGGACGTCGCGCTCCCGGGGCTGCCCCGGCCGAGCCGAGCCGAGCCGAGCGGAGAGGAGCAGAGAGAGGAAGGAGGAGGAGGAGGCAAAGGCGGCGGTGGGCCGGGGGCCGGCGCCAGGAAGCAGAGAGGGCACCAAAGCAAAGAGAGGTTAGAGGCGGGGGGCGCGGGCGCTCCGGGGTCACCGGGACAGACCGACGGCCAAGCAGGAAGAGAGGGAACAGAGGCAGGCAGCGAGGGTGAGGACCAGGACGAGGATGAGGAGGGTCGGAGGAGGGGTGAGGCGCGCGGAGGGGGCTGGGGGACAGTCCCCGGGGGCAGGGCAGCGCGGCACCTACCAGCGTGTCACCCGACAGCACCTCCAGCAGCGAGATGAGGTTGTGCCCGTCCCGCAGGTCCTCGTACAGGTCGTTGACATGGCGCTGCGCCTATGGGGACAGCGAGGGTGTCAGGGGGGGCTGGGAGCAGCTGAGCATCCCCCACCCCTGCAGCCAACACCGGGGGGGCTGCCCGGTGACCCCCCCAGCGCAGCGGGTGCTCACACACAGCCCCAAGTGCAGCTGGTGTCCCCAAATGTCACAATCCCCCCCAAACACACACACACAGCAGCTTCCCCCGTGCCAGGGTGGATCCAGCGTCACTCCAGCGTCACTCCGGCATGCACAGACCCACCGGGAAGGGGTCGGACCCACCGCCCCCCAGGAAGGGGTCAGACCCCTGCCTACCCCAGCGGCAGCCCCAGGGCTCCATTCCCAGCGCGGGGAAAGGAGGCTGAGCGAGGAGGAAGAGCGCAGTGGGGCAGAGAGGAAGGGAGGAAGGACCTACCTCTGGTCGCCAGTGCTGCGCGGGGCAGAGAGAAGAGAGCAGTTAGGAGAGAGCAGAGAGGGGACGGGCAGAGCGTGGTGGCACCACGATGGCACTCAGGGACATGTGGGGACACATTGTGGGGGCCGGGCCGTGCATCCCAGTTGTGTGCCAGGTGCCAAGGCGGGGCTGGGCCTGTGGCAAAGGGTGCCAGCACGCCAGCATGGAATGGGGACTGGCAGGAATGGGGCAGGAATGAGGGTGTCAAAGCACAGGGCACATCCCCAGGTGCCAGGGGCACCGTTCCCTCCTGGCACACGTGGGAGGGCAGATCCCACCTGGAGGGCAGATCCCAGTAACGGGGACAGCTGGGGGGCCTTGGCCACAGGTGTGGCACAGGAGCACTGGGGACCCTCCACTGCCACCTCCTCGGCTGTACAGCACACGGGGCTGTGCCTGGGGTCATTTGGGGCCGGGGACTGCCGGGGCAGCGGTGCCCGCTGGACTGGCCACGCCCATACCTTGATAAGGTGCTTGTTGACCCATTTGGTGAAGGTTTTCTTCTGGACACGATCTCGTTCATCTGCAAGAGAGGAGAGGGCCAGGTGAGCAAGCGGGAACCAGGGTCGCAGCACGGCACAAAAACTGGGCCCCGCCGGTGGCACCGCAGGGCACGGCTGGCGCAGGAAACGATGAGCCAACTGCTCTGGGGAACCACGGTGAGTCACGGGGTGTGGGGAAAGGAAACAGCTAACGGGGATCGGCCCCGGCCTGCCAGCACCAGGCCAGCACCCACCAGCACCTCAGCACTGAGATTAGATCAGTTGGCCAGGGCACGGTGCTAACAACGCCAAGGGTGCAGGTTCAACCCCGGGATGAACGAATTAAGAGTTGGACTTGGTGATCCTTGTGGAACTCCTTTCAGCTGGGAATATTCTGTGCCTCTGTGAGTGCTCGGAGCAGGAGGTGCCAACCCAACCCTCACTGCCATGAGGAGCCCCAGCACCGCCCTGGGCTCCGTGGGCACTGATTGGGATGGGAGACAAAGCCACAGGGTGTTTGTGCTGGCACCAGCCTGGCACAGCCCCAGCCCCACGGGCAGGGCCCTGGTGGGACATGTATGGGATAAACCCACACACCGTCTGTGCTGCCGGAGCCGTGGGACACCCCAGGACACCCCAAAACACCCCAGGACACCCCAGAGCCCCAAGACACCCCAGAGCCCCAGGACACCCCAGGACACCCCAGAGCCCCAGGACACCCCAGAGCCCCAGGACACCCTTCTCTGCGGGCACGGGGCCAAGCAGGGCTGCAGTGACTCACGGCGCTCCCTGCCCGCTGCCCTGTCATTAGGGGATGCCATGGGAATGGTGACGCACCGGGATGGGAACCCGGGATCCCACAGGACCCACCCCCCCTCAGCACCCACTGCCCTGCACCCCGCTAACCCCACTGTGCCCCACTGCTGTCCCTGTGTGTCCCCAGTGTCACCGCCAGTGCCAGACCCAGCCTGATCCCCGAAGCGGGGGATCAGAGGCCAAAAGTGACGCCCCACACACACGGGGCGATGGCACCGGTGCCGCGGCAGCCACAACGCCCCCCTGCCCTCGCCGTGGCGAGCCGGGTGCTGCGTGCCGGGTCTTGCCCTGCTGGAGCGTGCCGGGATCTGCCCACGCGGCACCCAGCGCCCCACAGCCAACGCTCCCCGCCGGGACAGCACCCAAGGGTGCCGCACAGCCCCAACCGCCCCGCGGGGCCCACGGGCGCTCAGCGGCACGGCCAGGGCGTGCCGGGCCGGAGCGGCCGCGGTAGGAGAGGAAGGAAGGAAGGAAACGCGGGGCACACCGCGCGCAGAGCGGGGGGGCACCGACACCAAACCCCGGCACCCGCGCCCACACCGCCGACACCCCCGAGGGGTCCCCGGAGCGGCGCCCACCCCGCGGCGGCCGCACAATCAGAGCCGCGGCCAGGCCGGGGCAGCCGGGCAGGGCGTGGCAGGAAGCGACCGCGGGCACCGGGGATGGAGCTGGGCGGCGGCGTGGGGTCGGTGTGCTCCGGTCTGCCCCACAGCCCGATCCCCAGCACTGCCCCAGCACGGGGGTCTGCCCCACAGCCCGGCCGGAGACACCACGGGGGTCTGCCCCACAGCCAGCCCTGGGGACACCAACCTGGGGACACCGCCCCGGCCCGGGACACCGGGACACCGCCCTGCTCGGCCTGGGGGCCCACAGCCCCGGGAACACGGACGGGGCGTGCGGGTGTCCCCCAGGGACCCCTCCCCGGTGTGGGGGTGTCCCCCAGGGACCCCGGCCCGGTGTGGGGGTGTCCCCCAGGGACCCCGGCCCGGTGTGGGGGTGTCCCCCAGGGACCCCTCCCCGCTGTGGGGGTGTCCCCCAGGGATCCCTCCGCGGTGTGCGGCTGTCCCCCAGGGACCCCGGCCCGGTGTGGGGCTCTGCCCTGAGGACCCCGGCCCGGTGTGGGGCTCTGCCCCGGGGACCCCGCCCCAGGTGGGGAATGCAATGGTGGCGGATGCAGTGGTGGGGCTGCAATGGTGGGGCGGCCCCCCACGCCCCCCGGGCGCGGTACCTTTGCGGCCCTCGGCCGCCCGCAGCACGGCCAGGTACAGGTTGTCCTCCGAGCCCGTTCGGGCGGCCACCGCCGGAGCCTCCTCGGAGCTGCGCCGCGGCCGCGACATGCTGAGAGCCCCGACACCGCTGAGAGCCCCGACACCGCTGAGAGCCCCGACACCGCCGCTCTCCCTTCCCGCTCCGCCGCCCGTCCTGCCGCGAGTGGGGCGGCCCGGGGAGGAGACGGGGCTCTCTCCCCCCGCCCCACTCCCCACGCCCCGACCCTGCCCACAGGAAACTCCCGAGTTTTAACCCTTCCCTTCCCTGCGCCTGCGGGCGGGGTGGCACGCGGAGCAGCCGTGGGGACTCCACGGGGAGGTGGCACCCCCAGACCCGCACACGGGGCCGCGGGACCCCCGGATCTGTGAGCACGAGGAGGGGGACCCTCGTTCCTAAATATTGGGGTGCTCAGAAACCCCTCACCTGTCACCCAGGGCGGCCCCGCCCCACACCTCGGGGCCTGGGGACCCTCGGGTCCAAAATTCTGTGGGGTGGGACCCACAGCCTGCAGCTGTTGGACCCCCACTCACCACACCTCAGGACCCCCAGGTTTCCAATCTCTGGAGGCTCAGGTCCCCCAGGTTTCCAGGTCCTCCTTGCCCCCCACAGAGGGTACCCAGAACCCCTCTTGCCCCACGCTCAGGAGCTCCCCAGCCCCCAGCTGGGACCTTCAGTCCCTGTGGGGGTTTTGGTACCACCCAGGGACCGCCCCAGAGCTCCCAGCTCACACCCTGGCACTGTGGGACCCTTGGTCCCCCCACATGGTCAAGATCCCAGGTTCACCAGCCCCAGTCCCAGGTCCCACATTTGAGGGGCTCAGATCCCTGGGACCCCTCTTGAATGTTCAGGGTCACAACCCCCGGGGCTGCAGGACCCCCAGGATGGGAGGCTGAGCCCCACAGACTCCCCCGGGTGTCCCCATGCACACACCAGCGCCACCAGCTCCTGACAGGGACCCCAGGACAGCACCCCAGACCCCACCCTGTGCCCCACAGCACCCAGGGGTCTCTGCAGGAATCCCCCCTCCCCAGGGATCCATCTCACACCGCCCTTCCCCAGTGGGTGACAACACCAGCTGAGGGGACCGCAGGGTGAATTCAGGGCTTGTGCCCCCCTGGGTGCTGCATCCCCCTGGGTGCTGCATCCCCTCCCTGGAGGGATTGGGGACCCCCAGGGTGGCTGGGACGGGCTGGGACTCCACAGCCCATGGGGTGACACGGAGCTGGCAGTCCTGCCCATCGCAGCACCCGTGTCACCAACGTCACCAGCGTCACCCACGTCATCCCCGGCAGGGGTGGCAGCAGCCGGGGAAAGTGCAGCTGAGGGAGCCCTGAGCGCTGCCAGCCTGGCACAGCCAACACCCCAATAACCAGGTCTGCACCCCAACACGCACGTCAGTGCCCTGAGGCCCACGCCCTGTGCCCCAACACCCATGTCTGCACCCCGACAGCCATGTCTGCACTGTGGCACCCATGTCTGCACTGTGGCACCCATGTCTGCACCCCAACATCCATGTCTGAGCCCCAATATCCATGTCTGCACCCCGACACCCATGTCTGCACCCCGACATCCATGTCTGCACCCTGACATCCATGTCTGAGCCCCAATACCCATGTCTGCAGTGTGGCACCCGTGTCTGCACCCCGACATCCATGTCTGCACCCCGACATCCATGTCTCTGCCCCAATGCCAAAGTCTGCACCCCGACATCCATGTTTGCACTGTGGCACCCATGTCTGCACCCAATATCCATGTCTGCACCCCAAAGCCAAACTCTGCACCCCAACATCAATGTCTGCACCACAATATCCATGTCTGCACCCCAAAATTCATGTCTGCACCCCAAAGCCAAGTCTGCACCCCAAAGCCAAACTCTGCACCCCAACATCTATGTTTGCACCCCAATATTTATGTCTGCACCCCAACGCCCATACCTGCACCCCAATATCCATGTCTCTGCCCCAATAGCCAAATGTCTGCGCCCCAACGCCAAGGTCTGCACCCCAATATCCATGTCTGCACCCCAAAATCTGTGTCTGAGCCCCAACGCCCAAGCCTGCGCCCCAACACTCCCGGTCTGCGGCGGCGGCGGGCACTGCCCGTCCTCAGTGTGGAGTCCAAGGCCGCGGGGCCGTGCCCGAGCCCTGCCGTGACTCACGGTCCAACCGCGCGCCCGCGGCGCCACCGGCAGCCCCGCCGGCCCCCGCCCACTCGTGACAGCCACCCCGACACCCACCCGCGACACCGTGTGGGAGCGGGGGCCCGTCAGGGAGCGGCGGCCGCGGCCGGGCCGATGCCCGCTGGGACAGAGCCAGCGCGGCCGCCGCGGAATGCGGGCGGCACCGGCCCGGCCCCGGCCCCGGCACGCACATTTTTCCGCCGAGAGCGCATCTGGCACAGGCACATCTGGCACGGGCACATCTGGCACGGGCACATCTGGCGCCCGGAGCGCGGTGGGAGCCCTGCTGACGCACGTCGGGGGAGGCAGGGACACCCCGGAGCCGCGGCTACCGCAACACGCCGAAGGTGTCACCGGGCAGAGAGGGACACGGCGGTGACACTGCCAGGCCGGTGACAAGGTTGGCACCGCTCTCACACGGGCCGAACCGCTCCCGACGCGCCGAGCCGGGCCCGGGGGGTTCTGAGCCGGGCCCGGGAGCCTGGGATCGCTCCGGGGCGAGGGGCGGCCCGGCACCGCCGCTCCGGCACCCCCGGCACCGGCAGCCCCGGCTCCGGCAGGCACCGACCGGGAGGACGCGGCGGCGTCAGAGCGGGCGCTTTGAAGACCTGACGGGGCGGCTCCTGGCACCGTCCCCGGCGGCTCCCGGGGCAGGCGGCGCCCGGCTCCCGGCCCTGGCAGCTCCCGGCTCCGGCGGCTCCCGGGCCAGCCGGGCCGGCCGGGCAGGAGCGCCTCAGCCTCGCCCGCGGCTGCCGACGCTACCGGGCCGGCCCGGCTCCCTCCCACGGCGTCTCCGGCCCTCAGGGCTCCGAGGGAACCCCCCGGGATCCGCCACCGAGCCGCCCCCATCCCGACACTGCGCCCTGCGGCACCGGGGCTGTACCCAGCGCCGTGGTGACACCGGGGTGACACCGCCACGCACCAGGCCAGGACAACGGGACAGCAAAGCCCTGCGGGGCTCCGGACACCGGGGATGGGAGAGACCTCGAGCCTCATGCCGGGGAGTGCCAGGAGGCAGCGAGCGGGGATTGGCACCGGGGGGAGCGTCAGAGACCGGGGCCGAGGGGACAACACCGGGGAGAGGATCGGTACCGGGGGGTCCCGGCGGTCACACGCGCGGGGGACACGCCCGGCGGGACGGGCACGCGGGGCACGGCGGGAAGGGGATCCCCGAGGGGCGGCGGGCACGGGGAGCTGAGCCGAGACAGACGGACGGATTGCACACACGGACACACGGACAGCGGCACGGGCACACACGTGTGGAGACACACGCATGTGGGTATGCAGGGGTGCACACACAGAGAATACGTGTGTGTGCCACTGTGTGTGACACATTTGTACACACACACATGCACCAGGACATTGTGTGCACACACACAAACACACACACACACACAGACACAGAGAACACATGTGTGCACCAGGACACTCATGTGCATACATACAGAGAATACATCTGTGTGCCACTGTGTGTAACACATTTGTACACACATACATGCACCAGGACACTCGTGTGCACACACACAAACACACACACATGCACAGAATACATCTGTGCACCAGGACACTCATGTGCACAAACACACACACACTATATCTGTGTGCCACTGTGTGTGACACATTTGTACACACACACATGCACCAGGACATTGTGTGCACACACACACTGACACACAAAACACATCTGTGCACCAGGACACTCATGTGCACAAACACACACATGTGCACACTGAGAACACATGCACTGGCCCGCAAAGGTGTGCACATGCTCACGTACACATGTGCACACAGACACATGTGCATACACATGTGTCGTGTGCAGGCACGAGTGTGTGACAGCTCACTCCCATGCGCACACACACCCTCACAGACACACGTGAAACATCATTCACACTCTCACATGCACACCTGTACAACCTCGAGTGCATGGACACACACGTGTGCGCACACATACACAGTGGCACACACAAACATACACACACACGCAGAGGCACACACAAACATAAACACAAACACACAAAAACACACACACACAAACATACAGACACACACACACACATAGAGGCACACACAAACATACAGACACACACACACACATAGAGGCACACACAAACACACACACACAAGCACACACAAGCACACATACACACAAACATACAAACACACACAAACACACACAGAGGCACACACACACATACAAACACACACACACACAAGCACACACAAACACACACAGAGGCACACATAAACACAAACACACACACAAACATACAGACACACACACACACACACAAACATACAGACACACACACACAAACATACAAACACACACATACAGAGGCACACACACACACATACAAACACACACAAACACACACAAGCACACACAAACACACATACACACATACAAACACACACAGAGGCACACATAAACACACACACAAACACACACACACACACGCACTTACACAACCACCCCCGCCCGGCTGAGCCCGCCCCAAACCCAGCGCAGCCCAGCCTGGCCTGAGGGCGGGCTCACAGAGGGGGCGTTGCTCACGGGGGGGGATCGGCGCTCACCCCGCCCTCCCCTGTGTCCCCCCGCCCTCCCGCCGCTCCCGGGTCCCCCCGTCCCGCCGCTGCCGCACCCCCGCTGCCAGACCCCCCCCGCGGGCTCCCCTCCAGCCCCGGGACCCCTCCGCTCCCTCCCCCGCGTCCCCCCGCGCCCCTCGGTCACCGGTGCAGCAGAGCCGGGCGCTCAGGTACCGCCGCCGCTCGGGCCCGGAACCGCCGCTCAGCCAGTCCCCACCGGGGCCCGACATGGCCGCGCCGCTCCACCGGACGGGACTGGACGGGACCCACCATCCACCGACCGACCGACCGACCGACCGGACGGACGGACCCACGGCCGGGACCGACCAGCGGCACCGGGCGGACGGGACGGGCGGGCGGGGGGGGGGAAACGGGCGGGACCCGCCCCGCTCCGCCCCGCCCTCCCCTCGGCGGCCCCGGCTGCGCCACCGCCCGCAGCACCCGGGGAAACCGGAGGGACCCGAAGGGAAACTCCATCCCACAGCCCGGGGCGGTGTCCGGACGGGACCCCCCCCTGTCCTGCACTCGGGACCCCCGTGCTGGGACCCACCGCGCCCCTTTCCCCCTGCCCGGAGCCCCCAGGACCCCCCAGTGCTGCAGTCACGGCGCACCCCGACATCTCCGGCCCCTCCACACCCACAGAGCTCCTGGGGTGCCCCCAGCACGAACCGCTAACCCCAGCACCCATTCCTCTCCCCACAGGGGTCCCTGTGCTTTCCGGTGGTCCCCAAACTGCCGGGACCCCCCGTGCCCACCGCCCCCGCCCCGGACCAGCCCGCAGCCCCCGCAGGGCCGGATTTATTTGCGCTGGGAAGGGGCCTGCGGTGCCAACGGGGGTCCTGGGGGATGCCAGAGCATCCCGATCCCCCCACCAACCCTCAGGTCACCTTCTCCGGGCCCGCAGCAGCAGCAGCAGCACAGCGAGAAGCCCATGGCGCGTCCCCCGCCCCGCTCGGCGTCCGGCCCGCGTCTGGTGGGAGCGCAGCGGAATCCGCGCCCGGAGCGCGGCCAGAGCGCGGCCAGTGACTCACACAGCCCACGGCCTCCGCCAGCCCGGCTCCTCCTGCTGCTGGCCAGCGCGGAGCCCAACCCCGGCCGCTCTGCCGGGACCCCCCGGCCCCGCACGGCCGCGGGCAGAGCGCGGCGGGGCGGCTGGGACAGAGCTGGAGGGGCTCGGAGCGCCAGGCACGGAGACAGGAATGGCGTGGGCATTGGCACGGCACGGCACGGCACGGCACAGGCCCCCCGCTCAGAGAGGCTACTGGAGCGGGTTTGAGCCCGGCTGCAGCCCCTGTCAGCACCCTCAGCACCCAGGGGGCTGCTGGAGCACGGCACGACCCCCGGGGGGCTCAGGGGGGTCTCAGGGGGCTCAGGTCTCGGGGGGTCTCGGGGGCTTGGGGCGGGTCCAGCCTTCAAACCCAGCACGGCACGAGCCAGCCAGGATGAACCAGGCCCGGCAGTGGGGGCTGGGCACGGCACGGCACGGCACGGCACAGGCACGGTGCCCACCCACGGCTCAGCCCCACGGCAGCGGCCGCGTCCCAGCTGTGCTGCGGAGATAAGGAGCCCGGGGGGGGCCCCGGGGGTGGGGGCCGAGCCGGGCCGATAGCAGCCGGGGAGCGGGGAACCCCGCCGGGAACGGGACACGCGTCCCGCGGGACGCGCCCGCCGCGCCCGCCACGCTTCCCGCACGCTGCCGGGGCTCGGACACGCTTCCATGGCTCGGAAAAACTTCCCGAGGCTCGGACACGCTTCCATGGCTCGGACACACTTCCCACTGCTCGGACACGCTTCCATGGCTCGGAAAAACTTCCCGAGGCTCGGACACACTTCCCACTGCTCGGACACACTTCCATGGCTCGGACACGCTTCCATGGCTCGGAAAAACTTCCTGAGGCTCGGACACACTTCCCACTGCTCGGACACACTTCCACGGCTCGGACACACTTCCCGCTGCTCGGACACACTTCCACGGCTCGGACACACTTCCCACAGCTCGGACACACTTCCCACACCTCGGACACACTTCCCACTGCTCGGACACACTTCCGTGGCTCGGACACACTTCCCACTGCTCGGACACACTTCCATGGCTCGGACACACGTCCCACTGCTCGGACACACTTCCCACTGCTCGGACACACTTCCCACAGCTCAGACACACTTCCCACCGCTCTGACACCTTTCCCATGGCTCCGGGACCCTTCCCACAGCTCTGACACCTTTCCCACAGCTCTGACACCTTCCCCATCAGCTCTGACACCCTTCCCATAGCTCTGACACCTTTCCCACTGCTCCGGGACCCTTCCCGTGGCTCTGACACCTTTCCCATGGCTCTGACACCCTTCCCTGGCTCCGGGACCCTTCCCTGGCTCCGGGACCCTTCCCATGGCTCCGGGATGCTTCCCAAGGCTCTGGGACCCTTCCCATAGCTCTGACACCCTCCCATGGCTCCGGGACCCTTTCCGTGGCTCCAGGACCCTTCCCACGGCTGCACCGCGGAGGACGTGGGACAGTGGCGGGAAGCGCTTCCCCATGGCCGCCAGAGGCAGCGCCGGGGGGCGGAGGCCGTGCCGGGGGGGCCGTGCCGGGGATGCCGGTGGTTGCCAGGCACGGTCCCTGGAGGCCGGTGAGTCACCGCTGCGGCCAGCGGCAGCATCCAACCAAGCCTCCCGGCCTGGCACAGCCCGAGCCGCCAGCGCGGTGGAAAAGCTGAGTGCAGCGGAAAGGGGGACACGGCGGGGGGGGTTCCCAAACCTCTGGGGCCCCCGCCCGCCCACTGCCGCCACGTCTGTGGCAGCCTTGGAAACCGGAGCGGGGCCAAACAAACAGCGGCATCCTGCTGCCAAACCAGCCGGCGCTGCCGAGCTCTGCCTCGCCCGCCCGAGCTTCCCCCCAGCCCTCCGCGCCCCAGCCCCGCGGGCACGGCCAGGAGTTCCGGCGGAGCTGCGGTGTCCCCTAAAACACCTGCCCTGGCACTGTGCCAAAAGTGACAGCGAGAGCGGCTGGTTCGGCCCCTCGTGTGCACCGGGAAACTCACCACGGGCACCGGGAACCGCGGGCACAGGGAAACCCCCCATGGGCACCGGGCACGGCGGGCACTGGGCAGCCCCTTCGTGGGCACCGGGAAATCCACCGCGGGCACCGGAAAGCCCCTTCGTTGGCACCGGGAAACCCCTTATTTACACCGGGCACGGTGGGCACCGGGCAGCCCCTTTCTTGGGCACCGGGCACCGCGGGCACAGGGAAACCCCCCGTGGGCACTGGGAAGCCCCTTATTTACACCGGGCTCGGTGGGCACCGGGAAGCCCCTTCGTGGGCACCGCCGGCACCGGGCACCCCCTTATTTGCACCGGGCACCCCCTTATTTGCACCGGGCAGTCCCTTGTTGGCACCGGGCATCCCCTTCTTGGGCACCGGGCACCGCCGGCACCGGGCCCCCCCTTATTGGCACCGGCGGCCCCCCTTTCCCCCCACGAGGGTTTCATGCTCAGCGCTCCAACCCGACCCCACAGCCCCGCGCCCACCGTGGGCACCCCCCGAGCCCCGCGGGAGCTGCAGCCGCGCAGCCCCCGGCACCCCCCGAGCCCCCCGGGAGCTCCGGGCCGGGCGAGATGATGGCCCCCGGCAGGTGCGACCTTGGGGGGTGTCCTTGGCACGGGAGCGGCGCCAGGGGACAGCGGGGCCCCCCCCGGTCCGGAGCTCCGGACCGCCCAAGGTGCCCTGCCCGCCTTATCTGGCACCGGCACCGGCAGCGGCCGCCGCGGCTGCGGATTCCCGGGAGCGGAGCCATCCCGGAGCCGCGGCAGCCCCGTGACGGTGCCCAGCGCCGCACACGGATCGGCGGAAACCGCAGCCAACGCCCTGCGAAGCGCCGGGGGGAGGGCGGGGGCCACGGGCAGCGCCCCGGTAACTCGGAAGGAGGTGGCTGGGGGGGCGTGGGGGGGTCTCGTGGGACCCCCGGGCACCGGCGCCCCTCCCGGCCCCTCCTGTCACCGGATACCCGTCCCCAAAAATATTCGGCGGCTTCACGCCTCGGGATGGGGATGCTGCGGGAGGGTTCGGGCAGTGCCGAGAAGTTCCTGCCGGGATCTCCACTCGTGGAAGAGTCAGCGTGGAGGGGGTGGGCGCGGAGGGGCCGCACTCGATGGGTGCTGAGTCACCCTTGGGTGCCCCCGCTCGCAGCCCCGGGTGCCGCTCCCACCGGGATGCGCCCCCGCGCCGGGTGAAGCCCCCCCGAACCCAGCGCGTCCCTCCCCGTGCCCGCCGCCCCCCGGTGGGCGCGTCCCCCCCTAAATCCCCCCCTAAACCCCCCCAGGACCCCCGCCCAGCCGGGACCCAGCAGGTGTCGTGTGGCTCCCCCCTTTTTTTCCCGGGCGGGTGGGCGGGGCGAGGGGCCGAGCCGAGCCGAGCCAAGCGCGGGGGGGCCGAGCGGAGCCCAACTCACCGGTGCCCCCCGGCTCGTCCCGCTGCCGCCGCCAGTACCAGACCAGGGCGAGGGATGCCGCGTGCCCCGCCGCCACCAGCGACGGGAACAGCGAGCCGGTGTCCTCCATGAGGGACACGGCACGGCACGGCCCCGGCACCGGCGGGTCAGGGACGAACCAGCGCCCGCCCCCACGGGGCAGCGCCCGCTCCGCCTTAACCCCTCCCGAACCGCGGCGCGGAGACGCCTCCCGCCCCGCCGCACCGGCAGGGCCCCCCCCGTGTCCCCCCCAACCCGCGTCCCCCCCCCCCCGCCCCCCTCCGCTAAGTGTCCCCTTTATCCCGGCTCTTTTTATATCCCGGGACAAGGCGCCCCGGCGGCGCCAGCCCCCCCTGCCCGCCCCCGTCCTTTCGGCAGCCCCACGGGTCTCACCCACCCGGTACGACCTTCATGGGCAGGCAGGTGCGGGCAGGGTGCGGACAGGTGCGGAGCGCGGAGCGAGGGCGCAGCGCGGCTCCGCCGGTGGCGGCGGGGGCCGAGGGGGGGGGCGGGCAGGGAGCGGGCGCCGATATAAATAACCGGGGCCCGTCACCGAGCCCGAGTTAGAACATGACACGGGTGGGGGCGGGACGGGGCCACCGCGGCGGCGCCCCGGGACCCCCGAACCCCCCGGCAGCGGGGCGGTCACCGGGCTGTCACCTCGGGGGTCGCTGTGACATCAGGACTAAGAGCCCCGGCCGCCGAAGGAGGCAGAGCCCCGGGCAGGGAGGAAAATGGGGGCGCTGGGGGGTACCGGCACCCCCTCCGCCCCGCGGGGACCCCGCAATCCCCGCAGCCGGCGCGACCCCGTCCCCGCAAGCCGGGACTCCAGGCCGGGTTTTCCGGCGGCGGCTCCCGGGGCGGAGGGAAAGCCCGGAGCCTGGATTTCCCGGCACGGCGGGACTGGACGGGACGGCCGCGGCTCCGCCACCGCGTTCCGCGCGAGGCTCGGGCGGCGACCGCAGCCCCGGTGACCGGCGCGGGGTGCGAGAGCTCGGGGAGCCCTTCCCGGCCCCACGGGACCCGCACCCCCGGGGCAGCAGCGCCGCGGGCCCGGCCCCCCCCGCCGGCCGGTGACTCACGGCGCTGGCAGGGCCCGGGCTGGGCGCCTCCAGGCTGGAAACTTGGACCGGAGGCGGCTGCCCACGGCCACGGGCTGACTCACAGCCCGGGGGGGGACCGGGGGGGGGCCCTCACCGCCGCCTCGGAGCGACACCGCGGCTGCCCCGCCCGGGGGAGGGTGGGACGCCCCCGCAGCCCCGGCGGGTCCAGCTGCCGCCGATCGTGTGTCGGGATCGCGTGTCGCCGGGGAGGCGGGGTCGGGGACCCCCCCCACCCCACCGGCAGCCGCAGCCCCCTCCCCATCAGCACTGCCCGCCCCAGCTGCCGCCGTCTGTCCGACCCACCCTGGGCCCAGCGGGGACCTCGGGGCGCGAAATCCTCACGGAATGCCCCCCACCCCCGCCAGGGCCTCCATGGAGCCCAGCTGCCCCACGCCCGGGGGGGCCACAGCAATGACACCCCGGTCCTGTCACCCCACCGGACTCTTGGGGACCCCAAGGAGCCACCTCGGTGCACCCCACAGTGATCCCCCAGGAACCACCCCAGCCCAGAGGGGTCAGGGGGACACGGAGAGGAGCCCCCCAGGAGCGCAGGGGCCTGCAGGGACCCCCATCCCATCCTTGGCAAGGAACCGGGGATGGATTTGGGGATGTTAAATTCCCATCCCAGCCCTCCCCTGGGAGCAGAGGGGCTGGAGTGTCCCCCCACCCACCAGAGCTCCAGATCGGTACCTGCGGCCTGGCCGGGCTGCGGGGGCGGCTGTGCGGCCACCCCCTTCCCTGCGGTGACAGCGACAACTTCCACGTGCCCCTGGCCCTCGTCCTTCCTGCGGTACAGCCGCTCTCCGCCGGCCGGGCGAGCCCGCTGGGTGCCGGGGGCGGCGGCGGCGGCTCGGCGGGGCTCGGGGCGGGGGGCGGCGGGGCGCGGGACGCGCTGCAGCGAGCGCGGCACCACGTCGGGCGGCAGGCGGAGGTACTGGCGCAGGTGGGCCACGCCGGCGTCCGTCAGGTACCAGTAGAGGTGTCGCCAGGCCGCCGTCTGTCGCACGAGGCCGCGGGAGCGCAGCGAGGCCATGGCCCGCCACACCTCCACGTTGGCCACGCCGGGCAGCTGCGGGTGCGTGCGGCGGGGGCAGCCGTCCCGCTCCCCGACCAGGACCCCCTCGCGGAACAGCAGCTCCAGGATGGAGCGGAGCCGCTCCAGCGGCATCAGCATCCCCGCCACCATGGCGCGGCACCGGGCGCGGGGCGCGGGGCTCGCTGACGGCTCACCCGGAACGGCTCAGCACAGTCCGGAACGGCTCCGGATGGTACAGCCCGGGTTGGTCCGGTAATGCCCAGTATGGCCCAGCACAGCTCAGTATGGCCCGGCACGGCTCAGCTCAGTACGGTCCACCACAGCACCAAGGCTCGGTGCGGTGCAGCCCGGCCCGGTACGATCCAGTTCGGCTCGGTACGGCCCGGCCCAGCCCAGTGCGGTCCGGTACAGCCCCGTATGGCCCCGGCACGTCCCGGCGCGATCCGACACGGCGCGGCGCTGGCTGCCGGCACGGCGGGAGCGGCTGCGGCTCCACCCCCGGCCGGGGGGGTCAGGGGGGGCCCCAGGCCCAGCCCTGACTCACCAGCGGCCCCTCCCCGGCCGCGGCTCCCGCCCGGGGGGGGCACGGCCGGACCCGCCTCCCCCTTCACCCCCCCGTGCCCAGACCCACCCGGCCGGTTCCTGCGTGGGAACCCCCGCGGGTCCCGCCACGCCCCCGCCCCGGGACCGGCCCCGCGGGGTGCCCGGGGGGTCCCCGAGCCGTGGGGGACCTTGGAGGGGTCCCCATGTGCCTTGGGGTCCCCCAGGGGAAGGGGACGCTGAACTGTGGGGGTCTCCGAGCTTGGGAGGGGTCCCCGAGCCGGGGGGTGTCCCTGAGCCGGGGGGGACCTTGGAGGGGTCCCTGAGCCGGGGGGGACCTTGGAGGGGTCCCTGAGCCGCGGGGTCCCCCAGAGGTCGGGGAACGCTGAGCTGCGGGGATCTCCGAGCTTGGGAGGGGTCCCTGAGCCCGGGGAGGGTCCCTGAGCCCGGGGAGGGTCCCTGAGCCCGGGGAGGGTCCCTGAGCCGCGGCGGTCCCGGAGCTCGGGAGAGAACCGTGAGCCCGGGGTCCCTGCGAGGGGAGAGGCCCCGAGGCGGGCACGGCACCTCCCGAGCATCCCGGAGCACCGGGCAGCGGGCGGGGGCACCGGCGGCACCGGCAGGTGTGCGGGCACGGGCGCGGGCAGGGCCGGGCAGCCACATCCTGCCACGTCAATATTTGCTCTGCTCCTGCCCCTGTGTTTGTCCCGGCGTCCCCAGGGGGACCCCACGGCTCCCAAAGTCCCCGGCAGTGACACAGCCGGGGTGGCACAGCTGCCACACGCCACGCCCTCCGCATGGCAGGTGGGGACGGGGCAGCTGCCGCTCCCCAGAACCCCCCCGGGCACCGGGAACCGCACAGCAACCGGCACCGGCACCGCGGGGACCCCGGCACGGCTCCCGGGACCCCCGGCACGGGGGACCCCCCCCTTTCCGTGGTTCCATGTGAGGGGTGTGGGGGTGGCACCCCGGTCACAGAGCAAGAGGAACTGTGTAGGACAAACTGGGGGTGCCAGGGTGCCCCCCAAGCCGCGGGGATCGCAGCCCCACAGACCCCAAAAGGGGAGGAACCCCCCAAGGCTGCAGCAGGAGCCCCCCCGGCAGCCCTGGGGGAACGGAGGGACCCCCATCCCTGCCCCACTGGGACTGGCAGTGGGGTTCACTGGGGTGTACTGGTGGGGAGCAGTGACCCAGGCACCGGGGGGGCTGCCGGGCCCCGGGGATCCCAAACCCGCAGGGATTGATTTTTGTGCTCTGGTGACTCCGGGGGGGCCCCAACAGGACTTGCATAACTTCCCCATCCCGGAGGGCAGAGCGGGGTGGCGGAGTGGAGCTCCCGTTCCTGCTGCTGCAGGGGCGCTGGGGTGCCCTGACCGCCTAAAAACGGGGGGGCAGCATCGGTGTCCTGTCTGAGCCCCACATGTTCCACCCACAGCCCCCCACAGTAGGGTGGGACGGACGGCAGGAGCGAGGGGGGGAGTGGAGAGAGGGGCAGGGATGAGGGGCAGAGTTGGGGGCAGAGATGGGGGGCAGGGATGGGGCCCAAGGGGGGCAGAGATGAGAAATGATGGGGAGCAGCAATGGGGCAGCGATGGAGGAAGCGATGGGGACATCCATAGGGACATGAGGGGACATCCATAGGGAAGTGACAGGGACATCCATAGGGAAGTGATGGGGACATCCATAGGGACGGACGGGGACATCCATAGGGACGGACAGGGACATCCATAGGGACGGCCGGGGACAGTGACCGCGCTGGCCACGGGGGCAGCAGGAACGCGTCCCCCCCCGGCCGCGGCCCCGCACCCCCGGCCCGCAGCGGGGTCACGGCCGCGCCGGCAGCGGCTCCCTGCGGGAAGTGCCGCGTCAGCGCCCGCCGCCCGCCGTGATCCAACGCGATGTGACAGCGGGGACATCGCCAGCGTCCCGCCGCTGCCCCGTGCTGGGCAGGGCGCCGGGACCCCCCCGCACCCACCGGGGAAGCGCCTTCCCGCACGGCCCCGCATCTCGGGAGCACCGGGGCTGGGGGACCCCCAAATCCCGGTCCTGTGCGCTCCCTACGGCCCATGGAACCCCCGGGCAGCCCCCAAAATTTGGGGCGGGCAGCGCTCCTGGCAGCGGCTTCTGGCGCGGGCCCGGCGCTGCCGTCGTGGTGCCAGCGCCGGTGCCGGTGCCAGTGGCGGGGTCTGGCGGGGCTCCCGTGCCGGCGGAACAAAGCCGCGGCTGTTCGCGGAGGGCACCGCGGCCAGGGGCCGCCTCATAATGAGCCCGGTGCCCGCGGGGGTCCTGGCGCCGGCGGGGGTCCCGGTGCCGGCGGGGGTCCCGGTGCCGGCGGGGGTCCCAGCACTGGGACGTTTCTCACCGTAAATCAGCCCCGCCGCAGGCCGGGCCCTGCCGGAGCGGACACGAGCCGGGATTCGCTCCCTGCGGCCTGCGGCATCGCCACATCTGCTGAATCCACATCGTCCCGAACCGTGCCGGGTCCATCCCATCCCGGGTCCATCCCGAAGAACCGTGCCGGGTTCATCCCACCCCGAGTTCACCCCGAGCCTCTCGG
>OU383773.1:476797-503514 GCA_910950805.1 Acrocephalus scirpaceus scirpaceus
AATTTGGAATTTTGGCTCCCCCTGGAATTTTGGCTCCCCCTGGGATTTGGGATTTTGGTTCACCCCAGGATTTGGGCTCCCCCCAGGATTTTGGCTCCCCCCGGAATTTGGGATTTTGGCTCCCCCAGAATTCAGGATCACCCCGGAATTTGGGCTCATTCCAGGATTTTGGCTCCCCCCGGAATTTTGGCTCCCCCTGGAATTTGGGATTTTGGTTCACCCCAGGATTTGGGATCACCCCAGGATTTGGGCTTTCCCTGGGATTTGGGCTCATTCCAGGATTTTGGCTCCCCCCGGAATTTTGGCTCCCTCCGGAATTTGGGATAGTCCCAGGATTTTGGCTCCCCCCAGAATTTGGGATTTTGGCTCCCCCAGAATTTGGGCTCATCCCAGAATTCAGGATGGTCCTGGAATTTGGGCCCATCCCGGAATTCGGGCTCCCCCAGAATTCGGGCTCATCCCAGAATTCAGGATTGTCCCAGAATTTTGGCCCCCCCCGGAATTGGGGCTCCCCGGGCCCGTGCGGGTTAATCCGTCCGCGCTGCTCGGAATTTGAGAATTGTCCCGGAATTTTGGCTCCCCCTGGAATTTGGGATTTTGGCTCCCCCAGAATTCGGGCTCATCCCAGAATTCAGGATTGTCCTGGAATTCTGGCCCCCCCGGAATTGGGGCTCCCCGGGCCCGTGCGGGTTAATCCGTCGGCGCTGCTCGGAATGTGAGGCAGGAAAAGCAGGAAAAGCTTTTTCCGAGTGGAAGGAATGACATCAACGCTGACCTGCCCCCGCCAGCGGAAACTTTCGGATATTCCTCACTTTTTTATATCCCTGCTTTTTTTATATTCCTGGGGTTTTTTATTCCTGCTTTTCTAAAAGATTCCTGCTTTTTTTAAATATTCCTGATTTTTTTTATTCTTGCTCTTCTAAAATATTCCTGCTTTTTTTTATTCCTGCTTTTTTTATTCCTCCTTTTTTCATTCCTCCTTTTTTATTCCTTCTTTTTTTCCATTTTTCCTCCCTTTTTATTCCTTCTTTTTTTCATTTTCCTCCCTTTTTTATTCCTCCTTTTTTTACATTTTCCTCCTTTTTTCATTTCTGCTTTTTTAATTCCTCCTTTTTTTTATTCCTCCTTTTTTAATTCCTTTTTTTCATATTCCTCTTTTTTATTCCTCCTTTTTTATTCCTCCTTTTTTAATTCCTTTTCTTTTTCATATTCCTCTTTTTTATTCCTCCCTTTTTTATTCCTTCTTTTATTCATTTTCCTCTTTTTTATTCCTTTTTTTATTCCTCCTTTTTTGCATTTTCCTCCTTTTTTATTCCTCCCTTTTTAAATTTTCCTCCTTTTTATTTTCCTCCTTTTTTTACATTTTCCTCCTTTTTTTATTCCTCCTTTTGTTTTCCTCCTTTTTTTATTCCTCCTTTTTTTCATTTTCCTCCCTTTTTTATTCCTCCTTTTTTAATTCCTTTTTTTTCATATTCCTCTTTTATTTTCCTCCTTTTTATTTTCCTTCTTTTTTTGTTTTTCCTCTTTTTTATTCCTTCTTTTTTCATTTTCCTCCTTTTTTTATTCCTTTTTTATTCCTCTTTTTTATTTCTTCTTTTTTCATTCCTCCTTTTTATTCATCCTTTTTTATATTTTCCTCCCTTTTTTATTCCTTTTTTTTTCATTCCTTCTTTTTTCATTCCTTCTTTTTTCATTTTCCTCCTTTTTTCTTCCTCCCTTTTTTCCATTTTTCCTCCCTTTTTTATTCCTCCTTTTTTTGTTTTTCCTCCTTTTTATAATTTTCTTCCTTTTTTATTCCTCCTTTTTTTATTCCTCCTTTTTATTTCTCCTTTTTTATTTTTCCTCCTTTTTTATTCCTTCTTTTTTTTAATTCCTCCTTTGTTTCATTTTCCTCCCTTTTTTATTCCTCCTTTTTTAAATTTTCCTCCTTTTTAAAATTTTCCTCCTTTATTTTATTTTCCTCCTTTTTTCATTCTCCTCCTCTTTTTATTCCTCTTTTTTTTATTTTCCTCTTTTTTTTATTCCTCCTTTTTTTCATTCTCCTGGTTTTTTATTCCTTCTTTTTTTAATTCTTTCTTTTTTCTTATTCCTCTTTTATTTTCCTCCTTTTTTATTCCTTCTTTTTTTTATTCCTCCTTTTTTTTATTCCTCCTTTTTTTAATTCCTCTCTTTTTTTTAAATTTTCCTCCTTTTTTTTTATTCCTTTTTTGTTATATTCCTCTTTTTTAATTCCTTTTTAAAATTCCTTTTTAAATATTCCTCCTTTTTTTAATATTCCTGCTTTTTTAATATATTCCTCCTTTCTTTTATTCCTGCTTTATTTTATTCCTCCTTTTTTATTCCTCCTTTTTTATTCCTCCTTTTTTATTCCTCCTTTTTTATATATTCCTGCTTTTCCTAAAATATCCCTGCTCCTTTAAAATAATTCTGCTTTTTTTTTAATATTCCAGCTTTTTTTTTTACATTCCAGCTTTTTTTATATTCCTGCTTTTTTTTTACTGTTTTGGCCTTTTTTTCCTATTCCTCCTTTTTTATATTCCTGGGTTTTTTTAAATATTCCTGCTTTTTTAATATTCCTGCTTTTTTTCCTTAATATTCCTGCTTTTTTTAAATATTCCTGCTTTTTTCCTTAATATTCCTGCTTTTTTAATATTCCTGCTTTTTTAATATTCCTGCTTTTTAAAATATTCCTGCTTTTTTTAAATATTCCTGCTTTTTCCTTAATATTCCTGCTTTTTTATATTCCTGCTTTTTTTATATTCCCACTTTTTCCTGTATTCCTGTCCTTTTTATATTCCTGCTTTTTTTAATTCCTCTTTTTTTAATTCCTCTTTTTTTTTAATTCCTCTTTTTTTTAATTCCTCCTTTTTTTATTCCTCCTTTTTTAATTCCCACTTTTTCTGTATCCCTTTTTTTTAATATTCCACCTCGCTCTTTATTCCCCTTTTTTCCTCATGGAATTCTTTTATTCCTGATTTTTTTTAACATTCCTGCTTTTTTTTAATATTCCTGCACTTCTCCTACTCATTATTATTATTATTATTAATTATTATTACTATTATTCCTGATTTTTTAATTCCTGATTTTTTTATTCCTGGTTTTTTTTCTATTCCTGCTTTTCCTTTTCTTTCATTCCTGCTTTTTTTCTTATTATAATTCCCACTTTTTTTATTCCTGCTTTTTTATTATTATTCCTGCTTTTTTTCCTTTTATTCCCACTTTTTTTATTCCTACTTTTCCTTTTATTCCCACTTTTTTTCCTTTTATTCCAGCTTTTTTTATTCCTTTTTTTTCTCTCCCTCTTTTTTTTTCCCTCTTTCCTTTCCCCTCTGGAATTTTTTCCGTCCGTGCCGCCCTCGGAATGTCCCAAAAATTCCTTTGGAAAGGGAGGGGAGAGGATTCATCCCAAATTCTGCCAAAGAAATTCGGGAATGGGGACATCCAGAGGGTCGGGATGAACATTCCCAAATTCCCAAATTATTCCCAAATTCCCCATCCCGGCAGGAATTCCCATCCCAAATTCCGGGACAATTCCCAGGATTTTCATCCCAAATTCCAGGACAATTCCCAGGATTTTCATCCCAAATTCCGGGACAATTCCCAGGATTTTCCCATCCCAAATTCCAGGGACAATTCCCAGGATTTTCATCCCAAATTCCAGGACAATTCCCAGGATTTTCATCCCAAATTCCAGGACAATTCCCAGGATTTTCCCATCCCAAATTCCAGGACAATTCCCAGGATTTTCATCCCAAATTCCAGGGACAATTCCCAGGATTTTCATCCCAAATTCCAGGGACAATTCCCAGGATTTTCCCATCCCAAATTCCAGGACAATTCCCAGGATTTTCCCATCCCAAATTCCAGGACAATTCCCAGGATTTTCCCCCATTCCCATCCCAAATTCCAGGACAATTCCCAGGATTTTCCCATCCCAAATTCCAGGACAATTCCCAGGATTTTCATCCCAAATTCCAGGACAATTCCCAGGATTTTCCCATCCCAAAATCCAGGACAATTCCCAGGATTTTCCCATCCCAAATTCCAGGGACAATTCCCAGAATTTCCCCCATTCCCACCCCACTCCCAGCCGGAATTCCCGGCTCCTTTTCCCACTTTCCTGGGCCGATTCCCCCCCAAATTCCCGGAATTTCCTGCCCTGGATTCCCGGGAATATTCCCAGCCTGGTTGGAATTCTCTTTCCCATTCCCACATCCCAAATTTCCTCCTCCTCCTCCTCCCTCCCAGGAAAATTCTGGGATCTCTCCCAAGGCTGCCTTGGCTGGGAATTCCCGGGGATATTTTGGGAAAATTCCTGCGGCCGCCTCCGCCTCTGGAACCTTCGGATCCGGGGGTTCCTCCCTCCCTCCCTCCCGGATTTTGGGATATTTTTGTTTTTTGGGATCCCTCTGGAATTTGAGTCGGGATCCACGCGGATCCGGGGGGTCCGGAAATTCCGCTGGAAAACGGCCCCGACACCCGGCTCGCCCTCACTTCCCAATTTTTCTGGGATTTTCCCTGGTTTTTCTGGGATTTTCCCACATTTTTCTGGGATTTTTCCTGATTTTCCCCCATTTTTCTGGGATTTTCCCCAGTGTACTGGGATTTTTCCCAATTTTTGTAGGAATTTTCCCCATTTTTCAGGGATCTTTCCCCATTTTTCAGGGATTTTTCCCCATTTTTCAGGGATTTTTCCCCGTTTCCCTGTAATTTTTCCCCATTTTCTGGGATTTTCCCCGTTTTTCTGGGATTTTTCCCAGTTTTTCTATGATTTTCCCCAGTGTTTTGGGACTTTTCCCCATTTTTCAGGGATTTTTCCCCATTTTTCAGGGATTTTTCCTGATTTAGCTGGGATTTTTCCCAGTTTTTCTGGGATTTCCCCCCAGTTTTTCTGGGATTTTCCCTCTTTTTCTGGGATTTTTCCCCATTTTTCTGGGATTTTTCCTGGTTTTTCTGGGATTTTTCCCGGTTTTGCTATGATTTTCCACAGTGTTTTGAGATTTTTCCCCATTTTCCAGGGATTTTCCCCCATTTTTCAGGGATTTTTCCCGATTTTCTGGGCTTTTCCCCCATTTTTCTGGGATTTTTCCCGTTTTTTCCGGGATTTTTCCCGTTTTTTCCGGGATTTTTCCCTGTTTTTCTGGGATTTTTCCCGATTTTCAGGGATTTTTCCCCATTTTTCAGGGACTTTTCCTGGTTTTTCAGGGATTTTCCCCCATTTTTCTGGGATTTTTCCCAGGTTTTCTATGATTTTCCCCAGTGTTCTGGGATTTTTTCTAGTTTTTCTGGAATTTTTCCTGAATTTTCTGGGATTTTTCCCGGTTTTTCTGGAATTTTCCCTCTTTTTCTGGGATTTTTCCTGTTTTTTCTGGGATTTTTCCTGTTTTTTCTGGGATTTTTCTTCTTTTTCTAGGATTTTTCCCAGTTCCAAATTTTTCCCAAACATTCCAAAACAATTCCTGAACAATTCCCAAACCATTCCCAAACATTCCTGGATAATTCCCAAACGTTCCCGAACATTCCTGAATAATTCCTGAATAATTCCCAAACAATTCTGGAACATTCCCAAACAATTCCCAAACATTCCCAGACAATTCCTGAACAATTCCCAAACATTTCCCAGACAATTCCCAAACATTCCAAAACATTCCTGGACAATTCCCAAACATTCCTGAATAATTCCCAAACATTCCAAAACATTCCTGAACAATTCCCAAACCATTCCAAACATTCCAAAACAATTCCTGAACAATTCCTGAATAATTCCTGAATAATTCCCAAACCATTCCCAAACATTCCCAAACATTCCTGGATAATTCCCAAACATTCCAAAACATTCCTGGATAATTCCTGAATAATTCCTGAACAATTCCCAAACATTCCCAGAAAATTCCTGAACAATTCCTGAATAATTCCTGAACAATTCCTGAACAATTCCCAAATGATTCCCAAACATTTCCCAAACATTCCTGAACCATTCCCAAAGAATTCCCGGCATTCCTGAGCCTTGGGGCTGGCCCGGGATAAGGGGGGAGTTCCGTACCCGTGGCTGGGATTCCATGGATAAAATTCCATGGATAAAATTCCATGGATAAAATTCCATGGATAAGATTCCATGGCCAGGATTCCATGGGAGAATCCCAGGAGATCCCAGAGGAATTCCAGAGCCTCTTCCAGAGGATTTTCCGGGGAGGGATTTGGGATGCAGGAAACGGGGAATGGCTTCCCATGGAATATTGGGAATTTGGGATGGAATTCCCGGAGAATCCGGGGCTGGAACATCCCTGGGAGATCCCAAAATAATGGAGGTGTCCCTTGGGAATGGGATCATCCCAGAATTCCCCAGAATTCCCAGGGAATTCTCACACCCCTTATCCCGGATTTTCTGCGCTCATCCCGGCATTCCCAAGGTTTGGGATTGAAGAGAATCCTCCAAAAAAGGAGGAAAAAAGTGGGGGAAAAGTGGAGAAAAAAGGGAGAAAAAAGGGGGAAAAAAGTGGGAAAAAAGAGGAATAAAGGTGGAAAAAAGGAGGGGAAAAAGGGGGGAAAAAAGGGCAAAAATTGGGAAAAAGGGGGGAAAAAGTGGGAAAAAAGAAGGAAAAAAGGTGGGAAAAAGTGAGGAAAAATGAGGGGAAAAGTGGGAAAAAAAGGGGGGAAAAGGAGGAAAAAGGAGGAAAAATGAGGGGGAAAAGGAGAGGGAATAAAGGAGGAAAAATGGGGCGAAAAGGAGGAAAAAAGTGGGATAAAAGGAGGGGGGAAGTGGGAAAAAGGGGGGAAAAAGGAGGAAAAAAGTGGGAAAAAAGGAGGGAAAAGGGGAGGAAAAAATGGGGGAAAAAGGGGAAAAATGGAAAAAAGGGGAAAAAAGGAGGAAAAGGGAGGGGAAAAAAGAGGAAAAAAGGGGGAAAAAGGGGAAAAAGTGGGAAAAAAGGAAAGGGGAAAAAAAGGAGAAAAAATGGGGAAAAAAGGGGGGGAAGGGGGGAAAAGGGAAAAAGTGGGAAAAAAGGGGGAAAAAAGGAGGAAGAAAAGAAAAAAAGGGGGAAAAAGGTGGGAAAAAAGGGAGGAAAAGGGGAAAAAGTGGGGAAAAAAGGAGGAAAAAAGTGGGAAAAAGAAAGGGGGAAAAGGAGGAAAAAAAGTGGGAAAAAAGGAGGGAAAAGGGGAGGAAAAAGGAGGAAAAAGTGGGAGAAAAGGGGAAAAATGGAAAGAAGGGAAAAATGTGGGGAAAAAGAGGAAAAAAGGGGGGAAAGGGGAAAAAGTGGGAAAAAAGGAGGGGGAAAAAGGGGGAAAAAGTGGGAAAAAAAGGGGAAAAAAGGACTAAAAAAAGTGGGGAAAAGCGAAAAAGTGGGAAAAAGGGGGAAAAAAGGAGGAAAAATAAAGGAAAAAGGGGGAAAAAGTGGGGGGAAAAGGGGCTAAAAGGGGGGAAAAAAGGAGGGAAAAACGAGGGGGGAAAAGGAGGAAAAAAGTGGGAAAAAAGGGGGGAAAAGGAGGAAAAATGAGGGGGAAAAGGAGGAAAAAAGGGAGGAAAAAGGAGGAAAAAAGGGGGGAAAAAGGGGAAAAGTGGGAAAAAAGGGGGGAAAAAGGAGGGGGAAAAAAGTGGGAAAGGAGGAGGAAAAGGGGAGGAAAAAGGAGGAAAAAAGTGGGAAAGGAGGAGGAAAAAAGGAAGGATAAAAGGAGGGAAAAGGGGAAAAAAGTGGGAAAAAAGGAGAGGGGAAAAAAGGAGGAAAAAAGGGGGGGAACGGAAAAAAGTGGGGAAAAAAGGGGGGAAGTGGGAAAAACAAGGAAAAAAGTGGGGAAAAAGGGGGGAAAAAGGAGGAAAAATGAAGGAAAAAGGGGGAAAAAAGGGGAAAGAGAAAAAAAAGGGGAAAAAGGTGGGGAAAAAGTGGGAAAAAAGGAGGAAAAAGGAGGAAAAATGAGGGGAAAAAGGAGAGGGAAAAATGGGGGAAAAGTGGGGGAAAAAAGTGGGAAAATGAGGGGAAAAGTGGGAAAAGGGAAAAAGTGGAAAAAAGGAGGGGGAAAAAAGGAGGAAAAATGAGGGAAAAAAGTGGGAAAAAAAGGAGGGAAAAGGGGAGGAAAAGTGGGAAAAAAAGGGGGAAAAAGGAGGGTAAAAAAGAGGAAAAAGGGGGGAAAAAGGAGGGGGAAAAAAGGAGGAAAAATGAGGGAAAAAGTGGGGAAAAAAAGGGGGAATAAGGAGGAAAAAAGGGGGAAAAAGGTGGGAAAAAAGGAGGAAAAAAGGAGGAAAAAAGGGTGGAAGAAAGTGGGAAAAAAGCAGGGAAAAGGGGAGGAAAAAAGTGGGGGAAAAAGGGGAAAAATGGCAAAAGTTGGAAAAAGGTCCCGAGGCTCTGGAAAAGGCGGCTCAGGAGCCCCGGGCTGTGCCAGGGGTTTTGGCCGCCGCCAGAATTCCGTCAGGAATTTTGGATCCCGAGTTTTCCACGGAAGGGAGGGGGAGAGGCACGGAGGGATCGGGGGGGTTGGAAAGGAAAAGATCCGGAATTTATCCGGGAGATTCCTTGGCCAGGGAATGGGGCCGGAGGGGGAATTTAGGGGGGATTTTGGGAAGTTGGAGGGGGAATTTGGGGAATTTTGAGGGGAAATTTAAGGAATTTTGAGGGGTTTTTTAGGGAATTTTGAGGGGTTTTTTTAGGGAATTTTGAGGGGTTTTTTGGGAATTTGGAGGGGGAATTTAGGGAATTTTGAGGGGGTTTTTTGGGAATTTTGGGGGGTTTTTAGGGAATTTTTAATGTTTTTTAAAGGGATGTTTACAGGTGGTTTTTAGGGAATTTTGAGGGTTTTTTTTAGGGAATTTTGAGGGGTTTTTAGGGAATTTTGATGCCTTTTTAAAGGGAATTTTGATGTGGATTTTAGGGAATTTTGAGGGGTTTTTTAGGGAACTTTACAGGTGGTTTTTAGGGAATTTTGAGGCCTTTTTAAAGGGGATTTTGAGGGGGTTTTAGGGAATTTGGAGGGGGTTTTAGGGTAATTTTGAGGGTTTTTTTTAGGGAATTTTGAGGTGGATTTTTGGGAATTTTATAGGGTTTTTTAGGGAACTTTACAGGTGGTTTTTAGGGAATTTTGAGGGTTTTTTTGGGAATTTAGAGGGGTTTTTAGGGAATTTTGAGGGGGAATTTAGGGAATTTGGAGGGGTTTTTTTGGGAATTTGGAGGTGGATTTTAGGGAATTTTGAGGGGGTTTTTTGGGAATTTTGAGGGGGAATTTAGGGAATTTTGAGGGGGTTTTTTAGGGAATTTTTAATGCTTTTTAAAGGGAAGTTTACAGGTGGTTTTTAGGGAATTTTGAGGGGGTTTTTTAGGGAATTTTGAGGGGTTTTTTTAGGGAATTTTGAGGGGTTTTTTTAGGGAATTTTGATGCCTTTTTAAAGGGAATTTTAAGGTGGACTTTAGGGAATTTTTAATGCTTTTTTAAGGGAAGTTTACAGGCGGTTTTTAGGGAATTTTGATGCCTTTTTTAAGGGAATTTTGAGGGAATTTTTAGGGAATTTTGAGGAGATTTTAAGGGGAATTTTGAGGTGGATTTTAGGGAATTTTCAAGGGTTTTTTAGGGAAGTTTACAGGTGGTTTTTAGGGAATTTTGATGCCTTTTTAAAGGGGATTTTGGGGTGGTTTTTAGGGAATTTTGAGGGGTTTTTTAGGGAATTTTGAGGTGGATTTTATAGGGAATTTTGAGGGGTTTTTTAGGGAACTTTACAGGTGGTTTTTAGGGAATTTTGAGGCCTTTTTAAAGGGGATTTTGAGGGGTTTTTGGGGAATTTTGAGGGGTTTTTTAGGGAATTTTGAGGTGGATTTTAGGGAATTTTGAGGTGGATTTTAGGGAATTTTCAAGGGTTTTTTAGGGAACTTTACAGGTGATTTTTAGGGAATTTTGAGGGGTATTTTAGGGAATTTTTAATGCTTTTTTAAGGGAAGTTTACAGGTGTTTTTTAGGGAATTTTGAGAATTTTTAAAGGGAATCTTGAGGGGTTTTTAAGGAATTTTGAGGGAAGTTTTGGGAATTTGGAGGTATTTTTTAAAGGGGATTTTGGGGTGGAATTTAGGAAATTTTGAGGTGGATTTTTGGGAATTTTGAGGTGTTTTTTCGGGAACTTTACAGGTGATTTTTAGGGAATTTTGAGGTGGAATTTTGGGAATTTTGACGTGGTTTTTAGGGAACTTTACAGGTATTTTTTAGGGAATTTTACAGGAGTTTTTCAAGGAACTTGAGGTGGATTTTAGGGAATTTTGAGGTGGTTTTTAGGGAATTTTGAGGTGTTTTTTAGGGAACTTTGCCGGTGTTACCCAGGAAAAAATTGAGTATTCCCAGGAAAAACCTGAATATTCCTGGGAAAAAGTTGAGTATTCCTGGGAAAAACTGAATATTCTTCCTAGGAAAAACTGAATATTCCAAGGAAAATCTGAGAATTCCTGGGAAAAACCTGAATATTCCCAGGAAAAACCAGAAATGGGCAGGGAGAGCCGGGAATTCCACAGGGAAAATCTGGGAATGTGCTGGGGGAATTCCCAGGGGAATTCCAGAGCCTTTCCCAGAGGTTTTATCCGGGAGAGCCGGGGAGGGATTTGGGATGCAGGGAACAGGGAATGGCTTCCCATGGAATATTGGGAATTTGGGATGGAATTCCCAGAGAATCCGGGGCTGGAACATCCCTGGGATATCCCGGGATGGTGGGAGCTGCTCTTTGGGAATGGGATCGTCCTGGAAATCTCTTCCATTCCCAGTTCCCCACATCCCAATTCCCAGTTCCCCATATCCCAATTCCCAGTTCCCAATTCCCATTTCCCATTTCTCAGTTCCCACATCCCAGTTCCCCACATCCCATTCCTCCACATCCCAGTTCCCAATTCCCATTTCCCAGTTCCCCATTTCCCCTGTTCCCATTTCCCAGTCTCCATATCCCAGTTCCCATTCCCCACATCCCATTTCCCAATTCCCGTTTTCCCCATCCCATTTCCCCATATCCCACATCCCAGTTCCCAGTTCCCCATTTCCCCACATCCCAGTTCCCAATTCCCATTTTCCCAATTCCCATTTTCCCCAGCCCATTCCCCGGTTCCCAATTCCCATTTCCCGGTTCTCATATCCCACATCCCAATTCCCATTTCCCAGTTCCCCACATCCCATTCCCCCACATCCCAGTTCCCAGTTCCCAATCCCATTTCCCAGTCCCATTTCTCTGCATCCCAGTTCTCATATCCCAATTCCCAGTTCCCCACATCCCATATCCCAGTTCCCAGTTCCCATTCCCATCCCTCTTCCCCTCTCCCCATCCCCATTTCCCCTGGATCAACCACAAACCCCAAACCCCCCCAGTCCATCCCCGGGCTGGATCCCAAACCCCCGGAGCCCCTGGAATAACCACAAATCCCAAACCCCGGAGCTCTCCCTGGATCACAAACCCCAAACCCCCCCGACCATCCCCGGGCCGGATCCCAAATCCCCCCAGTCCATCCGCGGGCCAGATCCCAAATCCCCCGCAGCCCCTGGAATAACCACAAACCCTAAACCCCCCCCAAACCATCCCCAGGCCGGATCCCAAACCCCCCTGTAGCCCCTGGAATAACTACAAACCCCAAACCCCCCCGACCATTCCCGGGCCGGATCCCAAAGCCCCGGAGTCCCTGGATCACAAACCCCAAACCTCCCCAAACCCCCGGAGCTCTCCCTGGATCATAAACTCCAAACCCCCGGAGCTCTCCCAAACCCCCCCAGTCCATCCCCGGGCCAGATCCCAAACCCCTGGAGCTCTCCCAAACCCCCCCCAAACCTCCGGAGCTCTCCCAAACCCCCCCAATCCATCCCCGGGCCGGATCCCAAACCCCCGGAGTCCCTGGAACACCCACAAACCCCAAACCCCCCCAAACCATCCCCAGGCCAGACCCCAAATCCCCCGGAGCCCCTGGATCACAAACCCCAAACCCCCCGGAGCTCTCCCAAACCCCCCCAGTCCATCCCCGGGCCAGATCCCAAACCCCCGGAGCTCCTGGATCACAAACCCCAAACCCCCCAAACTCCTGGAGCTCTCCCAAACCCCCCAAACCATCCCCGGGCTGGATCCCAAACCCCCGGAGCTCTCCCAAAGCCCCCCAAACCTTCCCCGGGCTAGATCCCAAACCTCTTGGAGGCCTGGATCACAAACCCCAAACCCCCTGGAGCCCCTGGATCAACCACGAACCCCCCCGACCATTCCCGGGCCGCATCCCAAACCCCCGGAGCAGCTCCCAAACCCCCCGGAGCTCCCCCAAACCCCCCCGACCATTCCCGGGCCGCATCCCAAACCCCCGGAGCAGCTCCCAAACCCCCCGGAGCTCCCCCAAACCCCCCCGACCATTCCCGGGCCGGATCCCAAAGCCCCGGAGCAGCTCCCAAACCCCCCCAAAGCCCCGGAGCAGCTCCCAAACCCCCTGGAGCTCCCCCAACCCCCCCCCAGCCACCCCCGGGCCGCATCCCAAGCCCCGGAGCAGCTCCGGGAGCCGCCGGCGGGCCGGGGCTGTAACCCGAGCCCGGCCCGGGCCAGGCTGACCCCGGCCCCGCGGGAGCCGCCAACGAGGAGCGAGTGAGCGATTCCAGAGGCGGCCGCGGCTTCCTGCGCCTCCCGCCGCAGCGCAGACGGACACGGGGGAGGCGGCGGGGCCGGCGCTTCCCGAGCCCCCGGAGCCGCACCTGGAGCGGGGAGCGGGGGAAAACCGGGAAAAACCGGGAATTCTTCCAGCCGGGATCGGCTGTCGTGCGCCGCGGGGGCGGGCAGGGGGAAAATCGGGAATGAATGCAGCGGGGATCATCGGGAGGGGGAAAATCGGGAATGAATCCAGTTGGGATGATCTGGAGGGGGAAAATAGGGAATGAATCCAGCGGGGATCATCGGGAGGGGAAAAATAGGGAATAAATCCAGTTGGGATGATATGGAGGGGGAAAATAGGGAATGAATCCGGGTGGGATGATCTGGAGGGGGAAAAATCGGGAATGAATCCAGTTGGGATGATATGGAGGGGAAAAATAGGGAATAAATCCAGCGGGAATGATATGGAGGGGGAAAATAGGGAATGAATCCAGTGGGGATGATCTGGAGGGGAAAAATCGGGAATGAATCCAGCGGGGATGATCTGGAGGGGGAAAAATAGGGAATGAATCCAGTGGGGATGATCTGGAGGGGGAAAAATCGGGAGTGAATCCAGCGGGGATGATCTGGAGGGGAAAAATCGGGAATAAATCCAGCTGGGATGATCTGGAGGGGGAAAAATAGGGAATGAATCCAGCCAGGATGATATGGAGGGGGAAAAACCGGGAATAAATCCAGGTGGGATGATCTGGAGAGGGAAAATTGGGAATAAATCCAGCGGGGATGATCTGGAGGGGGAAAAATCGGGAATAAATCCAGTTGGGATGATATGGAGGGGGAAAACCAGGAATAAATCCAGCGGGGATGATCTGGAGGGGGAAAAATCGGGAATGAATCCAGTTCGGATGATATGGAGAGGGAAAATTGGGAATGAATGCAGCAGGGATGATCTGGAAGGGGGAAAAATCAGGAGTAAATCCAGCCGGGATCATCTGGAAGGGGGAAAATCGGGAATAAATCCAGTGGGGATGATCTGGAAGGGGGAAAAACCGGGAATGAATCCAACTGGGATCCTCTGGGATGCACCTCGGGGGGATTTTTTTGGGATATTTTTGGGAATTCCTCCCATCCCGGTTCCCTATCCCAGCTCCAGGAGCTGCTCCCGATTTCCCTGCAGGTCCAGGCGACCCAAACTGGGAAGGGGAAGCTCCAAACTGGGAATTTTGATTCCTGGGAGGAGATCCCAGCTCATTCCCAGCTGGAATCAGCCTCGGGAATGGCCCCGTGGAGCCGTGGGGAGAGGGAAAACCAGGGAATAAATCCAGCTGGGATCTCTGGGATGCACCACGGGGGGGATTTTTGGGATATTTTTAGGGGATTTTTGGGATATATTTAATGGGATTTTTGGGATATTTTTAGGGGATTTTTGGTTTTTTGGGATATTTTTTGGGTTTTTTTGGTTTTTTTTGGGATTCGATGAGAGGCGATTCCCAGCTGGCAACAATTCCCGAGGAAAAGGGGGAAGGGGGAGGGCGCTGGCAGGGAATAAATCAGGGAATAAATCCGGGAATTCCGGCGGGATCACAGGAGGGGTCACATGTGGTTCCCGGCAGGAATTGCAGGTGCGGGGAGGCGGCAGCTGCTGATGGATCAGGTGGGAGCCCGGCAGCTCATTCCAGATCATTCCAGCTCATTCCAGAGGCCCGGGGTTTTACTGGGAACGGGGGAGTCATCGGGAATGGGGGCTGGGGTTTATTGGGAATGGGGGCTGGGATTTATTGGGAATGGGGGCTGGGAGTTACTGGGAATGGGGGCTGGGATTTATTGGGAATGGGGGCTGGGATTTATTGGGAATGGTCAGGGATTCACTGGGAATGGGGGCTGGGATTTATTGGGAATGGTCAGGGATTCACTGGGAATGGGGGCTGGGATTTATTGGGAATGGGGGCTGGGAGTTTTACTGGGAATGGGATTCATTGGGAATGGGGGCTGGGATTTATTGGGAATGGCCGGGGATTCATCGGGAATGGGGGCTGGGGATTTTACTGGGAATGGGGGCTGGGATTTATTTGGAATGGCCAGGGATTCATTGGGAATGGGGGCTGGGATTTATTGGGAACGGGGGCTGGGATTTATTGGGAATGGGGGCTGGGATTTATTGGGAATGGGGGCTGGGAGTTAATGGGAATGGTCGGGGATTCATCGGGAATGGGGGCTGGGAGTTACTGGGAATGGGGGCTGGGATTTATTGGGAATGGGGGCTGGGAGTTATTGGGAATGGGGCTGGGAGTTACTGGGAATGGCCAGGGATTTGTTGGGAATGGGGGCTGGGAGTTATTGGGAATGGGGGCTGGGATTTATTGGGAATGGGGGCTGGGATTTATTGGGAATGGCCGGGGATTCGTTGGGAGTGGGGGCTGAGAGTCACTGGGAATGGGGCTGGGAGTTACTGGGAATGGGGGCTGGGATTTATTGGGAATGGCCAGGGATTCATTGGGAATGGGGGCTGGGATTTATTGGGAATGGGGCTGGGATTTATTGGGAATGGCCGGGGATTCATTGGGAATGGGGGCTGGGATTTATTGGGAATGGGGGCTGGGATTTATTGGGAATGGGGGCTGGGAGTTATTGGGAATGGGGGCTGGGATTTACTGGGAATGGGGGCTGGGATTTGTTGGGAATGGAGGCTGGGATTTATTGGGAATGGCCAGGGATTCATCGGGAATGGGGGCTGGGATTTATTGGGAATGGCCGGGGATTCGTTGGGAGTGCGGGCTGAGAGTCACTGGGAATGGGGCTGGGAGTTACTGGGAATGGGATTCATCGGGAATGGGGGCTGGGATTTACTGGGAATGGGGGCTGGGATTTACTGGGAATGGGGGCTGGGATTTATTGGGAATGGGGGCTGGGATTTATTGGGAATGGTCAGGGATTCATTGGGAATGGGGGCTGGGAGTTATTGGGAATGGCCTGGGATTCGTTGGGAATGGCCAGGGATTCATCGGGAATGGGGGCTGGGGTTTATTGGGAATGGGGGCTGGGATTTATTGGAATGGGGGCTGGGATTTATTGGGAATGGCCAGGGATTTGTTGGGAACGGCCAGTGATTTGTTGGGAACAGCCAGGGATTCTTTGGGAATGGGATTCATCGGGAATGGGGGCTGGGAGTTATTGGGAATGGGGGCTGGGAGTTATTGGGAATGGTCGGGGATTCATCGGGAATGGGGGCTGGGATTTACTGGGAATGGCCTGGGATTCGTTGGGAATCAGGCTGGGGGTTTTTACTGGGAATGGCCAGAGATTAGGAATGGGGCTGGAAGTTACTGGGAACGGGGGATTTATTGGGAATGGGGCTGGGATTTGTTGGGAACAGCCAGAGATTCATTGGGAATGGGGGCTGGGGTTTATTGGGAATGGGGCCATGAGTTACTGGGAATGGGAGCTGGGATTCCCTGGGAATGGGAGCTGGGATTCCCTGGGAATGGGGGATTTATTGGGAATGAGGGCTAGGAATTAATTTGGAATGGATGCTGAGATTTATTGGGAATGGGAGCTGGGATTTACTGGGAATAGAGGCTGGGAGTTTTTACTGGGAATGGGGGACTGGGATTTACTGGGAATGGGGGATTTATTGAGAATAAGGGCTAGGAATTTATTGGGAATGGCCAGAGATTTGTTGGGAATGAGAGCTGGGATTTACTGGGAATGAAGGCTAGGATTTTTTGGGAATGGAAGCTGGGATTTACTGGGAATGGGAGCTGAGATTCCTTGGGATTGGGGGCTGGGATTTATTTGGAATGGCCAGAGATTTATTGGGAATGGAGGCTGGGATTTATTGGGAATAAGGGCTGGAATTCCTTGGGAATGGGGCTGGCAGCACTCCGGGGGCTCCAGGCACTCCCGGCAGCTTTGGGCTGGACGGGATTTAGGATCAGGGATTTGGGGATTGTCCCATTCCATGGGCAGGGACAGCGCCGCCATCCCGGGATGTTCCAGCCCCGGATTCTCTGGGAATTCCATCCCAAATTCCCAATATTCCATGGGAAGCCATTCCCTGTTCCCTGCATCCCAAATCCCTCCCCGGCTCTCCCGGATAAAACCTCTGGAAAAGGCTCTGGAAGGGGCTCCGGGATCTCCTGGGAATCTGTCCATGGAATTCTGTCCATGGAATTCTGTCCTGTTAAATCTTTCCATGGAATTCTATCCATGGAATTCTGTCCCGTGGAATCTTATCCATGAAATTCTGTCCATGGAATCCTGGCCATGGAATCTTATCCATAGAATTCTGTCCATGGAATTCTGTCCTGTTGAATCTCATCCATGGAATTCTGTCCCATGGAATGCTGGCCATGGAATCTAATCCATGGAATTCTGGCCATGGAATCTTATCCATGGAATGCTGGCCATGGAATCTTATCCATGGAATTCTGGCCATGGAATCCTGGAACACCCGGATCCGGATCCCAGCCCTGGCACCCCCAGGGCCAATCCAGAGGGGGATTTTTGGGGAATGTTCCCCCTGGAATTCCGGGCTGGAATCGCCATTCCCAGCTGGAATTCCCATCCCTGTGGATGTAGGCTGGAATCGCCATTCCCAGGGATTTTCCAACCCCAGGAATTCCCCGATTTCCCGGATCTGCCCCAGGGCAGCTCCCCGGGGCCATTCCCGAGGCTGATTCCAGCCGGGAACGAGCCGGGATCTCCTCCCGGAATCGAAATTCCCGGTTTGGAGCTTCCCCTTCCCAGTTTGGGTCTCCCGGGCCCGCAGGGAAATCGGGAGCAGCTCCTGGAGCCCGGCGCGGATCCCGGAATTCCTCCCCCTCCCTGGCCGAGCCATCCCGGGCTGGATTTATTCCCGAATTCCTGAATTCCAGGAGCCGCTGGCAGCGGGAGCGGGCCCGGGGCCAATCCCGCGGGAGCCAAGGCCGGGACGTGCGGATCCAGGAGCCCGCGCTGATTTCATGGAGCAAAAATGTCCCGGAAAATCCCGGGCCAGGCCCCGCCGGGGGCCGGGAATCAGGAGCCGGGATGGAGCCGGGAAGGAGGGGGGATGGAGCCGGGATGGAGCCGGGAAAGAGCCGGGAATGAGGGGGAATGGAGCCGGGAATGAGCCGGGGATGGAGCCGGGAATGGAGCCGGGATAGAGCCGGGAATGCTCCCAGGATTGAGCCGGGAATGGAGCCGGGAATGAACCGGGAATGGAGCTGGGAAGGAGCCGGGAATGCTCCCAGGATTGAGCCGGGAATGGAGGGGGAATGGAGCCGGGAATGAGGAGGAATGGAGCCGGGAAGGAGCCGGGAAGGAGGGGGAATGAATCCGGGATTGAGCCGGGAATGCTCCCGGGAATGAGGCGGGATGGAACCGGGAATGAGGGGGAATGGAGCCGGGAATGAGCTGGGAATGAACCTGGGATGGAGCCGGGAATGAGCTGGGATGGAGCTGGGAAGGACCCGGGGATGGAGCTGGGAATGAACCGGGAATGAACCTGGGATGGAGCCGGGAAGGAGCTGGGAATGAGGAGCCGGGAATAAGGCAGGAATGCTCCCGGGTTGGGGCCGGGAATGAGCTGGGATGGAACCGGGAATGAACCGGGAATGAGGGGGAATGGAGCCGGGAATGAACCGGGAATGGACTGGGATGGAGCCGGGAATGAACTGGGAATGAACTCTGGATGGAGCTGGGAATGCTCCCAGGATTGAGCCGGGAATGAGGGGGAATGGAGCCGGGAATGCTCCCGGGATGGAGCCAGGAAGGAGCTGGGATAGAGCCAGGATGGAGCTGGGAATGAGGGGGAATGGAGCCGGGAATGAATCCGGGATTGAGCCGGGAATGAACCGGGAATGGAGCTGGGAATGAACCGGAAATGAACCTGGGATGGAGCCGGGAAGGAGCTGGGAATGAGGAGCCGGGAATGAGGCAGGAATGCTCCCGGGTTGGGGCCGGGAATGAGCTGGGATGGAACCGGGAATGAACCGGGAATGAGGGGGAATGGAGCCGGGAATGCTCCCAGAATTGAGCCGGGATGGAGCCAGGATGGAGCTGGGAAGGAGGGGGAATGGAGCTGGGAATGTTGCCGGGAATGAGCCGGGAATGATCTGGGATGGAGCTGGGAATGCTCCCAGGATGGAGCCGGGAATGAATCCGGGAATGAGGCAGGACAGAGCCGGGGATGGAGCTGGGATGGAGCCGGGAATGAGCCGGGATGGAGCCAGGAATGAGCCGGGATGGAGCTGGGAATGAATCCGGGAATGAGATGGAACAGAGCCGGGAATGCTCCCGGGATGGAGCTGGGAATGAGCCGGGAAAGGGGAAAGAAAAAGGGAAAAGGGAAAAGGGAAAGGGAAAAGTGAAAGGAAAGGGGAAAAGGGAGAGAAGGGAAAGGGAAGAGAGAAAAAGGGAAAGGGGAAAGAGAAGGGAAAGGAAAAGGGAAAAAGGAGAGAGAGAGAAGAAAAAAGGGAATAGAAGGGAAAAGGGAAAAGGGAAAGGGAAAGGGAGAAGGGAAAGGGAAGAGAGAAAAAGGGAAAGGGGAAAGGAAAGGGAAAAAGGGGAAAGAGAGAAGAAAAAAGGGAAAAGGAAAAGGGAGAAGGGAAAGGGGACAAGGGAAGGGTCCGGGGCAGGAATTCCGTGCAGGATCAGCTCCCACATTCCCGTCAGTCACACAAACCCCGGCTTTAATTCAGTCCCACATCAACAACACCGAACTCCAGCGTGGGGTTGGGCAGTCCCAAAAACAGCCCCGGGATCCGGGATCCACTTTGGGATCCGGCCCGGGATCAATTCCAGGGTCAGTTCTAGGATCAGTTCTGGGATCCATTCAGGGATCAGTTCCAGGGTCCATCTCAGGATCAGTTCACAGATCCATTCCAGGATCAGTTCAGGGATCAATTCCAGGATCCATTTCAGGATCAGTTCAGGGATCAATTTTGGGTTCAGTTCCGGGATCAGTTCCGGGATCAATTCCAGGACCCACTTTGGGAGCAGTTCTGGGATTAATTCAAGGATCAGTCCTGGGATCAATCCCAGAATTGGTTCCAGGATCAGTTCAGGGATCAATTCCAGGATCCGTTTTGGGATCAGTTCTGGGATTCATTCAGGGATTGGTTCCAGGATCAATTTTGGGATCAGCTCTGGGGTTGAGCGGGAAGTGAATCCAGGAGATCCAAGTGTTCCACAGGCAGGGATCCCGGGGCAGGATTCCCAAGGATTCCCAAATGGATCAGGAGATCCGAGTGTTCCATCAGGGGCAGCGATTCCCAGGAATTTCCAGTGATTCCTGGAGTGGATCCAGGAGATCCAAGTGTTCCACAGGCAGGGATCCTGGGGCAGGAATTCCCAGGAATTCCCAGAGCAGATCCAAGAGATCCAAGAGTTCTGTGATCAGGAATTCCCAGGAATTCCCAGAGCAGATCCAGGAGATCCAAGTGTTCCACAGGCAGGGATCCCGGGGCAGGAATTCCCAGGGATTCTCAGGGTGGATCCAGGAGATCCAAGTGTTCCACAGGCAGGGATCCCGGGGCAGGAATTCCCAAGGATTCCCAAGCGGATCCAGGAGATTCCAAGTGTTCCATGATCCAGAATTCCAGGGCAGGGATTCCCAGGAATTCCTGGAGCAGATCCAGGAGATCCAAGTGTTCCACAGGCAGGAATTCCCAGAGCAAATCCAGGAGATCCAGAAGTTCTGTTATCCAGAATTCCCAGGGATTCCGGGAGCAGATCTAGGAAATCCAAATGTTCCATGAGCAGGAATTCCCAGGAATTCCCGGAATTCCAGCACATCTCTGGAGCCGCTGGAATGTCGGGGCTGCTCTTCCCAGGCAGGAAAATGTCCCTGGATCCGGCTGTGGCTTTTCCCTGCTCCCACTGGAATTCCCGGCTGGAATTCCCGGCTGGAATTCCCGGCTGGAATTCCCGGCTGGAATTCCGGCCTAGCTCCGCAGCTGTCCCGACTTCCTGTCCCGGTCTTTGCTCTGCGGGAGGGAAAGGAGAGGGGGGTGATAACCTGGAATTGGGAATTCCGATGGAATTCTCTTCCCGGGGAATTCCGGAATTCCGGAATCCCCTTCCCAAGGAATTCTGCTGGGATCCCTTCCCAAGGAACTCTGGAATTCTCTTCCCCGGGAATTCTGGAGTTCCGGAATCCCCTTCCCAAGGAATTCTGGAATTCTCTTCCCGGGGAATTCTCCTGGAATCCCCTTCCCATTCTGGAATTCTGGGAATTCTGGAATCCTGTTCCCAGGGAATTCTCCCGGGATCCCTTCCCAAGGAATTCTGGAATTCTCTTTCTGGGGAATTCTGGAATTCTGGAATCCCCTTCCCAAGGAATTCTGGAATTCTCTTCCCAAGGAATTCTGCCAGGATCCTTTTTTGCAGGGAATTCTCCTGGAATTCCTGTCCCATTTTGGAATTCTGGGAATTCTGGAATCCAATTCCATCCCTGCTCCATCTCTCCTCCATTTCCCATCCTGGATTTTCAGGATCCAATTCCCAACCCCATCCCGGATTTTCAAGATCCAATTCCCGATCCCTGCCCCATCCCAGCCCTCTCCCATTTTCCGTCCCGGTTTTTTGGGATCCAATTCTATCCCCATCCCTTTTTTTTAGGATCCAATTCCATCTCCATCCCCGACCTCACCTGTTTTCCATCCCCATTTTCCATCCTGATTTTTTGGGATCCAATTCCCAATTCCAGCCCCATCCCGGCCCTCCCCCATTTTCTATCCCAGAATTTTGGGATCCAATTCCCAGTTCCATCCCAGCCCTCCCTGATTTTCCATCCCAGTTTTTCAGGATCCAATTCCCAATTCCAGCCCCATCCCAGACCTCTCCCTTTTCCATCCTCATTTTCCATCCCCATTTTTTGATATCCAGTTCCCAATTCCATCCCCATTTTTTGGGATCCTATTCCCGCTCCATCCCAGCCCTCTCCCATTTCCCATCCCGGATTTTCAGGATCCAATTCCCAACCCCATCCTGGTTTTTCGGGATCCAATTCCCAACTCCATCCCCATTCCCATTTTTCAGGATCCAGTTCCCAATTCCCAGTCCCATTTTTCCGGATCCAATTCCCAATCCTTGCTCCATCTCCCCCCTTTCCCATCCCAGATTTTCGGGATCCAATTCCCAGTTCCCAATTCCCAATCCCTGCTCCATCCCTCTCCCATTTCCCATCCCGGATTTTCGGGATCCAATTCCTAATTCCCATCCCCATTTTTCAGGATCCAATTCCCAGTCCCATCCCCATTTTTCAGGATCCAATTCCCAATCCCTGCTCCATCCCTCTCCCATTTCCCATCCCAGATTTTCGGGATCCAATTCCCAGTTCCATCCCCATTTTTTGGGATCCTATTCCTACTCCATCCCTCTCCCATTTCCCATCCCGAATTTTCAGGATCCAATTCCTAATTTCCCTCCCCATTTTTCAGGATCCAATTCCCGTTTCCCATCCTGGATTTTCAGGATCCAATTCCCAATTCCCGTTTCCCATCCCGGATTTTCGGGATCCAATTCCCAATTCCCATTTCCCATCCCGGATTTTCAGGATCCAATTCCCGTTTCCCATCCCCATTTTTCAGGATCCAATTCCCAATTCCCGTTTCCCATCCCGGATTTTCAGGATCCAATTCCCAATTCCCTCCCCATTTTTCAGGATCCAATTCCCAATTCCCGTTTCCCGTCCCGGATTTTCGGGATCCAATTCCCATTCCCGGCCCTCCCCCTGCCCGCACGTGCGGCCCCGGCCCCGCTCCCGCTTTGTTCCCGCCGGGAAGGGAAAAGGGGGAGGGAAAAGGGGGAATTCTGGATCCCAGCTGGGCCGTCTGGGGCGGAAACGATCGCGGGCACCGGGAAAATCCCAAAATCCCACCTGGAACAGCTGCGAGCCCAGCGGGAATTCCTGCGGGGGATCCCGGGAAAACCCGGGAAAAACCGGGAATGGCTGAGGGGAAAGTCCTGGCTCTGGATGATTTGGGAATTTCAGGGAAAAAACCGGGAAAAACCGGGAATGGCTGAGGGGAAACTCCTGGCTCTGAGATAATTTGGGAATCTCATGGAATTCCTGCTCCTTGTGCTTAAATCCAGGATTTTTCCATGGAAAACCTGGATTGGGAGTGATCCCATCCTGGGGAAAACTGGGAATGGCTGAGGGGAAACTCCTGGATCTGAGATAATTTGGGAATCTCAGGGAATTTCTGCTCCCTGCACCTAAATCCAGGATTTTTCCATGAAAAACTTGGATTTGGGGCAGTCCTGAAGGGGGAAAACCGGGAATGGCTGAGGGAAACTTTTGGCTTTGCAGTTTTTTTGGAATTTCATGGAATTTCCACTCCCTGTGCCTAAATCCGGGATTTTTCCATGAAAAACCTGGATGTGGGAGCAGCTCTGAAGGGGGGAAATCTGGGAATGGCTGAGGGGAACTCCTGGCTCTGAGATAATTTGGGAATTTCATGGAATTCCCTCTCCCTGCATCTAAATCCAGGATTTTTCCATGAAAAAGTTGGATTGGGGGTGATCCTGCTCTGGGAAAATCCAGGAATGGCTGAGGGGAGCTCCTGGCTCTGAGATAATTTGGGAATCTCAGGGAATTTCTGCTCCCTGCACCTAAATCCAGGATTTTTCCAAGAAAAACTTGGATTTGGGGCAGTCCTGAAGGGGGAAAATCAGGAATGGCTGAGGGAAACTTTTGGCTTTGCAGTTTTTTTGGAATTTCATGGAATTTCCACTCCCTGTGCCTAAATCTGGGATTTTTCCATGGAAAACTTGGATTTGGGGCAGTCCTGAAGGGGGAAAACCGGGAATGGCTGAGGGGAAACTCCTGGCTCTGTGGTTTTTTGGGAATCTCAGGGAATTTCTGCTCCCTGTGCCTAAATCCAGGATTTTTCCAAGAAAAACTTGGATTGGGAGTGATCCCATCCTGGGGAAAAACCGGGAATGGCTGAGGGGAGCTCCTGGCTCTGTGGTTTTTTGGGAATTCCATGGAATTTCTGCTCCCTGTGCATAAATCTGGGATTTTTCCATGGAAATCTTGGATGTTGGGAGCAGCTCTGAAGGGGAAAAACCGGGAATGGCTGAGGGAATCTCTGGGCTCCAGAATAATTTGGGAATCTCATGGAATTCTGGGAATCTCATGGAATTTCTGCTCCCTATGCCCAAATCCCTGCTCCCATCCCAAATCCAGCCCCAATTCCAGTTCTAATTCCAGCCCAAATTCCAGTTTTAATTCCAATTCCAGCCCCAATTCCAGTTTTAATTCCAGTTCTAATTCCAGCCCCAATTCCAGTTTTAATTCCAATTCCAGCCCCAATTCCAGTTTTAATTCCAATTCCAGTTCTAATTCCAGCCCCAATTCCAGTTTTAATTCCAATTCCAGCCCAAATTCCAGCCCCAATTCCAGTTCTAATTCCAGCCCCAATTCCAGTTCTAATTCCAGCCCCAATTCCATCCCAAATCCAGCCCCAATTCCAGTTCTAATTCCAGCCCCAATTCCAGTTCTAATTCCAATTCCATCCCAAATCCAGCCCCAATTCCAGTTCTAATTCCAGCCCAAATTCCAGTTTTAATTCCAATTCCAGCCCCAATTCCAGCTCCAATTCCAGCCCAAATTCCAGCCCCAATTCCAGCCCAAATTCCAGCCCCAATTCCAGTTCTAATTCCAATTCCAGCCCAAATTCCAGCCCCAATTCCAGCCCAAATTCCAGCCCCAATTCCAGCCCAAATTCCAGCCCCAATTCCAGCCCAAATTCCAGCCCCAATTCCAGCCCCAATTCCAGCCCCAATTCCAGTTTTAATTCCAATCCCAACCCAAATTCCAGCCCCAATTCCAGTTCTAATTCCAGCCCCAATTCCAGCTGTGATGGGATTTTAAAGGAATTGATTCAAAATTAGGGATGGGAATTATTGGGATTGATGGAAAATAAGGAATGGGAATTATTGGGATTGATTCAAAATGAAGGATGGGAATTTGTAGGAATTGGTGATGGGATTTTATAGGAATTGATGGGAAATTAAGGATGGAATTTATTGGGATTGATGGAAAATTGACAAAAGGAATTTATAGGAATTGGTCCAAAATCAAGGATGAGGATTTATAGGAATTGATTGAAATTGGGGATGGGAATTTATTGGGATTGATCCAAAATTAAGGTTGGGAATTTTTGGGATTAATGGAAAATTAAGGATGGAATTTATTTGGATTGATGAGGAATTGGTGATGGATTTTATGGGATTTAATCCCAAATTAAGGACAGGAATCCCGTTCCCAGCTGTTCCCCATTCCCAGGATTTGGGCTTTCCCCAATCCCGGAGCTGTCAGAATTTCGGGAATTTTTTGGGAAACCCTGGAATTTGCTGAGCCCTGAGAACCTTTCCAGCCTCTCAGGGTTCTCCAGGATCAGCAGGGAGCCAGGGAATTCCTGGAATTTGGGATGGGGCAGGAAAATCCTGCTGGATTTCCCCTGCTCTGCCTGCAGCGGAATCCCGAAATCCAGGGAATCCCGAAATCCAGGGAATCCCAGAATCCAGGGAATCCCGAAATCCAGGGAATCCCAGAATCCAGGGAATCCTGAAATCCAGGGAATTCTGAAATCCAGGGAATCCTGAAATCCAGGGAATTCTGAAATCCAGGGAATTCTGAAATCCAGGGAATCCCCAAATCCAGGGAATCCCAGAATCCAGGGAATCCTGAAATCCAGGGAATCAGGAGAGGAGAGGGAATCCCAGAATCCAGTTGTAATTCCAGTCCCAATTCCAGTTGTAATTCCAGTCCCAATTCCAGTTGTAATTCCAGTCCCAATTCCAGTTGTAATTCCAGTCCCAATTCCAGTTGTAATTCCAGTCCCAATTCCAGTTCCAGTCCCAATTCCAGCCCCAGTTCCAGTTCTAATTCCAATTCCAGTCTTGATTCCAGCCCCAATTCCAATTCCAGTTCCAATTCCAGCCCCAATTCCAAGGAATCACAACCAGGGGCACTGGGGGAACTGGGAGCACTGGGATTGGCAACTGGGAGCACTGGGATTGGCAACTGGGAGTGCTGGGATTGGCAACTGGGAGCGCTGGGATTGGGAACTGGGAGCGCTGGGATTGGGAACTGGGAGTGCTGGGATTGAGGGATTGGGAGCACTGGGATTGGGAACTGGGAACCCGGCACTGGGGGCACTGGGATTAGGGAACTGGGAGCACTGGGAGTTACTGGGAGCACTGGGATGGAGCCGATCCTGATCCCTCTCCACTGCTGCTTTCCCTGAGCATTTTCCATGGATTTCCCTGAGGATTTTCCATGGATTTTCCATGGATTTTGCTGAGTATTTTACGTGGATTTTCCAGTGGATTTTCCATGGATTTTCTCTGGATTTTCCATGGATTTTGGGGCCGACTCGGGTGGGCTCTGCTGTCCCTGCAGCACCTCGGAATTCCCGCTCATCCCAGCCCTCCCAGTAACCCCCAGATAAACTGGGAATCACTGGGATATACCAGGAATTACTGGGATAAACTGGGAATTGTTGGGATAAACCTGGGATAAACTGGGATGAACTGGGAATTGTTTGGATAAACTGGGAATTGCCACTTTTCCGGGAAACCCCGCTCATCATTCCCAGCCCAAATCCCAAATCCCGGGACACAATTCCCTGAATTCCCCATTCCTGAATTCCCAGGACACAATTCCCCAAATTCCCTGTGGGATTCATTCCTGAATTCCCAGGACACAATTCCCCAAATTCCTGTGGGATTCATCCCTGAATTCTGGGATACAATTCCCCAAATTCCCTGTGGGATTCATTCCTGAATTCCTGGTCCCCCATTCCCCTTACCCCCACAGCATTCCCAGTATCCTGCTCCCCATTCCATGTGGCATTCCCAGTATCCTGGTCTCCATTCCCAGTATCCTGGTCCCCATTCCCAAATCTCAGTCCCCATTCCCAGTATCCCAATCCCCATTCCCAGTATCCCAGTCCCTATTCCCATTATCCTCACAACATTCCCAGTATCCTGGTCTCCATTCCCTGCAGCATTCCCAGTATCCCCCTCTGCATTCCCAGTATCCCGCTCTCCATTCCCAGTATCCTGCTCTGCATTCCCAGTATCCCAATCCTGATTCCCAGTATCCTGCTCCACATTCCCCACAGCATTCCTTGTATCCCAGTCCCCATTCCCTGTGGCATTC
>OU383773.1:504012-542773 GCA_910950805.1 Acrocephalus scirpaceus scirpaceus
CCATTCCAATCCCATTATTTATCTATCCCATTTCCATTAAATCCCATTCCTGATCCATCCCATTCCTGATCCATCCCATTCCCATTAAACCCCATTCCCATTCCCATTATTGATCCCATTCCCAATCCCATTCCAAATCAATCCCATTATCGATCAATCCCACTATTGATCAATTCCATTCCCATTAAACCCCATGCAATCCCACTATTGACCAATCCCATTCCCATTCCCATTCCCATTAACCCCCATTTCCCATTCCCATTCCCAATCCCATTCCAAATCAATCCCATTATTGATCAATTCCATTCCCAATCAATCCCAGTCCCATCAAATCCCAATCCCATTCAATCCCATTCTAAAACCCATTATTGATCCATCCCATTCCCAATCCCAATATTGATCAATCCCATTATTGATCAATCCAATTAAATCCCATTAAACCCCATTCAATCCAATTCCCAATCCCATTATTTATCCATTCCATTATTAATCAATCCCATTATTGATCAATCCTATTAACTTCAATTCAATCCCATTCAATCCCATTCCCAATCCCATTCTTGATCAATCCCATTATTGATCCATGCCATTCCCAATCCCGTTATTGATCCATCCGATTCCCAATCCCATTATTGATCAATCCCATTCTTGATCAATCCCGTTATTGATCAATCCCGTTATTGATAAATCCCATTAACTCCCATTCCCAATCCCATTCTTGATCAATCCCATTAAACCCCATTCAGTGTCATTATTGATCAATCCCATTCTTGATCAATCCCATTACTGACCAATCCCAATCCCATTAAACCCCATTCCCATTCCCATTATTGATCCATCCCATTCCCAATCCCATTAGTGATGAATTCTGTTATTGATCAATCCCATTCCCAATTCCATTCCAAATCAATCCCATTATTGATCAATCCCATTAACTCCAATTCAATCCCATTCCCAATCCCATTCTTGATCAATCCCATTGAACCCCACTCAATGTCATTATTGATCAATCTCATTATTGATCAATCCCAATCACATTAAACCCCATTCCCATTCCCATTATTGATCCATCCCATTCCCAATCCCATTCCAAATCAATCCCATTCTTGATCAATCCAATTCCCAATCCCATTATTGATCAATCCCATTACTAACCAATCCTATTATTGATCAAACCCATTCCCAATCCCATTATTGATCAATGCCATTCTCCATCAATCCCATTACTGATCAATCCAATTATATCCCAATCCCATTCCCAATCCCATTATAGATCAATCCAATTCCCAATCCCATTATTGATCAATGCCATTCCCAATCCCATTATTGATCAATCTCATAAAATCCCCATCAATCCCATTATTGATCCATCCCATTAACTCCCATTCAATCCCATTCCTGACCAATCCCATTCCAAATCAACCCCAATATTGATCAATCCCATTCCAAATCAATCCTATTACTGATCAATCCCATTCCCAATCCCATTATTGATCAATCCTATTATTGATCAATTCTATTCCCAATCCCATTCCCAATCCCATTATTGATCAATGCCATTATTGATCAATCCCATTCTCCATCAATCCCACTCTCCATCAATGCCATTAACCCCCATTCCCACTCCCACTCCCATTCCCCATTCCCCACTCCCATTCCCAATCCCATTAACCCCCAATCCCATTTCCAACCCCATTAAACCCCATTCCCACTCCCACTACCAATCCCAATCCCACTCCCAATCCCATTAACCCCCATTCCCATTCCCAATCCCATTATTGATCCATCCCATTCCCACTCCCATTCCCCATTCCCAATCCCATTAACCCCCATTTCCCATCCCCATCCCCATCCCCATTCCCAATCCCATTAACCCCCATTCCCATTCCCAATCCCATTAACCCCCATTTCCCACTCCCATTCCCATTCCCAATCCCATTAACCCCCAATCCCATTCCCATTCCCATTCTTGATCCATTCCCAATCCCAATCCCATTCCCAATCCCATTCTCCATTCCCATTAACCCCCATTCCCATTCCCAATTCCATTATTGATCAATCCCATTATTGATCCATCCCATTAACTCCCACTCAATCCCATTCCCAATCCCATTCCAAATCAATCCTGTTATTGATCCATCCCACTAACCCCCAATCCCATTAACCCCCAGTCCCTCCCGTTCCCGTTCCCGTTCCCGGTGTGCTCACGGCGTAGGCGGCGTTCCCGGGGTGGTGCTCCAGGGAATACTGCCGGCTGTACTTGGGCATGGCGTGCGCCGAGCCGCCGTCGTTCAGCATCAGCGGGCTGGGATCCCAAAAAACAACCGGGAAAAACTCGGATCCGCAACGGGAAAAACTCGGATCCGCGCCGGGAACCGCAACGGGAACAGAACCGGGAAAAACTCGGATCCGCGCCGGGAACGGCACCGGGAAAAACTCGGATCCGCAACGGGAAAAACTCGGATCCGTACCGGGAACCGCAACGGGAACGGCACCGGGAAAAACTCGGATCCGCGCCAGGAAAAACTCGGATCCGCGCCGGGGAAAACTCGGATCCGCACCGGGAACCGCAACGGGAACGGCACCGGGAAAAACTCGGATCCGCACCGGGAAAAACCTCGAATCCATGCTGGGAAAAACTCGGATCCGTGCCGGGAACCGCAGCGGGAACGGCACCGGGAAAAACTCGGATCCGCACCGGGAAAAACTCGGATCCGTGCCGGGAACCGCAACGGGAACGGCACCGGGAAAAACCCGGATCCGCGCCGGGAACCGCACCGGGAAAAACTCGGATCTGCACCGGGAAAAACCTCGGATCCGTGCTGGGAAAAACTCGGATCCACGCCGGGAAAAACTTGGATCCGCGCCGGGAAAAACTCGGATCCACAACGGGAACCGCAACGGGAAAAACTCGGATCCGCACCGGGAAAAACCTCCAATCCATGCTGGGAAAAACTCGGATCCGTGCCGGGAACCGCAGCGGGAACGGCACCGGGAAAAACTCGGATCCGCACCGGGAAAAACTCGGATCCGCACCGGGAAAAACTCGGATCCGCACCGGGAAAAACTCGGATCCGCACCGGGAAAAACTCGGATCCGCACCGGGAAAAACTCGGATCCGTGCCGGGAAAAACTCGGATCCATGCCGGGAAAAACTTGGATCCGCGCCGGGAAAAACTCGGATCCACAACGGGAACCGCAACGGGAAAAACTCGGATCCGCACCGGGAAAAACCTCCAATCCATGCTGGGAAAAACTCGGATCCGTGCCGGGAAAAACTCGGATCCACACCGGGAAAAACTCGGATCCACACCGGGAAAAACTCGGATCCATGCCGGGAACCGCGCCGGGAACGGCACCGGGATCCGCACCCGGAAAACCCTTGGATCCACGCCGGGATCCGCTCCGGAACCGCACCGGGAACGGCACCAGGAAACCCCCGGAAGGATCCGGCCCCGCGTTCCCAGGAAAATGGGAGGAGCTCTCCCAGGTTTTCTCATGGAGGAGTGAGCCGGGGGTAGCAATGTGAAAACAAATCTTGGGAATTCCCAAGGTTTTTCCAGGTTTTTTTTCCAGGTTTTTTTTTTCCCAGGGTTTTTTTTCCCCTGGGTTTTTTTTCCCACTTTTTTTTTTTTTAAGAGGTTTTTTTCAGGTTTTTTCCCTTTTTTTCCCACTTTTTTTTTTCCCGATTTTTTTCCCAAGGTTTTTTTCCAAAATTTTTTTTCCCCACTTTTTTTTTTTCTGTTTTTTTTTTTTAATCCCAGTTTTTTCTCCAGTTTTTTTCCCAGTTTTTTTTTCACTTTTTTTTCTTTCCATTTTTTTCCCATTATTTTTTCCACCATTGTTTTTCCCCCGGTTTTTTTTCCAGTTTTTTTTTTTCCAATTTTTTTTCCAGGTTTTTTTCCGTTTTTTTTTTTTAAAGTTTTTTTTTGAAAGTTTTTTTTTTTCTTTTTTTTTTCCCAGTTTTTTTCCAGGTTTTTTTTTCCCAGGAGAGAGGCCGGAGGCGCAGGAAGCCGGGAACAATTCCCACCACATTCCTGGGATTTTGGGCAGGAATTCCCAAAAAATTCCAGGGGCTGCAATGGGAGGAACCCCGACCCCACAATCCCAACATTCCCGGATTTTTGGGAACGCCGGGAGCGCCCCTTTCCCAGATTTTCCCAGGAAAAAAAGAAAATCCATGGAATTCCCCATTCCCTTCACCCCCAGGGATTCCCAGCTCCCAGCCCGGCCCCTTCCCGAGGATTTTTGGGAATTCCATCCCGACGTTCCCGGATTTCCGTGGGATTTCAGGAATTCCGGACTCACATTTTCCTCTTGACGCCCAGGATCCGGTTGGATTGGACCAGGGAGATCAGGAACTGGATCAGCTGCGGGAAAAGAGGGAAAAGGTGGGAAAACCGGGAAAAATCCGGGAAAAAATAGGGAAAATTGGGGGAAAATGGGAAAAATGGGAAAATTGGGGAAAAAACGGGAAAAATGGGGGAAAAATGGGATAAATCAGGGAAAAATTGGGGGAAAATGTGAAAAAACTGGGAAAATCATGGAAAAATGGGGGAAAAATGGGAAAAATTGGGGGAAAATGAGAAAAAAATGGGAAAAATGGGGGAAAAATGGGAAAAATTGGGGGAAAACTGGGAAAAAAATTGAAAAAATCATGGAAAAATGGGGGAAAAATAGGAAAAATCAGGGAAAAACGGGAAAAATCTGGGAAAAATGGGGGAAAATGGGAAAAAAATGGGAAAAATGGGGGAAAAATGGGGGAAAAAATGGGAAAAATCAGGGAAAAATGGGGGAAAAATTGGGGAAAAATGGGAAAAAATGGGAAAAAAATTGAAAAAATAATGGAAAAATGGGAAAAATCAGGGAAAAACAGGGAAAAATTGGGGAAAAATGGGAAAAATCTGGGAAAAACCAGGGAAAATTGGGGGAAAATGGGAAAAATGGGGGAAAATGGGAAAAAAATGGGAAAAATGGGGGAAAAATTGGGGAAAAATGGGAAAAATCAGGGAAAAAATGGGAAAAAATGGGGAAAAATTGAGAAAAATCAGGGGGAAATGGGAAAAACTGGGAAAAACTGGGAAAAAAAGGAAAAGTGGGGAAAATGGGGATAAACTGGGGGAATCTGGGAAGAATTGGGAAAACTGGGAAGAACTGGTGGGGAGGTTTGGGAAAGGGAAGGACTGGGAAAACCAGGAAAAAACTGGGAAAAATTGGGAAGAACTGAATGAAACTGGGAGGAATTGGGAAAAACTGGGAAAAACTGGAGGGAAAAAGATTTGGGAAGAGAAAAACTGGGAAAAAACTGGGAAAAATTGGGAAAAACCGGAGGAGAGGAAACAGGAAATTTCCCTTGGAAAAGTGGGAATTATCCTGGAAAAGTGGGAATTACCCCAAGAAAAGCGGGAATTAACCCTGAAAATTGGGAATTGCCTTGGAAAATCAGGAATTGTCCCTGGAAAAGTGGGAATTACCCCAGAAAAATGGGGAATTGCCTCTGGAAAAGTAGGAATTACTCCAGAAAATCAGGAATTACCTTGGAAAATCAGGAATTACCACAGGAAATTTGGGAATTGCCCTTGAAAAAATGGGAACTGGCTCTGGAAAATCAGGAATTATTCCAAGAAAACTGGGAATTACCCCTGGAAAATGGGGAATTACCCCAGAAAAACTGGGAATTGCCCCAGGAAAAGTGGGAATTACCCCAGGAAAACCAGGAATTTTCCCAGGAAAGGCAGGAATTACCCCTGGAAAAATGTGAATTACCCCACGAAAATTGGGAATTATCTCAGGAGAATCGGGAACTACCCGGGGAAAACTGGGAATTACCCCGGGAAAAACAAGGATTTCCCTGGAAAATCAGGAATTGCCTCAGGAAAAGCAGGAATTACCCCAGGAAAATTGGAAATCAGAGATGGAAAAGTGGGAATTACCCTAGAAAAAGCTGGAATTACCTCAGAAAATCGGGAATTTCCCCTGGAAAAGCGGGAATTACCCCACAAAAACTAGGAATTATCTCAGGAAAATCGGGAATTACCTCTGGGAAACTGGGAATTACCTCAGAAAAGCGTGAGTTTTCCCTGGAAAAGCGGGAATTACCTCACAAAAGTGGGAATTTCCCCTGGAAAAGCGGGAATTACCACATAAAAATTGGGAATTATCTCAGGAAAATCGGGAATTTTCCCTGGAAAAGCAGGAATTAACCTGGAAAATCAGGAATTTTCCCTGGAAAATCGGGAATTTCTCCCAGAAAACCGGGAATTTGCCCCAGAAAACCGGGAATTTCCCCTGGAAAAGCGGGAATTACCTCACAAAAATTGGGAATTATCTCAGGAAAATCGGGAATTACCTCTGGGAAACCAGGAATTACCTCAGAAAAGCGGGAATTTCCCTGGAAAAGCAGGAATTAACCCGGAAAATCGGGAATTACCCCACAAAAATTGGGAATTATCTCAGGAAAATCGGGAATTACCTCAGAAAATCGGGAATTTCCCCTGGAAAATCGGGAATTACCCCAGGAAATGTGGGAATTACTCCCAGAAAAGTGGGAATTACCCCGGGAAAATCCGGAATTACCCCAGGAAAACCGGGAATTTCCCCCGGAAAATGGGGAATTACCTCAGAAAATCGGGAATTTCCCCTGGAAAATGGGGAATTACCTCAGAAAATCGGGAATTTCCCCGGAAGATGGGGAATTACCTTGTTGACGACTTTCTGCTGCTGCGCGTGCTTCTGCCGCAGGCTGGCGACCTCCCGCCACAGAGCCTCGTTCTCACTGGGAACGGGAAAATCCATGGAAAACGGGAACATCCCGGGGAAAATTTAATGGGAAATGGGGAAAAATCCGTGGGAATGGGAACATCCCGGGGGGAAGGGGAGAATTCCAGGGGAAAACGGGAGAATTCCAGGGGAAATGGGGAGAATTTAATGGGAAATGGGGAGAATTTAATGGGAAATGGGGAGAATTTAATGGGAAATGGGGAGAATTTAATGGGAAATGGGGAAAATTTAATGGGAAATGGGGAAAAATCCATGGGAATGGGAATATCCCGGGGAAAACGGGAGAATTTAATGGGAAAAGGGGAGAATTCCAGGGGAAATGGGGAGAATTTAATGGGAAACGGGGAAAATTTAATGGGAAATGGGGAAAAATCCGTGGGAAACGGGAATATCCCGGGGAAATGGGGAGAATTTAATGGGAAACAGGGAAAAATCCATGGGAATGGGAACATCCTGGGGAAAACGGGAGAATTCCAGGGGAAACAGGGAGAATTTAATGGGAAATTCCAGGGAAAACGGAGAGAATTCCACGGGAATTCCAATCCCATTATTCCCATTATCCCATTCCCATTTTTTCTTTCCCCTATTTTCTTACCTCCATTACCCTATTATCCCATTTTTCCCACTCCCATTTTTCCCATTTTCCCATCCCCATTATCCCATTGTTCCCATTATCCCATTGTTCCCATTATCCCATTTTTCCCATTATCCCACTTTTCCCATTATCCCATTTTTCCCCCCATTCCCATTCCCATTCCCACAGGATTTGGGGCCGGAATTCCCAATTATTCCCAGCCCCAGGAACAAAAACCTCAGGAATAAAAACCTCGGGATAATGGGAACGAATCCCGGGGGATTTTTGGGATCGGGGGCACAGCTGGGCCAGGCCCGGCCCCATTTCCCACCCCAATCCCGGGGGATTTTTGGGATCGGGGGCGCAGCTGGACCAGAAAATTGGGAATAAATGAGTGGGGCAGGAGCAGCTGCACAAAATTCCCGAGGGATTTTTGGGATTTGATGGGATCGGGGCCGGGAATTCCCAGGCTGAGGTTTCGTGGGATGAGCGGCTGCTGCTGCTTTCCCAGATTTCCCCCAGTTTTTCCTGGATTTTCCCCAATTTTCTCCCCCATTTCCCCCCATTTTTTCCGGGATTTTTTCCCAGATTTTCTGGGATATTTTCCCAGATTTTCCTGAATTTTCCCCATTTTTCCCCCATTTTCTCCCAGATTTTCCAGGGTTTTTTCCCTGTTTTTTTCCTGAATTTTTCCCCATTTTCCCCCAAATTTTTCCTCATTTTCTCCCTATTTTCCCAGGATTTTCCCCCCAGTTTTCCCCCACATTTTCCTGGGATTTTTCCCCCCATTTTTCCCCAGATTTTCCAGGATTTCTTCCCTGTTTTTTCCCCAGATTTTCTGGGATTTTTCTACCAGATTTTCCTGGATTTTCTGCTGCATTTTTTTCCCAGATTTCCCCCATTTTCTCCCAGATTTTCTGGGATTTTCCCCTGTTTTTTCCCAGTTTTATGCCCATTTTTTCCAGGATTTTTTCCCAACTTTCCTGGGATTTTCTCCTGGATTTTCCCCCATTTTCTCCCCTATTTTCCTGGGATTTTTTCCCATTTTTCCCTGTATTTTCCCCCATTTTCTCCCAGATTTTTCCCAGGATTTTTTCCTTGTTTTTCCCTGTACTTTCCCCCACTTTCTCCCAGAGTTTTTCCTCATTTTCCCCCCATTTTTTTCCCAGATTTCCCCCATTTTCCCGGGATTTTTTCCCTGTTTTTTCCTGAATTTTTTCCTGTATTTTCCCCCACTTTCTCCCAGATTTTTTCCTCATCTTTCCTCCATTTTTCCCCCTATTTTTCCGGGATTTTTCCCTGAATTTTTCCCCATTTTTCCCCCATTTATTCCCCAATTTTTCCAGGATTTTTTCCCATTTCTTCCCTGAATTTTCCCCCATTTTTCCCAGTTTTTTTCCCCATTTTTCCCCCATTTTTTCCCCCATTTTTCCGGGATTTTTCCCTGAATTTTTTCTCATTTCTCCCCTATTTTCCCAGGATTTTTTCCCCTATCTTCCCTGAATTTCCTCCCATTTTTTCCCAGTTTTTTTCCTCATCTTTTCTCCATTTTTCCCCCTATTTTCCCGGGATTTTTCCCCATTTTTTCCCCTATTTTTCCAGGATTTTTCCCTGAATTTTTCCCCATTTTCTCCCCCATTTTCCCAGGATTTTTTCCCATATTTTCCCTGAATTTTCCCCCATTTTCCCCAGATTTTCCAGGATTTTTCCCTGGATTTTCCCTGGATTTTTCCCTGTTTTTCCCCCATTTTTTCCCCTATTTTTCCGGGATTTTTCCCTGAATTTTTCCCCATTTTCTCCCCTATTTTCCCGGGATTTTCCCCCCATTTTCTCCCCCATTTTCCCAGGATTTTTTCCCATATTTTCCCTGAATTTTCCCCCATTTTCCCCAGATTTTCCAGGATTTTTCCCTGGATTTTCCCCCATTTTTTCCCAGTCTTTTTCCCCATTTTCCCCCATTTTTTCCCCATTTTTCCGGGATTTTTCCCTGAATTTTTCCCCATTTTTCCCCCTATTTTCCGGGGATTTTTCCCCATATTTTCCCTGAATTTCCCCCCCATTTTTCCCAGAATTTTCCAGGATTTTTTCCCATATTTTCCCTGAAATTTCCCCCATTTTTCCCTGCATTTTCCCCCATTTTTCCCCTATTTTTCCGGGATTTTTCCCTGTATTTTTCCCCATTTTTCCCCCTATTTTCCGGGGATTTTTTCCCATATTTTCCCTGAATTTTCCCCCATTTTCTCCCAGTTTTTTTCCCCATTTTTCCCCCATATTTCCCCCTATTTTCCCGGGATTTTTTCCCCATTTTCCCCCCACTTTTCCCATTTTTTCCCTACTGTTTCATGGCCAGCAGCCGTGAGTCCAGGCTGTCCTGTTTGCCACGCATGGCCTGCATGTCAGCCAGCAGCCGCGCCACCGCGCCCTCCTGCCGCACTCGCACCTCCTCCCCCTTCAGCCCTGACACCTGAAAAATATGGAAAAAACCGGGAAAAATGGGAATTTACATGCAGGAAATATTCAGGAATTATTCAGAATTTTTTGGGATTTTTTTGGATTTTTTTTGGATTTTTTTCTGAATTTTTTCTGATTTTTTTTAGAATTTTTATTGAATTTTTATTGAATTTTTTTTCAATTTTTAGAGAGTTTTTTCAGCTTTTCTTCAAAGATTTTTCTGAAGTTTTTCCAGGAGTTTAAAGAGGATTTGGGAATTTTATAGGAATTTTAAGAAATTTTTATAATTTCTATGGAATATTTAGAGTTTCAGGGATTTTTTGGGATATTTTGGGGTTTCCCCTCCTGCCGAACACGAACCTCCTCCCCCTTCAGCCCTGACACCTGAAATAAATGAGATAAAATGGAAAAAAATCAAATTTACAGGCAGGAAACACTCGGGAAATATTCAGAATTTTTTCAGAATTTTTTGGGACTTTTTTGGATTTTTTTCAGATTTTTTTTCAATTTTTTTTTGATTTGTTTTGGATTTTTTTTCTCATTTTTCCAGGTTTTTTGCTGCTTTTTTTGTATTTTCCCTGGAGTTTTTAGAAGCATTTAGAAAAGGTTTTGGGAGCTTAAAAAGAGTTTTTAGAGAATTTTAATGAATTTTTAGGTATATTTAGAGTTTCAGGGATATTTTGGGGTTTCCCCTCCTGCCGCACACGAATCTCCTCCCCTTCAGCCCTGACACCTGAAAATGGGACAAAAAATAGAAAAAAATGGGATTTTACATGCAGGAAATATTCAGGAATTTTGGGGAATTTTGGGGGATTTTTTCGGAATTTTTTCAGAATTTTTTGGGATTTTTTTAAAGCATTTTTGTGGAATTTTTTCAGAATTTTGGGGCGATTTTTTCAGAATTTTTTAGGAATTTTTGTGGAATTTTTGTGGAAATTTTTCAGAAAATTTTTTAGGGTTTTTTTCAGAATTCTTTCAGATTTTTTTTGGAATTTTTTCAGATTTTTTTTTTTTGATTTTTTTAGAATTTTTGTGGAATTTTTTTAGGATTTTTTGGGGAATTTTTTCAGAATTCTTCCAGATTTTTTTTTTTTTGGATATTTTTTAGAATTTTTGTGGAATTTTTTCGGAATTTTTTCTGAATATTTTCAGATTTTTTTTTGATTTTTTTTCAATTTTTGAGGGTTTTTTCAGCCTTTCTTCAAATTTTTCCTGAAGTTTTTCTAGGGGTTTAAAGAGTTTTGGGGAATTTTTATGATTTTTAGGAAGATTTAGAGTTTCAGGGATTTTTTGGGATATTTTGGGGTTTCCCCTCCTGCCGCACTCGCACCTCCTCCCCCTTCAGCCCTGACACCTGAAAAACATGGGAAAAAATGGAAAAAATCAAATTTACAGGCAGGAAACACTCGGGAATTATTCAGAACTTTTTGGGATTTTTTTGGAATTTTTTTGGATTTTTTTCTGAATTTTTTCTGGTTTTTTTTAGACTTTTTATTGAATTTTTATTGAATTTTTTTTCAATTTTTAGAGAGTTTTTTCAGCTTTTCTTCAAAGATTTTTCTGAAGTTTTTCCAGGAGTTTAAAGAGGATTTGGGAACTTTATAGGAATTTTAAGAAATTTTTATAATTTCTAGGGAATGTTTCGAGTTTCAGAGATTTTTTGGGATATTTTGGGGTTTCCCCTCCTGCCGCACACGAACCTCCTCGCCCTTCAGCCCTGACACCTGAAATAAATGGGAAAAAATGGAAAAAAAAATGGGATTTTACAGGCAGGAAACACTCAAGGATTTTCAGGAATTTTTTGGGATTTTTTTTGGAATTTTTTTGGATTTTTTTCTGAATTTTTTCTGATTTTTTTTAGAATTTTTATTGAATTTTTATTGAATTTTTTTTTCAATTTTTAGAGAGTTTTTTCAGCCTTTCTTCAAAGATTTTTCTGAAGTTTTTCAAGAGGTCTAAAGAGGATTCAGGAATTTTAAAGGAATTTTAGGGAATTTTTATAATTTCAAGGGAAGATTTAAGAGTTTCAGGGATTTTTTGGGATATTTTGGGGTTTCCCCTCCTGCCGCACTCGCACCTCCTCCCCCTTCAGCCCTGACACCTGAAATAAATGGGAAAAAAACGGGAAAAATGGGATTTTACATGTAGGAAACACTCGGGAATTTTTAGGAATTTTTAGGAATTTTTGGGAATTTTTTTCTGAATTTTTTTGGATTTTTTTGGGATTTTTCAAAGAATTTTTGTGGGATTTTTTTCAGAATTTTTTGGGATTTTTTCAGAATTTTTTTGTATTTTTTTTAGAACTTTTGTGGGATTTTTTCAGAATTTTTTGGGATTTTTTTCAGAATTTTTTTTTTGGATTTTTTTGGGGAATTCTTTTGGGGTTTTTGGGGAATTTTTTGGCCATTTTTTGGGGAATTTTTTTTGCATTTTTTGGGGAATTTTTTGGCTTTTTTTTTGGGAAATTCTTGGGGAATTCTTTGGGCTTTTTTTGGGGGGAATTTTTGGGTATGTTTTGGGGAATTTTTTGTCATTTTTGGGCAATTATTGGGGAATTTTTGGGGAATATTACGGGGGAATATTTTGGGGGAATATTTTGGTCATTTTTTTGGGGAATTTTTGGGAATTTTTTGGCATTTTTGGGGAATTTTTTGGCATTTTTGGGAATTTTTAGGGGAATTTTTTGGCATTTTTTTGGGAATTTTGGGGGGAATTTTTTGGAACTTTTTGGGAATTATTGGGGAATTTTTTGGAAATGTTTTGGGGAATTTTGGGGAATTTTTTGGGAATTTTTTGGCCTTTTTGGGGCAATTTTTGGGGATTTTTTTGGAATTTTTTGGGAATTTTGGGGCATTTTTTGGGCATTTTTGGGGAATTTTTCTGGAATTTTTTTGGAATTTTGGGGCATTTTTTGGGGAATTTTTTTTGGAATTTTTGGGCTTTTTCTTGGCAGTTTTTGGAATTTTTAGGCATTTTTTGGGGAATTTTTGAGAATTTTTTGGGAATATTTGGGCTTTTTTGGGGAGTTTTTGGGGAATTTTTTGGGGAATTTTTTGGGGAATTTTTGGGCATTTTTGGGAATTTTTCGGGCATTTTTTTTGGATTTTTGGGGAATTTTTGGGGAATTTTTGGGGAATTTTTGGGGAATTTTTTGGGAATTTTTGGGGAATTTTTTGGGAATTTTTGGGGAATTTTTGGGGAATTTTTTGGGGAATTTTTTGGGAATTTTTTGGGGAATATTTTGGGATTTTTTGGGGAATTTTTTTGGAATTTTTTGGGGAATTTTTTGGGAATTTTTTTGGAATTTTTTGGGGGAACTGTTTAGGAATTTTTTTGGGAATGTTTTGGGCATTTTTTGGGGAATTTTTGGGGCATTTTTGGGATTTTTTTTGGGAATTTTTTGGGCATTTTTGGGGAATTTTTGGGCAATTTTTTTTGCATTTTTGGGCAATTTTTGGGCAATTTTTCAGGAATTTTTTGGGCAAGTTTTTGGCATTTTTTGGGGAATTTTGGGGGGAATTTTTTGGGAATTTTTGGGGAATTTTTGGGGAACTTTTTGGGAATTTTGGGGGAATTTTTTGGGATTTTTTTGTTTGGTTTTTTGGGGTTTTAATGGGAAATTTTGGGGCATTTGGGGTTTTTTATTTTTGGGGGGTTCTGAGAATTTTTTGGGAATTTTTGAGGAATATTTGGGCATTTTTAGGTATGTTTTGGGGAATTTTTGGGGCATTTTTGGGGAATATTTGGGGAATTTTTGGGGCATTTTTTGGGCTTTTTTTTGGGAATCTTGTGGGGATTTTTTTGGGAATTTTTGGGGAATCTTTTGGGGATTTCTTGGGCATTTTTGGGGGGAATTTTTTTGGCAAATTTTGGGAATTTTTGGGCATTTTCTGAGGAATTCTTTGGGAATTTTTGGGAATTTTGGGGCATTTTTTGGGGAATTTTTCCGGAATTTTTTTGGAATTTTGGGGCATTTTTTGGGGAATTTTTTTTGGAATTTTTGGGCTTTTTCTTGGCAGTTTTTGGAATTTTTAGGCATTTTTTGGGGAATTTTTGGGAATTTTTTGGGAATATTTGGGCATTTTTAGGTATGTTTTGGGGAATTTTTGGGGAATTTTTTGACATTTTTGGGGGAATTTTTGGGGGGTTTTTTTTGCATTTTTTGGGGAATTTTTTTTGCATTTTTTGGGGAATTTTTTGGGGAATTTTTGGGGAATTTTTGGGGAATTTGGGGCATTTTTTGGAGAATTTTTGGGCATTTTTGGGGATTTTTTGGGATTTCTTGGAATGTTTTGGGGTATCTTTTGGTCATTTTTGGGGAATTTTTGGGCATTTTTTGGGGAATTTTGGGGGAATTTTTGGGGCATTTTTGGGTGGTTTTTTTGGGAATTTTTTGGGCATTTTTGGGCATTTTTTGGGGAATTTTTGGGCAAATTTTTTTGCATTTTTGGGGCATTTTTTGGGCAATTTTTCGGGAATTTTTTGGGCAATTTTTGGCATTTTTTGGGGAATTTTGGGGGGAATTTTTTGGAACTTTTTGGGGAATTTTTGGGGAATTTTGGGGGAATTTTTTGGGCATTCTTTGGGGAATTCTTTGGGGAATTCTTTGGGAATTTCTGGGGAATTTTTTGGCGTTTTTTGGGGCAATTTTTGGGGATTTTTTTTTTGGAATTTTTTGGGAATTTTGGGGCATTTTTTGGGCATTTTTGGGGAATTTTTCTGGAATTTTTTTGTAATTTTTGGGCTTTTTCTTGGCAGTTTTTGGAATTTTTAGGCATTTTTTGAGGAATTTTTGAGAATTTTTTAGGAATATTTGGGCATTTTTAGGTATGTTTTGGGGAATTTTTGGGGCATTTTTGGGGAATTTTTTGGCATTTTTTCTGGAATTTTTTTGGAATTTTGGGGCATTTTTCTGGCATTTTTTGGGGAATTTTGGGGAATTTTTTGGTATTTTTTGGGGAATTTTTGGGGAATTCTTTGGGGAATTTTTGGGGAATTCTTTGGGAATTTTTTTGGCATTTTTGGGGGAATTTTTTGGCATTTTTGGGCAAATTTTTTTGCATTTTTGGGGCATTTTTTTGGGAATTTTTTTGGGAATTTTTTTTAGCATTTTTTGGGGGAATTGTTTAGGAATTTTTTTGGGAATTTTTTTGGCATTTTTGGGGGAATTTTTTGGGAATTTTTTGGGAATTTTTTGGGAATTTTGGGGAATTTTTTGGGAATTTTTTGGGAATTTTTTGGGAATTTTTTGGGAATTTTTGGGGAATTTTTTTTTTGATTTTTGGGGAATTTTTTGGGCATTTTTGGGGAATTTTTCTGGAATTGATTTGGAAATTTGGGGCATTTTTTGGGGAATTTTTGGGGCATTTTTGGGCTTTTTTTTTGGGGAATTTTTGGGCATTTTTGGGGAATTTTTGGGGAATTTTTTTGGGGCATTTTTTGGGGAATTTTTTTGGCAATTTTTTGTGGAATTCTTTGGGAATGTTTGACTCACGCTGGTGACTTTCCTCTTGATGTTCTCGAGCAGCTGCTCCTGCCCGCGCAGGAAGAACGGGTGCTGGAACTCGGTGTCGTCGCGCTCCGGCTTCACCAGCCCGCCCTGCTCCAGGTGCACCACCTTCCGGAACCCGTCTGGGAATTTGGGATAAAATGGGAATAACGGGATAAATCTGGGAATTCTGGGATAAATCCGGGAATTCTGGGATAAATCCGGGAATTCTGGGATCCCAGCCCGCCCTGCTCCAGGTGCACCACCTTCCGGAACCCGTCTGGAAAATGGGAATTCTGGGAATTAAAATGGGAATTCTGGGATCCCAGCACCACCTTCACCAGCCCGCCCTGCTCCAGGTGCACCACCTTACGGAATCCATCTGAAAAATGGGAATTCTGGGAATTAAAATGGGAATTCTGGGATCCCAGCACCACCTTCACCAGCCCGCCCTGCTCCAGGTGCACCACCTTACGGAATCCGTCTGAAAAATGGGATAAAATGGGATAAATCCGGGAATTCTGGGATAAATCCGGGAATTCTGGGATAAATCCGGGAATTCTGGGATCTCAGCACCACCTTCACCAGCCCGCCCTGCTCCAGGTGCACCACCTTCCGGAACCCGTCTGAAAAATGGGAATTCTGGGATAAATCCGGGAATTCTGGGAATTAAATGGGAATTCTGGGATCCCAGCCCGCCCTGCTCCAGGTGCACCACCTTCCGGAACCCGTCTGGGAATAATGGGATAAATCCGGGAATTAATGGGAATTCTGGGATCCCAGCCCGCCCTGCTCCAGGTGCACCACCTTCCGGAATCCGTCTGAAAAATGGGAATTCTGGGATAAATCCGGGAATTCTGGGATAAATCCGGGAATTAATGGGAATTCTGGGATCCCAGCCCGCCCTGCTCCAGGTGCACCACCTTACAGAACCCGTCTGGAAAATGGGAATAACGGGATAAATCCAGGAATTCTGGGATAAATCCGGGAACTCTGGGATAAATCCAGGAATTCTGGGATAAATCCGGGAATTCTGGGATAAATCCGGGAATTCTGGGATAAATCCGGGAATTCTGGGATAAATCCGGGAATTCTGGGATCCCAGCACCACCTTCACCAGCCCGCCCTGCTCCAGGTGCACCACCTTCCGGAACCCGTCTGAAAATATGGGAATAACGGGATAAATCCGGGAATTCTGGGATAAATCCGGGAATTAATGGGAATTCTGGGATCCCAGCCCGCCCTGCTCCAGGTGCACCACCTTCCGGAACCCGTCTGGAAAAATGGGAATAAAAATGGGAATTCTGGGATAAATCTGGGAATTCTGGGATCCCAGCACCACCTTCACCAGCCCGCCCTGCTCCAGGTGCACCACCTTACGGAATCCGTCTGAAAAATGGGAATTCTGGGATAAATCCGGGAATTAATGGGAATTCTGGGATCCCAGCCCGCCCTGCTCCAGGTGCACCACCTTCCGGAACCCGTCTGGAAAAATGGGAATTCTGGGAATTAAAATGGGAATTCTGGGATAAATCCGGGAATTCTGGGATCCCAGCCCTCCCTGCTCCAGGTGCACCACCTTACGGAACCCGTCTGGGAATGGGGAAAAATGGGAATTAAAATGGGAATTCTGGGCTCCAGGTGCACCACCTTCCGGAATCGGTCTGGAATGTTGGGAAAAATGGGATAGAAATGGGAATAAATGGGGAAAAATGGGAACAAACCCGAAAAAATGGGGAAAAATGGGAAAAAAAACGGGAAAAAATGGGAATAAATCCGGGAATTCTGGGCTCCAGGTGCACCACTTTCTGGAATCTGTCTGGAATATTGGGCAAAATGGGGAAAAAATGGGATAAATCCGGGAATTCTGGGCTCCAGGTGCACCACCTTCCGGAATCCGTCTGGGAATTTGGGATAAATGGGAATTAAAACGGGAATAAATCCAGGGATTCTGGGATCCAAACAACACCTTGCAGAATCCGCCTGGGAATGGGGAAAATGGGAATAAATGGGAAAAAATGGGAATAAAATGGGAATAAATGGGAAAAAAACCAGGGAAAAATGGGAAAAAATGGAAAAAATCCCGGAATTCTGGGCTCCAGGTGCAACACCTTATAGAATCCGTCTGGGGAAAAATGGGAATAAACGGGAAAAAAATGGGAATAAAAATGGGAAAAATGGGAAAAAATCCTGGAATTCTGGGATTCCGCAGCATAGGAATGGCTCCATCCTGAAATTCCAGAGTTGGAAGGGGAATTATCCTGGAATCCCCAAGGATTTTGGGAATTCTGGGATTCTGGCACCACCTTGTGGAAATTGTTGGGAAAATCAGGAAAAATGGGAAAAAATTCTGGAATTCTGGGATTCCCATTCATGGGAACAGCTCCAGCCCAATCCCCAGAATTCCGGGAATTCCCAGAATTTTACTCACACACATTGAGCTGCCCATCCCAATCCCAGACCTCAGAATTCCCACATCCCCAGAATTCCCAAAATTCCTGGAATTCCTGGAATTTTACTCCCACATGTTGAGCTGCCTGACAAAGCTGATCCCAAATCCCCCCAGAATTCCCAGATTTTCCCTGGAATTCCCAATTTTTCCAGGAATACTCCCACATGTTGAGCTGCCTGACAAAGCTGAGCCCCAAATCCCCCAGAATTCCCAGATTTTCCCTGGAATTCCCAATTTTTCCCTGGAATACTCACACATGTTGAGCTGCCTGACAAAGCTGATCCCCAAATCCCCAAGAATTCCCAATTTTTTCCGGAATTTTCCGGGATTTTTCCAGGATTTTTTGGGAATACTCACACATGTTGAGCTGTCTGACAAAGCTGATCCCCAAATCCCCCAGAATTCCCAATTTTTCCAGGATTTTTCTGGAATTACTCACACATGTTGAGCTGCCTGACAAAGCTGATCACCAATCCCCCCAGAATTCCCAGATTTTCCCTGGAATTCCCGGGTTTTTCCAGGAATACTCACACATGTTGAGCTGCCTGACAAAGCTGATCCCCAATCCCCCCAGAATTCCCAAAAATTCCCAATTTTTTCTGGAATACTCCCACATGTTGAGCTGCCTGACAAAGCTGATCCCAAATGCCCCCAGAATTCCCAAAAATTCCCAATTTTTCCCTGGAATACTCCCACATGTTGAGCTGCCTGACAAAGCTGAGCCCCAATCCCCCAGAATTCCCAAAAATTCCCAATTTTTCCCTGGAATTCCAGGATTTTTTGGGAATACTCACACATGTTGAGCTGCCTGACAAAGCTGATCCCCAATCCCCCCAGAATTCCCAGATTTTCCCTGGAATTCCCGGGTTTTTCCAGGAATACTCACACATGTTGAGCTGCCTGACAAAGCTGATCCCCAATCCCCCCAGAATTCCCAAAAATTCCCAATTTTTTCTGGAATACTCACACATGTTGAGCTGCCTGACAAAGCTGATCCCCAAATCCCCCAGAATTCCCAAAAATTCCCAATTTTTCCAGGAATACTCACACACGTTGAGCTGCCTGACAAAGCTGATCCCCAATCCCCCCAGAATTCCCAGAATTCCCAATTTTTCCAGGAATACTCACACACGTTGAGCTGCCTGACAAAGCTGATCCCAAATTCCCTCAGAATTCCCAGATTTTCCCTGGAATTCCCGATTTTTCCCTGGAATACTCACACATGTTGAGCTGCCTGACAAAGCTGATCCCAAATCCCCCCAGAATTCCCAGATTTTCCCTGGAATTCCCGGATTTTTCTGGAATACTCACACATGTTGAGCTGCCTGACAAAACTGATCCCCAATCCCCCCAGAATTCCCAATTTTTCCAGGATTTTTTGGGAATTACTCACACATGTTGAGCTGCCTGACAAAGCTGATCCCCAATCCCTCCAGAATTCCCAAAAATTCCCAATTTTTTCTGGAATTACTCACACATGTTGGGCTGCCTGACAAAGCTGATCCCAAATCCCCCAGAATTCCCAGATTTTCCCTGGAATTCCCGGATTTTTATGGAATACTCACACATGTTGAGCTGCCTGACAAAGCTGAGCCCCAATATTCCCAGAATTCCCAATTTTTCCGGGATTTTTCTGGAATACTCCCACATGTTGAGCTGCCTGACAAAGCTGATCCCCAAATCCCCCAGAATTCCCAATTTTTCCAGGATTTTTCCAGGAATACTCACACATGTTGAGCTGCCTGACAAAACTGATCCCAAATCCCCCAGAATTCCCAGAATTCCCAATTTTTTCTGGAATTACTCACACATGTTGAGCTGCCTGACAAAGCTGATCCCCAATCCCCCCAGAATTCCCAAAAATTCCCAATTTTTTCTGGAATACTCACACATGTTGAGCTGCCTGACAAAACTGATCACCAATCCTCCCAGAATTCCCAAAAATTCCCAATTTTTTTGGGAATACTCACACATGTTGAGCTGCCTGACAAAGCTGATCCCAAATCCACCCAGAATTCCCAATTTTTCCAGGATTTTTCTGGAATACTCACACATGTTGAGCTGCCTGACAAAACTGATCACCAATCCTCCCAGAATTCCCAGAATTCCCGATTTTTTTGGGAATACTCACACATGTTGAGCTGCCTGACAAAACTGATCACCAATCCTCCCAGAATTCCCAAAAATTCCCAATTTTTCCCTGGAATACTCACACATGTTGAGCTGCCTGACAAAGCTGGCCATGTTGTTGTGTTTGAAGTACTTGGGCAGAACCTCCTTGGAGAATTGGCCCTGGTCAAACACGTGGAAGCTGCTCCCGCTCTGCAGGGGGGAAAACATGGAAAAATTCAGGGAAATGGTGGGGAAAATTGGGAAAAAATTGGGGCAATATCGGGAAAATATCAGGGAAAATTTGGGAAAAAATTGGGAAAAAATTGGGGGAAATATCAGGGAAAAATTGGGAAAAAATTGGGGAAAAATCGGGGGAATATCAGGGACACATCAGGGAAAAATTGGGAAAAATTGGGGAAAATATCAGGGAAATATCAGGGAAAAATCAGGGAAATATCAGGGAAAAATTGGGGGAAATATCAGGGAAAAATCAAGGAAACATCAGGGAAAAATTGGGGAAAAATCAGGGAAAAATCAGGGAAAAATCAAGGAAAAATCAGGGAAAAATCAGGAAAAAATCAGGGAAAAATCAGGGAAAAATTGGGGGAAAATCAGGGAAAAATTGGGAAAAATTGGTGGAAATATCAGGGAAAAATTGGGAAAAATTGGGGGAAAAATCAGGGGAAAATTGGGAAAAATTGGGGGAAAAATCAGGGGAAAATTGGGAAACATCAGGGAAACATCAGGGAAAAACTGGGGGAAATATCAGGGAAATATCAGGGAAAAATTGGGGGAAATATCAGGGAAAAATCAGGGAAAAATCAGGGAAATATCAGGGAAAAATCAAGGAAATATCAGGGAAAAATTGGGAGAAAAATGAGGGAAAAATTGGGAAAAATTGGGGGAAATATCAGGGAAATATCAGGGAAATATCAGGGAAAAATTGGGGGAAATATCAGGGAAAAATTGGGGGAAATATCAGGGAAAAATCAGGGAAAAATCAGGGAAAAATCAGGGAAAAATCAGGGAAACATCAGGGAAACATCAGGGAAACATCAGGGAAAAATTGGGGGAAATATCAGGGAAAAATTGGGGAAATATCAGGGAAATATCAGGGAAAAATCAGGGAAACATCAGGGAAAAATTGGGAAAAATTGGGAAAAATTGGGGAAATATCAGGGAAACATCAGGGAAACATCAGGGAAAAATTGGGGGAAATATCAGGGAAACATCAGGGAAAAATTGGGGAAATATCAGGGAAAAATTGGGGGAAATATCAGGGAAACATCAGGGAAAAATTGGGAAAAATTGGGGGAAATATCAGGGAAAAATCAAGGAAAAACTGGGAAAAAATTGGGGAAATATCAGGGAAATATCAGGGAAATATCAGGGAAATATCAGGGAAACATTGGGAAAATTGGGGAAAAAAATTGGGGAAAATTGGGGGAATATCGGGGAAAATTTGGGGAAATATCAAGGAAATATCAGGGAAAAATTGGGGAAAACAAAGGGAAAAATTGGGGAAAAAAGGGGAAGAAAATTGGGAAAAATGAGGAAAACATCAGGGAAAAATTGGGATAAAATAGGGGATGAAAATCAGGAAATATCAGGGAAAAATTGGGAAGAAGATCAGGAAAAAAAGGGGAAAATTGGGGAAAAAAAAGGGGAAAATTGGGGAAAAATCAGGGGAAAAAAGGGAAAATCGAGGAAAAATGGGGGAAGGAAATCAGGAAAAATTGGGGAAAATACGGGAAGAAAATCGGGAAAAAAAGGGGAAGAAAATCGGGAAAAATCAGGGAAAAATCAGGGGAAGAAAATCAGGAAAAAAAGGGGAAAAATTGGGGAAAGAAAGGGTAAGAAACTGGGAAAAATTGGGGAAAAAACGGGGAAGAAAAGGGGAAGAAAATCGGGAAAAATCAGGGAAAAATTGGGGAAAATTGAGGAAAAAATCAGGAAAAATAGGAGAAAAACTGGGGAAAATTTGGGGAAAAATGGGGAAAAAGTCAGGAAAAAAAATGGGAAAAATCAGGGAGAAATCAGGGAAAATTTGGCAAAAAAGGAAAGAAAATCAGGAAAAATCAGGGAAAAATTGGGGAAAAAATTGGAAAAAATCGGGGGAATAGCGGGGAAAAATGGGGAAAAGATCAGGAAAAATTGGGGGAAAATTGGGGAAAAGAGCAGGAAAAATTGGGGGAAAATTGGGGAAAAAATCAGGGGGAAACTGGGGAAAAGATGAGGAAAAAAAAAGGAACAAAATCGGGAAAAATTGGGAAAAATCAGGGAAAAGGAGGAAAATGGGGAAAAATCAGGGAAAATTGGGGGAAAAAAATCGAGAAAAATTGGGGAAAAAAAATCAGGAAAATCAGGACCATTCCCAGCCCCTGGAATTCCGGGATTATCCCGGGTTTATTCTGGAATCTCCTAAATCAGGATTTAAGGGAATTTTTGAGGAATTTAAGGGAATTTTTGAGGAATTTAAGGGAATTTTTAAAGGGATTTAAAGGGAAAATCGACAATTTTGGGAATTGTTCCCATTCCACACTTCAAGGAATTCCTGAAGTTTTTATGGGATCAGAATTCCAGAATTCTGCTCTGCAGGGAAAAATGGGAAAATCAGGAAAAACCGGGAAAAATGAGCAAAAATCAGGAAAAATCGGAAAAATTCGGGATAAGGAATCCTGGGATGAGAGGGAAAATTCAGGATAAGGAATTCTGGGATGTGAAAATTCGGGATAAGGAATTCTGGGATGTGAAAATTTGGGATAAGGAATTCTGGGATGAGAGGGAAAATTCGGGATAAGGAATTCTGGGATGGGAGGGAAAATTCGGGATAAGGAATTGTGGGATGTGAAAATTCGGGATAAGGAATTCTGGGATGTGAAAATTTGGGATAAGGAATTCTGGGATGAGAGGGAAAATTCGGGATAAGGAATTCTGGGATGGGAGGGGAAATTTGGGATAAGGAATTCTGGGATGGGAGGGAAAATTCGGGATAAGGAATTCTGGGATGAGAGGGAAAATTCGGGATAAGGAATTCTGGGATGGGAGGGGAAATTTGGGATAAGGAATTCTGGGATGGGAGGGAAAATTCGGGATAAGGAATTCTGGGATGAGAGGGAAAATTCAGGATAAGGGAGGTGGGAATTCCCTGGGAATTCCCTCCTGGAATTCTGGGAATTTTGGGATAATTCCCATTCCCAAGGGACACCTCCATTGTTTTGGGATATCCCAGGGATGTTCCAGCCCCGGATTTTCCGGGAATTCCATCCCAAATTCCCAATATTCCATGGGAATCCATTCCCTGTTTCCCGCATCCCAAATCCCAGAAAATCCCCTGGAATTCTCCTTTCCCATTCCCAAATTTATCCCTAAATTATTCCCTCATTAATCCCTAATTAGCGGCTCCTAATTAGCGCCAAAGGCGGCCCAGCCCTTCCTGCTTGGATTTCCCTCCTCACCTCGAGTTTAACGGGAATTTAATGGGAATTCTGCGGGATTTTAGTGGGAATTCAGTGGGATTTTAATGGGAATTTAGTGGGAATTTAGTGGGATTTTAATGGGAATTTAATGGGAATTCAGTGAGATTTTAATGGGAATTTAGTGGGATTTTAGTGGGGTTTTAGTGGGAATTCAGTGGGATTTTAATGGGAATTTAGTGGGATTTTAATGGGGTTTTAGTGGGAATTTAGCGGGATTTTAGTGGGATTTTAATGGGGTTTTAATGGGATTTTTAATGGGGTTTTAGTGGGAATTTAGTAGGAATTCAGTGGGATTTTAGTGGGGTTTTAGTGGGAATTCAGTGGGGTTTTAGTGGGAATTCAGTGGGGTTTTAGTGGGAATTCAGTGGGAATTTAATGGGATTTTAGTGGGGTTTTAATGGGAATTTTAATGGGGTTTTAATGGGATTTTTAATGGGGTTTTAGTGGGAATTTAGTAGGATTTTACTGGGGTTTTAGTGGGATTTTAGCAGGATTTTAGTGGGAATTCAGTGAGAATTTAGCGGGGTTTCCATGGGAATTTAGCGGGATTTTAGTGGGATTTTAATGGGGTTTTAGTGGGAATTTAGTAGGAATTCAGTGGGAATTTAGTGGGAACTTAATGGAGTTTTAGGAAGAATTTAGTGGGAATTCAGTGGGATTTTAGTAGAATTTTAATGGGGTTTCAGTGGGAATTCAGTGGGATTTTAGTGAGACTTTAGTGGAATTTTAATGGGGTTTTAGTGGGAATTCAGTGGGAATTCAGTGGAATTTTAATGGGGGTTTAGTGGAACTTTCATGGGAATTTAGTGGGGTTTTAATGGGATTTTAGTGGGAATTCAGTGGGATTTTAATGGGGTTTGAATGGGACTATCATGGGAATTTAGCAGGATTTTAGTGGGGTTTTACTGGAGTTTTAACAGGACTTTAATGGGAATTTAGTGGGATTTTAGTGGTGTTTCCATGGGAATTTAGTGGGGTTTCAGTGGGATTTTAATGTGGTTTTAGAGGGATTTTAGTGGGGTTTTAATGTGGTTTTCGTGGGAATTTAGTGGGGTTTTAGTGGGAATTCAGTGGGACTTTCGTGGGAATTTAGTGGGATTTTAATGGGGTTTTAGTGGGAATTTAGTGGGGTTTTAGTGGGAATTTAGAGGGATTTTAGTGGAATTTTAATGGGGTTTCCATGGGACTTTAGTAGGAATTTAGTGGGAGTTTAACGGGATTTTAGTGGGGTTTTAATGGGATTTAAGGGGAATTTTAATGGCGTTTCAGTGGAATTTTAGCGGGGTTTCAGTGGGTTTTAACAGGATTTTAATGGGAGTTTAGTGGGGTTTTAACGGGGTTTCAGTGGAGTTTTAACGGGACTTTAACGGGAATTTAGCGGGATTTTAGTGGGGTTTTCATGAGACTTCAGTGAGAATTTAGTGGGGTTTTAACGGGATTTTAATGGGGTTTCAGAGGGGTTTTAACGGGATTTTAACGTGGTTTTAACGGGATTTTAATGGGGTTTCAATGGGGTTTCAGTGGGGTTTTAACGGGATTTTAACGTGGTTTTAACGGGATTTTAAGGGGATTTTCCCTCCGGAACCGCGCGGGCCTCAGCGCCCGGCTCAGGCCGCGGCCGCTCTCCCTGGGCCGGGCCGGGCCGGGCCGCACCGGGAGCTCCTCCCGCCTTCCCGGGGTTCCCTCCCGGTACTCACGGGGCTCCAGCAGATGAGCGGGTCCGTGTCGGGATCCTCCACCAGCGTCCACAGCTTGGTCAGGAAGGCGGGCACGTTAGTGGGGCCGGGCCCCGCGCCCGCCGCCGCCGCCGAGCCCAGCCCGTCCATGGCGGCGCCCTCAGCGCGGGGGCGGGAAGGGCTCCGGGAGGCCCCGTGCGCACCGGGACCCTCAGAAAAGGCGGGAAGGGCCCGGCACGGCGGCAACGGCCGCGGCGGCGGGACGAGGCATGGCCGCCGCCATCTTGGAGGGCTGGTGGGAGGAGGCGGCGAGCGGCGCATGCGCGGACACGCCCCCTGCGGGCGGGACACGCCCATTGCGGGAGGGACACGCCCACTGCAGGCGAAACACGCCCCCTGCGAAAGGGACACGCCCACTGCTTGGTGGGGCCGGAAAGGGGCGGAGTTTAGCTACAAAGACACGCCCCCTTGAACGATAGCCACGCCCACTGCGTGTTAAAGGCCTGTTGGGTGCGCGGTCACGCCCACTTGAGGGGTAGCCACGCCCACTGCGTGTTAACGCTATGGGGAGGCGGGGCTTAGTGACAAAGACACGCCCCCTTAGGGATAACCACGCCCACTTCATATTAAAGCTAGTGAGGCAGGGCCTTTTGTCCTCAGGGACACGCCCTGCACACCTGGACACGCCCCCGCACACCTGGACACGCTTTTTGCTCTCAGGGACACGCCCCTCACACCTGGACACGCTGTTTGCACTCAGGGACACGCCCCCGCACACCTGAACACGCTGTTTGCACTCGGGGACACGCCCTGCACACCGGGACACACCTTTTGATCTCAGGGACACGCCCCCGCACACCTGGACATGCTGTTTACCCTCAGGGACACGCCCCCGCACACCTGGACACGCCTTTTCCTGTCAGAGACACGCCCCCGCACACCTGGACACGCCCCCGCACACCTGGACACGCCCCCACACACCTGGACATGCTGTTTACCCTCAGGGACACACTCCCGCACACCTGGACACGCTTTTTGCTCTAAGGTCACGCCCCTGCACACCTGGACACGCCCCTGCACACCTGGACACGCCTTCTGCTCTCAGGGACACGCCCCCGCACACCTGGACATGCTGTTTACCCTCAGGGACACGCCCCTGCACACCTGGACATGTTTTTGCTCTCAGGACACGCCCCTGCACACCTGGACACGCCCCTGCACACCTGGACACGCTGTTTACCCTCAGGGACACGCCCCCGCACACCTGGACATGCCTTTTGCTCTAAGGTCACGCCCCTGCACACCTGGACACGCCCCTGCACACCTGGACACGCCCCTGCACACCTGGACACGCCTTTTGCTCTCAGGGACACGCCCCTGCACACCTGGACACGCCCCCGCACACCTGGACATGCTGTTTACCCTCAGGGACACGCCCCTGCACACCTGGACACGCCCCCGCACACCTGGACATGCTGTTTACCCTCAGGGACACGCCCCTGCACACCTGGACATGTTTTTGCTCTCAGGACACGCCCCTGCACACCTGGACATGCCCCCGCACACCTGGACACACTGTTTACCCTCAGGGACATGCCCCACACACCTGGACACGCCCCCGCACACCTGGACACGTTTTTGCCCTCAGGGACACGCCCCCGCACACCTGGACACGCTGTTTACCCTCAGGGACACGCCCCTGCACACCTGGACATGTTTTTGCTCTCAGGACACGCCCCTGCACACCTGGACACGCCCCTGCACACCTGGACACGCTGTTTACCCTCAGGGTCACGCCCCCGCACACCTGGCCGTGCCCTCCAGCCGTTTTTGGCAATACCTGTGCGGGGCTCTCAAAGGCTGACACACCCCCAATAAAGAGGACACGTCCCTCTCCCATCTGGCTCCGCCCCTCGTGTGGCCGCAACTTTTTCCTCTTCTGGCCACGCCCCCGAGCACTGATGACCACGCCCCTCCCACCAAAACCACGCCCCCTTTCTGACCCTCACGCCCCCTTTGGCGCGGCCGCCGCTGCGCGCACGCGCGGGTCCGACGGCGCGGCTCCCTTCGCGCATGCGCACTTTGCTTTCACATTTTCCCGCGCTGCCGCTCCTTTCCCGTTATCTTTTCCCGTTATTTTTTCCCGTTATTTTTTTCCTATTCCCGTTATCCCGCCCTGCCCAGCAGCGGGATCCCCTCCCTCGGGAGCGGCGGGGGAAGGCAGCAAGGCGGAAGCGCGGAGGGTGGGGGCGTGGCCGCACCTCTGACCCGCGCCCACGTGTTCGGCGGCGCACGCGGAGCCGCCAACATGGAGCAGGTCCGGGGGTGACCGGGGAGGGGGAGACGGGGGGGACACACACGGGATTGTCATGGCAAGGGGAGGGAGGGGACACTCACGGCATTGGCATGGCGACGGGGAGGAGGCCGGGCTGGTCCTGGTGAGGGGGGACCGGGAAATGGCGTGAGGGGTCCGGCCTGGTGTCCGTGAGGGGGAACCTGGCAGTGAGGGAGGATTTTGTCCTCCTGAGGGGAGCCTGGCTCTAACCTGGTGAGGAGGGACCCCATAAATTGGGGGCTCCATCCTGGTCTCCATGAGGGGGGTCTGGCCTTGTCCTGAAGGGGACCTGGCAATTTGAGGGGGTCCAGACTTTTCCTGAGGGGGAGACCCGGCCCTGTCCTGGTGAGGAGATCCGGCCTGGTGTCCGTGAGGGGGAACCCAGCAGTGAGGGAGGATTTTGTCCTCCTGAGGGGAGCCTGGCTCTAACCTGGTGAGGGAGGACCCCATAACTGGGGGGCTCCAGCCTGGTCTCCATGAGGGGGTCTGGCCTTGTCCTGAAGGGGACCCAGCAATTTGAGGGGGTCCAGACTTTTCCTGAGGGGGAGACCCGGCCCTGTCCTGGTGAGAGGACCCGGCCTGGTGCCCGTGAGGGGGAACTCGGCAGTGAGAGGGGTCTGGCCTTGTCCTAAGCAGGGCAAGCCCGTAATTGGAAGGGGATTTGCACTCCTGAGGGAGGCGACCCGGCTCTATCCCGGTGAGGGGGGACCGGGAAATGGCGGGGGGGTCCAGCCTGGTGTCCGTGAGGGGGAACCCGGCAGTGAGGGGACTTTGTTCTCCTGAAGGGAGCCCGGCTCTATCCCGGTAAAGAGGGACCCCGTAATTGAGAGGCTCTGGCCTTGTTCTGAAGGGGGACCCCGCAATTTGAGGGGGATTTGCTCTCCTGAGGGGGGCGACCCGGCTCTGTCCTGGTGAGAAGGGAGCGGGAAATGAGAGGCTCCAGCCTGATGTCCGTGAGGGGGAACCCGGCAGTGAGGGGGATCTGGTCTTGTCCTGAGGAGGGCAAACCCGTAATATGAGGGGATTTGGGCTCCTGAGGGTGGACAACCCGGCTCTATCCCGGTGAGGGGGGACCGGGAAATGGCGGGGGGGGGGGGGCAGCCTGGTGTCCGTGAGGGGGAACCCGGCAGTGAGGGGAGTTTGTTCTCCTGAAGGGAGCCCGGCTCTATCCCGGTAAAGAGGGACCCCGTAATTGAGAGGCTCTGGCCTTGTCCTGAAGGGGGACCCCGCAATTTGAGGATTTGCTCTCCTGAGGGGGCGACCCGGCTCTGTCCTGGTGAGAAGGGACCGGGAAATGCAGAGGGGTCCAGCCTGGTGTCCGTGAGGGGGAACCCGGCAGTCAGAGGGGTCCGGCCTTGTCCTGAAGGGGGACCCCGCAATTTGAGGGGGATTTGCTCTCCTGAGGGGGGCGACCCGGCTCTATCCCGGTGAGGAGGGAGCGGGAAGTGAGAGGCTCCAGCCTGGTGTCCGTGAGGGGGAACCCGGCAGTGAGGGGGATCTGGTCTTGTCCTGAGCAGGGGAAACCCATAATATGAGGGGATTTGGCCTCCTGAGGGGGGCAACCCGGCTCTATCCCGGTGAGAAGGGAGCGGGAAATGCGGGGGGGTCCAGCCTGGTGTCCGTGAGGGGGAACCCGGCAGTGAGGGAGGATTTTGTCCTCCTGAGGGGAAACCCGGCAGTGAGGGGAGATTTGTCCTCCTGAGGGGAGCCCGGCTCTATCCCGGTGAGGAGGGACCCCGTAATTGGGGGGCTCGGGCTTGGTCTCCATGAGGGGGGTCCAGCCTTGTCCTGAAGGGAGACCCCGCAATTTGAGGGGGATTTGCTGTCCTAAGGGGGACGACCCGGCTCTATCTCGGTGAGAAGGGAGCGGGGAATGAGGGGGATCCGGCCTGGTGTCCGTGAGGGGGAACCTGGCAGTGATGGAGGATTTTGTCCTCCTGAGGGGAGCCCGGCTCTATCCCGGTGAGGGGGGAGTGGGAAATGGCGGGGGGGGTCCAGCCTGGTGTCTGTGAGGGGAAACCCAACAGTGAGGGGGGATTTGTCCTCCTGAGGGGAGCCCGGCTCTATCCGGGGAGGGGGGACCCCATAACTGGGGGGCTCTGGCTTGGTCTCCATGAGGGGGGTCCAGCCTTGTCCTGAAGGGAGACCCCGCAATTTGAGGGGGATTTGCTGTCCTAAGGGGGACGACCCGGCTCTATCTCGGTGAGAAGGGAGCGGGGAATGAGGGGGATCCGGCCTGGTGTCCGTGAGGGGGAACCTGGCAGTGATGGAGGATTTTGTCCTCCTGAGGGGAGCCCGGCTCTATCCCGGTGAGGGGGGAGTGGGAAATGGCGGGGGGGGTCCAGCCTGGTGTCTGTGAGGGGAAACCCAACAGTGAGGGGGGATTTGTCCTCCTGAGGGGAGCCCGGCTCTATCCGGGGAGGGGGGACCCCATAACTGGGGGGCTCTGGCTTGGTCTCCATGAGGGAGGGTCCGGCCTTGTCCTGAAGGGAGATCCGGCAAATTGAGGGGAATTTGGCCTTTTCCTGAGGGGAAGACCCGGCTCTGTCCCGGTGAGAAGGGAGCGGGAAATGCAGAGGGGTCCAGCCTGATGTCCGTGAGGGAGAACCCGGCAGTGAGAGGGGTCTGGCCTTGTCCTGAAGGGGGACCCCGCAATTTGAGGGGGATTTGCTCTCCTGAGGGGGGCGATCCGGCTCTGTCCTGGTGAGAAGGGAGCGGGAAATGAGAGGCTCCAGCCTGGTGTCCGTGAGGGGGAACCCGGCAGTGAGGGGGATCTGGTCTTGTCCTGAGGAGGGCAAACCCGTAATATGAGGGGATTTGGTCTTCTGAGAGGGGCAACCCGGCTCTATCCCGGTGAGAAGGGAGCGGGAAATGTGGAGGGCTCCAGCCTGGTGTCCGTGAGGGGGAACCCGGCAGTGAGGGGAGATTTGTCCTCCTGAGGGGAGCCCGGCTCTATCCCGGTAGGAGGGACCCCGTAACTGAGGGGCTCTGGCTTGGTCTCCATGAGGGAGGGTCCAGCCTTGTCCTGAAGGGGGACCCTGCAATTTGAGGGGATTTGCTCTCCTGAGGGGGGCGACCCGGCTCTATCCCGGTGAGAAGGGAGTGGGAAATGCGAGGTTTCAGCCTGATGTCGGTGAGGGGGAACCTGGCAGTGAGGGAGGATTTTCTCCTCCTGAGGGGGAACCCGGCAGTGAGGGGGATCTGGTCTTTTCCTGAGGGGGAACCCGGCAGTGAGGGGGATCTGGTCTTTTCCTGAGGGGGAACCCGGCAGTGAGGGGGATCTGGTCTTTTCCTGAGGAGGGCAAACCCGTAATATGAGGGGATTTGGCCTCCTGAGGGTGCGACCTGGATCTTTCCAGTGAAAAGTGAGCGGGAAATGGCGGGGGGGGGGGGGCAGCCTGGTGTCCTGAGGGGGAACCCAGCAATGAGGGAGGATTTTGTCCTCCTGAGGGGGAATCCGGCAGTGAGGGGGATCTGGTCTTGTCCTGAGCAGGGGAAACCCATAATATGAGGGGATTTGGCCTCCTGAGGGAGGCAACCCGGCTCTATCCTGGTGAGAAGGGAGCGGGAAATGCGGGGGGGTCCAGCCTGGTGTCCGTGAGGGGGAACCCAGCAGTCAGAGGGGTCCGGCCTTGTCCTGAAGAAGGAGCCCGCAATTTGAGGGGGATTTGCTCTCCTGAGGGGGGAGACCCGGCTCTATCCCGGTGAGGAGGGAGCGGGAAATGTGAAGGGCTCCAGCCGGGTGCCCTTGAGGGAGAACCCGGCAGTGAGGGAGGATTTTGTCCTCGTGAGGGGGAACTCGGCAGTGAGTGGGATCTGGCTTGGTCCTGAGCAGGGGAAACCCATAAAATGAGGGGAATTTGCTCTCTTGAGGAGGGCAACGCAGTTCTATCCCGGTGAGAGGGGACCGGGAAATGGCGGGGGGTCCAGCCTGATGTCTGTGAGGGGAAACCCAACAGTGAGGGGAGATTTGTCCTCCTGAGGGGAGCCCGGCTCTATCCCGGTGAGGAGGAACCCCATAACTGGGGGGCTCTGGCTTGGTCTCCATGAGGGAGGGTCCAGCCTTGTCCTGAAGAGAGACCCCGCAATTTGAGGGGATTTGCTCTCCTGAGGGAGGCGACCCGGCTCTATCCCGGTGAGAAGGGAGCGGGAAATGTGGAGGGGTCCAGCGTGGTGTCCGTGAGGGGGAACCCGGCAGTGAGGGAGGATTTTGCCTTGGCCTGAGGGGGGCGACCCGGCTCTATCCCGGTGAGAAGGGAGCGGGAAATGAGAGGCTCCAGCCTGATGTCCGTGAGGGGGAGCGCGGCAGTGAGGGAGGATTTTCTCCTCCTGAGGGAGAACCTGGCAGTGAAGGAGGATTTTGTCCTGAGGGGGAACCCGGCTCTGAGGGAGGATTTTCTCCTCCTGAGGGGGACCCCGGCAGTGAGGGGGATCTGGTCTTTCCCTGAGAAGGGCAAACCCGTAATATGAGGGGATTTGGTCTTCTGAGGGGGGCGACCTGGATCTATCCAGTGAAAAGTGAGTGGGAAATGGCGGGGGGGATTCATCCTGGTGTCCTGAGGGGGAACCCGGCAGTGAGGGAGGATTTTCTCCTCCTGAGGGGGAACCCGGCAGTGAGGGAGGATTTTGTCCTCCTGAGGGGGAACCCGGCTCTGAGGGAGGATTTTGTCCTGAGGGGGAACCCGGCAGTGAGGGAGGATTTTGTCCTCCTAAGGGGGAACCCGGCTGTGAGGGAGGATTTTGTCCTCCTGAGGGGGAACCCGGCTCTGAGGGAGGATTTTGTCTTCCTAAGGGGGAACCCGGCAGTGAGGGAGGATTTTGTCTTCCTAAGGGGGAACCCGGCAGTGAGGGAGGATTTTGTCCTGAGGGGGAACCCGGCAGTGAGGGGGGATTTTGTCCTCCTGAGGAGGAACCCAGCAGTGAGGGGGGATTTTGTCCTCCTGAGGGGGAACCTGGCAGTGAGGGAGGATTTTGTCCTCCTAAGGGGGAACCCGGCAGTGAGGGAGGATTTTGTCCTGAGGGGGAGCCCGGCAGTGAGGGAGGATTTTCTCCTCCTGAGGGGGAACCCGGCAGTGAGGGAGGATTTTGTCCTGAGGGGGAACCCGGCAGTGAGGGAGGATTTTGTCCTCCTGAGGGAGAACCCGGCAGTGAAGGAGGATTTTGTCCTGAGGGGGAACCCGGCAGTGAGGGAGGATTTTGTCCTGAGGGGGAGCCCGGCAGTGAGGGAGGATTTTCTCCTCCTGAGGGGGAACCCGGCAGTGAGGGAGGATTTTGTCCTCCTGAGGGGGAACCCGGCAGTGAGGGAGGATTTTGTCCTCCTGAGGGGGAACCCGGCAGTGAGGGAGGATTTTGTCCTCCTGAGGGGTAACCCAGCAGTGAGGGGGGTCTGGCCTGGTCTTGAGGGGGTCTCAGCAATGTGGGGAGGGGGCCTCACCTGGGAATGGAGGGCTCCAACCTTTCCATGAGGGGGGAACCCAACAGTGAGGGGGGGGTTTGGCCTCCTGAGGGGAGCCCAGCCTGTCCTGGTGAGGGGGGATTGAAAAATGGGGTGGGGGGGTCCAGCCAGATCTTGAGGGGGCACTGGGAATCTGGTCCTGAGAAGGAACCTGGGAATGGGGGGGTCCAGCCAGGCCCTGAGGGGGTACCAAAATTTGGGGGGGGTCTGGCTTGATCTTGAGGGGTGTCCCAGTATTGGGGGGGGCAGCCTGGTCCTGAGTGAGAACCCCAGAATTGGAGAGGGGGGTCCAGCACTGTGGGGGTGTCTCCATCCCGCCCCATCATGGTTGGGGGTCCCTGTGTGACCCCCTGTGCCCTGTCCCTGCAGCCCAGCCCCTCTGGAGGCAGCCAGGAGCTGTCAGACAGTGAGGAGAGCGTTTATTCCGGCCTGGAGGAGTCCGGCAGCGACAGCGAATCCTCCGGGAAGGAGGAGGAGGAGGAGGAGGAGGATGAAGAGGAGGATGATGAAGATGATGATGAAGAAGCCCCTGGAAGCCCCTCAGCTCCCCAGACACAGGTAAAGGCTGTTCTGGATTTTTGGGGGGGCTCCCATCCCAGTCCTGGCCAATCCCTGGGATACTCCAGCTCCCCAAAAAAACAGCTCACAAAACCAGAGCTGCCATTCCTGCTCCCCAAATCCCAAATCCCAGAGCTGCTATTCCTGCTCCCCAAATCCCAAAATCCCAAATCCCATCTCTGCCATTCCCTGCTCCCCAAATCCCAAATCCCAGCTCTGCCATTCCCTGCTCCCCAAATCCCAAATCCCAGAGCTGCTTCTCCCTGATCCCCAAATTCCAGAGCTGCCATTCCCTGCTCCCCAAATCCCAGCGCTGCCATTCCCTGCTCCCCAAATCCCAAATCCCATCTCTGCCATTCCCTGCTCCCCAAATCCCAAATCCCATCTCTGCCATTCCCTGCTCCCCAAATCCCAAATCCCATCTCTGTCATTCCCTGCTCCCCAAATTTCAGAGCTGCCATTCCTGCTCCCCAAATCCCAAATCTCAGCACTGCCATTCCTGCTCCCCAAATCCCATCTCCACCATTCCCTGTTCCCCAAATCCCAAATCCCATCTCTGCCATTCCCTGCTCCCCAAATCCCTAATCCCATCTCTGCCATTCCCTGCTCCCCAAATCCCAAATCCCATCTCCGCCATTCCCTGCTCCCGGAATTCCGGCACTGCCGGGGGTTCCATCAATATTTCCCTGGCCCTGTCACCTCGAGTTTCCTCCTGGTGCCCTTCAGCATTCCCGGCTTTCCCTGGCAGCTCCCGGAGCCGCTGGAATGTTGCAGTTGTTTAACTCTTCCCTTCCTGCTGGGATTGTGACTGGAAAACCGGGATTTGTGTCCAGAAAATTGGGATTTGAGCCTGGAAAACTGGGATTTCTGAATTTTCCAGGGATGTTCCCAGAGCTCTCAAACTTTTCGAGAGCTGTTCCCACTTTTCTCCAGGGCTATTCCCAAAGCTCCCAGGGCTCCCAAACTTTTCCAGGAATGTTCCCAAACTTTTCCAAGGCTGTTCCCAGAGCTCCCACACTTTTCCAAGGCTGTTCCCAGAGCTCCCAGACTTTTCCAGGGCTGTTTGGGTTTTTTATGGAAAAGCAGGGATGTTATGGAAAGGACTGGGACTGACTGGGATGCGCTGTGATTAACTGGGAGGGGTCGGGGACAGACTGGGATGAACTGGGATGGGTTGGGAGGGACTGGGATGAACTGGGGCTGACTGGGATGGACTAGGATTGACTGGGACAGACTGGGATGAACTGGGGCTGACTGGGATGGACTGGGATGGACTGAGACAGACTAGAGTGAACTGAAATAGACTGGGAGGGACTGGAATGGACTGGGATGGACTGGGACAGACCAGGACTGACTGGGACTGACTGGGATGAACTGGGATAGACTGGGAGGGATTGGAATGAACTGGGACTGACCGGGACAGGCTGGGATGGACTGGGATGGACCAGGACAGACTGGGATGAACTGGAACAGACTGGGATGGACTGGAACAGACTGGAACAGACAGGGATAAGTGGGATGAACTGGGATTGAACTGGGATGAACTGGGACTGACCAGGATGAACTGGAACAGACCAGGACAAACTGGGATGAACTGGGATTGAACTGGGATGAACCAGGACAGACCAGGACAAACTGGGATGAACTGAGACTAGGATGAACTGGGATGAACTGGGACTGACTGGGATAAACTGGGATGAACTGGGATTGAACTGGGATGAACTGGGATGAACCAGGATCTCCAGGATTTTCCGGCCCTGACCCGGACGCGGGGGCAGCCGGGGGAGGTGAAACCCAACCCCGGCCCTGTCCCAAAAACCGGGAACGGCCAAAAACTGGGAACAGCCAAAAACTGGGAACAGCCAAAAACTGGGAACAGCCAGAAACTGGGAACAGCCAGAAACTGGGAACAGCCAAAACCTGGGAAGAGTCAGAAACTGGGAAGAGCCAAAACCTGGGAAGAGTGTTATCCCAGAAACCTGGGAAGAGCGTTATCCCGGGAAAATTCCCTGCGGAGCCCCTCAAAGGCGCCTTTGTTTTCCCGGTAATCCCAGCCCTGCTCCGGGGCTTCATCCAATCCCGCCGAGCCGGGGCTGCTTTTCCAATCATTGTCCCCTGAATCCTGATCCTGATCCTGCTTTTCCAATCATTCTTCCATGAATCCTGATCCCAGAGCTGCTTTTCCAATCACTCATTCCCTGAATCCTGATCCTGCTTTTCCAATCATTCCCTGAATCCTCATCCTGATCCTGGAGCTGCTTTTCCAGTCATTCTTCCATGAATCCTGATCCCAGGGCTGCTTTTCCAATCACTCATTCCCTGATTCCTGATCCTGATCCTGCTTTTCCAATCATTCTTCCATGAATCCTGATCCCAGGGCTGCTTTTCCAATCACTCATTCCCTGATTCCTGATCCTGATCCCAGAGCTGCTTTTCCAGTCAAACGTTCCCTAAATCCTGATCCCAGAGCTGCTTTTCCAATAATTCCCTAAATCCTGATCCTGATCCCAGAGCTGCTTTTCCAATCATTCTTCCATGAATCCTGATCCTGATCCTGCTTTTCCAATCATTCCCTGAATCCCCATCCTGATCCTGGAGCTGCTTTTCCAGTCAATCGTTCCCTGAATCCTCATCCTGATCCTGCTTTTCCAATCATTCCCTGAATCCTCATCCCGATGTGGGAGCTGCTTTTCCAGTCATTCCTTCCCTAAATCCTGATCCTGGAGCTGCTTTTCATGTCAATCATTTCCTGAATCCTCATCCTGATCCCAGAGCTGCTTTTCCGATCATTCCCTGAATCCTGATCCTGCTTTTCCAATCATTCTTCCCTGAATCCTCACCCAATCCTGCAGTGCCAGGGCTGCTTTTCCAGTCATTCTTCCCTGAATCCTGATCCTGCTTTTCCAATCATTCCCTGAATCCTCATCCTGATCCCGGAGCTGCTTTTCCAATCATTCCTTCCATGAATCCTGATCCTGCTTTTCCAATCATTCCTTCCATGAATCCTGATCCTGCTTTTCCAATCATTCCCTGAATCCTCATCCTGATCCTGGATCTGCTTTTCCAATCATTCCCTAAATCCCGATCCTGATCCCGGAGCTGCTTTTCCAATCATTCTTCCATGAATCCTGATCTCGATCCTGCTTTACCAATCATTCATTCCCAAAATCTTGATCCTGGTGCTGCTTTTCCAGTCAATCATTCCGTGAATCCTCATCCAGATCCCCCTTTTTCAATCATTCCCTGAATCTTCATCCCCATTCCAGAGCTGCTTTTCCAATCATTCCCTAAGTCCTGATCCTCATCCCGGAGCTGCTTTTCCAATCATTCCTTCCATGAATCCTGGTCCTGCTTTTCCAATCATTCCTTCCATGAATCCTGATCCTGCTTTTCCAATCATTCCCTGAATCCTGATCCCGCTTTTCCAATCATTCCCTGAATCCCGATTCCACTTTTCCAATCATTCCCTGAATCCTAGAGCTGCTCTTCCAATCACTCATTCCCTAAATCCCAGTCCTGGAGCTGCTTTTCCAATCATTCCCTGAATCCCAATCTTGATCCTGGAGCTGCTTTTCCAATCATTCCCTAAATCCTCATGCTGATCCTGCTTTTCCAATCATTCCCTGAATCCCAATCTCGCTTTTCCAATCATTCCTTGAATCCAAATCCTGCTTTTCCTGTCATTCCCTGAATTCCAATCCCACTTTTCCAGTCATTCCCTGAATCCTGATCCTGGTCCAGGGTTTCTCCTGGAAAAGGGAAAATCCCTTTTCCATGGAAAAGCTGCTCCAGGGAAAGTTGGGAATTCCTTGGGAATCAGATGAGCTGGGAGGGGCTTTGGGCCTTTCCTATGGAATTCTGGAATGGTTTGGGTGGGATTGGAATTCCGGGATGATCCCATTCCCAAGGGGGAGCTCTGCTATTCCAGGGATGTTCCAGCCGTGGATTCGCTGGGAATTCCATCCCAAATTCCCAGTATTCCATGGGAAGCCATTCCCTGTTTCCTGCTTCCAAAATTCCTCCCCAGCTGCTCCAGAAAAAACTCTGGAAAGGCTCTGGAATTCTGAGAATTCCCAGTTCATTCCCAGTTCATTCCCAGTCACTCCCAACCATTCCCAGTCATTCCCAGTTCATTCCCAGTTCATTCCCAGTTCATTCCCAGTTCATTCCCAGTTCATTCCCAACCATTCCCAGTTCATTCCCAGTTCATTCCCAGTTCACTCCCAGTTCACTCCCAGTCACTCCCAGTCACTCCCAGTCACTCCCAGTCACTCCCAGTTCATTCCCAGTTCATTCCCAACCATTCCCAGTTCATTCCCAGTCACTCCCAGTCATTCCCAGTTCATTCCCAGTTCATTCCCAGTCACTCCCAGTTCATTCCCAGTTCATTCCCAGTTCAGGATTCCAGCTGGGATCCGAGTAGGGCCCAGCAGCCAAATTCCCACTTTTCCATGGATCCCTGTCCCTCATCCCAAGGAATTCTCCCTTCCCAGGCTGGGATTGAGGAGCTCCTCCCCTTCCCTGGGACTCAGAATTCCCGGAATTTTTTCCTGGGAATTCTGAGGTGCTTTTCCCGGTTTTCCAGGGGAAGAGGAAATCCCTGCAGGACGATTCCCCCCTGGAGGAGCTCCCGGAGCCGCCGGACGAGTACGAGCAGGACAGCTCCGATGAGGAGGTGGGAACCGCCGGAATTCCGGGAATTCCCAACCGCTCCGACAGATTCGGGAAAAGTCACGGGGCTGGGGGGGGGAAATCCCGGAGAAAATCTAGGATTGGAGAGATCCAGAGGGATCCGGGGTGGGATCGGCTCCGAGGGAGCGGCCTCGGGCTGGGATTTTTGGGAATATTTCCTTGGAATGGATGGAATTTCCATTCCCAGCTGGAATTCCCATTGCCAGCAGGATAAATGTCAGGAATTGGTGATGGTCAGGTGGGATTTTTGGGAATATTCCCTTGGAATTGATGGAATTCCCATTCCCAGCAGGATAAATGTCAGGGATTGGTGATGTTCAGGTGGGATTTTTGGGAATATTCCTCTGGAATTGATGGAATTCCCATTTCCAGCGGGATCAATCCTTGGAATTGTGGCACCTAGTGATGTTCAGGTGGGATTTTTGGGAATATTGCTCTGGAATTGCTGGAATTCCCATTCCCAGCTGGAATTCCCATTCCCAGTGGGATAAATCCTTGGAATTGCGGCACTCGGTGATGTTCAGTTGGGATTTTTGGGAATATTCCAATGGAATTGATGGAATTCTCATTTCCAGCGGGATAAATGTCAGGGATTGGTGATGTTCAGGTGGGATTTTTGGGAATATTCCTCTGGAATTGCTGGAATTCCCATTTCCAGCAGGATAAATGTCAGGGATTGGTGATGTTCAGGTGTTGGGGTCGGAGGTGG
>OU383773.1:543256-586445 GCA_910950805.1 Acrocephalus scirpaceus scirpaceus
GAAAAATCCCCAAATTTCACTCAAAAATCCCCAAATTTCCACCCAAACCTCCCAAAATTCCATTGAAAATCCCAAAAATTTCATTCAAAAATCCCCACAAATTCACTCAAAACCCCTCAAAAATTCACCCCAAAACCTCCAAAATTTCACCCAAAATTTTACCCCAAAAAAATTTCGACCAAAATTTCACTGAAAATCCCAAAAATTTCACCCCAAAACTTTGTTCAAAAATCCCCAGAATTTCATTTAAAAAACCTCCAAAATTTCACCCAAACTGCCCCCAAAATCCCCAAAATTTCACTCAAAACCCCCAAATTTCACCCAAACCTCCAAATTTCACTCAAAACCCCAATATTTCACCCAAAACCCCTAAAATTTCGTTTAAAAATCCCCAAAATTTCAAAGTCCCCAAAATTTTACCACAAAATTTCACAAGACCCCCAAAATTTCACTCAAAAATCCCCAAATTTTCACCCAAAAGCCCCAAAATTTCACCCAAACCACCCCAAGAACTCCAAAATTTCATTCAAAACCCCAAAAATTTCATTTAAGAACCCCCAAATTTCACCCCAATTCCCAAAATTTCACCCAAACCACCCCACGAACCCCAAAATTTCACCCAAAATTTCAAACAACCCAAAAATTCCACCCCAAACTCCCCAAATTTCATTCAAAAATCCCAAAATTTCACCCAAACCCCAAATTTCACTCAAAAACCCCCAAAATTTCACTCAAAACCCCAAAATTTCACTCAAAACCCCAAAATTTCGTTCAAAAATCCCCAAAATTTCACCCAAAAATCCCCCAAATTTCACCCACACCACCCCAAGAACCCCAAAATTTCACTCAAAAATCCCCAAAATTTCACCCCAAACCCCCAAAATTTTCCCCAAATTTTCACCCAAAAATCCCCCAAAAATTCACCCAAAAATCCCCCAAAATTCCACCCCAAAACCGCCAAAAAAAATTCGTTCAAAAATCCCCAAATTTTCACTCAAGACCTCAAAATTTCACCCAAAATTCCACCCAAAACCCCCAAAATTTCATTTAAAAATCCCCAAATTTCCACCCAAACCTCCCAAAATTCCATTGAAAATCCCAAAAATTTCATTCAAAAATCCCCAAATTTTCACCCAAAAACCCCCAAAATCCCCAAAATTTCTCTCAAAACCCTAAAATTTCACCAAAACTCCCAAAATTTCACCCAAACCCCCAAATTTCCCCCGCCCCACCCCAAGAACCCCCAAAGAATTGGAAAAACTCCCCAAAAGTTTTATTCGCTACTAAAACGGGCGGCGGCCGCGACGCCCCCAAAAACCCCCAAAAATTCCCCAAAAATCCCAAAATTTCCCCCAAAATTCCTCCAAAATCCCAAATCCGTCGATTTTTCCGGGATTTTTTCGGTTTTTCCGGGATTTTTTTCGGTTTTTCCGGGATTTTTTCGGTTTTTCCGGGGCGGTTCCGAGGTTTCGCCGTCGATTTTTTCGGGGATTTTGGGGATTTGGGGTCTGGGGCGGTTCCAGGGTGGGATTCGATCGTTTTGGGCGGGTTTGAACCGGTTTGGGTGGGTTTGAACAGGTTTGGGGCGGTTCTGAACTGGTTTTGGTGGTTTCAAACTGGTTTGGGGCGGTTCTGAACCGGTTTCAGTCAGGTTCAAACCGGTTTTGGGCGGTTTCAAACCACTTTTGGGTGCATTTAGGCCAATTTTGGGTGGGTTCGAACCGGTTTGGGGCGGTTCTGAACCGTTTTGGGGTGGCTCTGAACTGGTTTGGGGTGGTTCTGAACCGGTTTGGGGCGGTTCTGAACCAGTTTCAGTCGGGTTCAAACCGGTTTTGGGCGGTTTCAAACCACTTTTGGTGCATTTAGGCCAATTTTGGGTGGGTTCGAACCGGTTTGGGGCGGTTCTGAACTGGTTTGGGGCGGTTCTGAACCGGTTTGGGGCGGTTCTGAACCGGTTTGGGGTGGCTCTGAACTGGTTTTGGGTGGGTTTGAACCGGTTTGGGGCGGTTCTGAACTGGTTTGGGGCGGTTCTGAACCGGTTTGGGTGGGTTTGAACCAGTTTGGGTGGATTTAGGTCAATTTTGGGTGGGTTTGAACCGGTTTGGGGTGGCTCTGAACTGGTTTGGGGTGGTTCTGAACTGGTTTTGGTGGGTTTGAACTGGTTTGGGGCGGTTCTGAACCAGTTTGGGGCGGCTCTGAACCGGTTTGGGGCGGTTCTGAACTGGTTTGGGGCGGCTCTGAACCGGTTTGGGGTGGGTTTGAACCGGTTTGGGGCGGTTCTGAACCGGTTTGGGTGGGTTTGAACTGGTTTGGGGCGGTTCTGAACCAGTTTGGGGCGGTTCTGAACCGGTTTGGGGCGGTTCTGAACTGGTTTGGGGCAGTTCTGAACCGGTTTTGGGTGGGTTTGAACCGGTTTGGGGCGGTTCTGAACCGGTTTTGGTGGTTTCAAACTGGTTTGGGTGGATTTAGGTCAATTTTTGGTGGTTTCGAACCATTTTTGGTGATTTCAAACCAGTTTGAGCGATTTTCAAACTGGTTTAGGGCGGTTTCAAACTGGTTTGGGTGGGTTCAAACCGGTTTTCGTGGTTTCAAACCATTTTTGATGGTTTCAAACCGGTTTTGGTGGGTTCAGACCAATTTTTTCTGGGTTCCAGCCAGTTTTGGTGGGTTCCGGCCAATTTTAGGTGGTTCCAAACTGGTTTTGATGGTTTCAAACCAGTTTCAGGTGGGTTCAAACTGGTTTTGGTGGGTTCAAACCATTCTTGGTGGGTTTAGACCAAGTTTTGATGCTTTCAAGACATTTCAGGAAGGTTTTGACCGATTTTTGATGATTTCAAACCATTTTTGGTGATTTTAGACCAATTCTTGATGTTTCAAACCATTTTTGGTGGATTTTCACCAATTTTTGATGGTTTCAAACCATTCTTGGTGAGTTTAGACCAATTTTTGATGCTTTCAAGACATTTCTGGAAGGTTTTGACAAATTTTTGATGGTTTCAAACCATTCTTGGTGGGTTTTGACCAATTTTTGATGGTTTCAAACCATTCTTGGTGGGTTTTGACCAATTTTTGATGGTTTCAAACCATTCTTGGTGGGTTTAGACCAATTTTTGATGGTTTCAAACCATTTTTGGTGGGTTTAGATCAATTTTTGATGGTTTCAAACCATTTTTGGTGGGTTTAGATCAATTTTTGATGGTTTCAAACCATTCTTGGTGGGTTTTGACCAATTTTTGATGGTTTCAAACCATTTTTGGTGGGTTTTGACCAATTTTTGATGCTTTCAAACCATCTTTGGTGGGTTCTGACCAATTTTTGGTGGTTCAAACCAATTTTGGTGGGTTTTGACCAATTTTTGATGGTTTCAAACCATTCTTGGTGGGTTCAGACCAATTTTTGATGGTTTCAAACCATTTTTGGTGGGTTTAGACCAATTTTTGGTGGTTTCAAACCATTTTTTGGTGGGTTTAGACCAATTTTTGGTGGTTTCAAACCATTTTTGGTGGGTTTTGAACAATTTTTGATGGTTTCAAACCATTTTTGGTGGATTCAGACCAATTTTTGGTGGTTTCAAACTGGTTTGGGTGGGTTCAGACCAATTTTTGACAGTTTCAAGACCTTTCTATTGATTTCAGACCATTTTTGGATGTTCTGGTGAAAACTGTTGGGTTTTGACCAATTTTTGATGGTTTCAAACCATTTTCGGTGGGTTTAGACCAAGTTTTGATGTTTCAAACCATTCTTGGTGGGTTTTGACCAATTTTTGATGGTTTCAAACCATTCTTGGCGAGTTTATATCAATTTTTGAGTGTTTCGAGACCTTTCTATTGATTTCAGACCATTTTTGGATGTTCTGGTGAAAACCGTTGGGTTTAGACCAATTTTTGGTGGTTTCAAACCATTCTTGGTGGGTTTTCACCAATTTTTGATTGTTTCAAACCATTCTTGGTGGGTTTAGACCAATTTTTGATGGTTTCAAACCATTCTTGATGGGTTCAGACCAATTTTTGATGATTTCAAACCATTCTTGGTGGGTTTAGACCAATTTTTGATGCTTTCAAGACATTTCTGGAAGGTTTTGACCAATTTTTGGTGGTTTCAAACCATTCTTGGTGATTTTAGACCAATTTTTGATGCTTTCAAGACATTTCTGGAAGGTTTAGACCAATTTTTGATGGTTTCAAACCATTCTTGGTGGGTTTAGACCAATTTTTGATGGTTTCAAACCATTTTTGGTGGGTTTAGACCAATTTTTTGTGATTTCAAACCATTTTTGGTGGGTTTTGACCGATTTTTGATGGTTTCAAACCATTCTTGGTGGGTTTTGACCAATTTTTGGTGGTTTCAAACCATTCTTGGTGAGTTTAGACCAATTTTTGATGTTTCAAACCAATCTTGGTGGGTTCAGACCAATTTTTGATGGTTTCAAACCATTTTTGGTGGGTTTAGACCAATTTTGATGGTTTCAAACCATTTTTGGTGGATTCTGACCAATTTTTGATGGTTTCAAACCATTCTTGGTGGGTTTTGACCAATTTTTGGTGGTTTCAAACCATTCTTGGTGGGTTCAGACCAATTTTTGATGTTTCAAACCATTCTTGGTGGATTCTGACCAATTTTTGGTGGTTTCAAACCATTCTTGGTGAGTTTAGACCAATTCTTGATGCTTTCAAGACATTTCTGGAAGGTTTTGACCAATTTTTGGTGGTTTCAAACCATTCTTGGTGGGTTTTGACCAATTTTTGATGTTTTCAAACCATTTTTGGTGGGTTCAAACCAATTTTTGATGTTTTCAAACCAATTTTGGCGGTTTCAAGACCTTTCCATTGGGTTTACACCACTTTTTGGTGCTTTCAAACCACTTGTGATGGTTTAAACCAATTTTTGGTGCTTTCCAACCAATTTCGACCATTTCAACCAATTTTTGATGGTTTCCACCAAGTTTTGGTGGCTTTCATCCACCTACAGCAATTTCAAGCCGGGTTTTTATCGCTTTCAATCCAATTTCTCTTGGTTTAAACCAACTTTGATGCTTTCCAGACTTTTCCATCGCTTTCCCACCCTTTTTTAGGACTTTCAAGCCATTTTTGACCATTTCAAGGCAATTTTTGACCATTTCAAGGCAATTTTTGCCACTTTCAACCCATTTTTGCCACTTTCAAACCATTTTGGGACGGTTTCATCATCTTTTTCTGGTTTTTCACCAATTTTTGTCGCTCTCCCACCACTTTCGATGAGTTCAAACCAACTTTTGGTGGCTTCAAGCAAATTTGGGTGGGTTCAAGACCTTTCTGCTGAGTTTGGACCAATTTTTGATGGTTTCACCCAATTTTTGATGGTTCCAAGCCAATCCCATTTGTTCACCACCAATTTTTGTCACTTTCAAGTCGATTTTTGCCATTTTCAAACCACTTTTGACCATTTCCCACCATTTTTTTTCACTTTCAACCCATTTTTGATGGTTTTCCACCAATTTTTGCAACTCTCAAGCCATTTCTGATGGTTTCAAGCCAATTTTTGTCACTTTCAAACCCCTTTCCATCCTTTCCCATTTTTTACCACTTCCAAGCCAATTCTTGATGGTTTCAAGCCCAATTTTTTCCCTTTCAGCCCATTTTTGCCTCTTTCAAGCTTTTTTTGGATGGTTTCCCACCATTTTTGTCACTTTCAAACCACTTTTGACCATTTCCCACCATTTTTTCCCCTTCCAAACCATTTCTCGATCGTTCCAAGCCATTTTCGACGCTTTGCCACTTCCAAACCATTTCTTGACCATTCCAAACCAACTTTTATGGCTTTCAAACCACTTTTGATGCTTTCCCACCATTTTTTCCCCTTCCAAACCATTTCTTGATGGTTCCAAGACAATTTTTGTCATTTTCAAACCACTTTTGGCCATTTCCCACCATTTTTTCCCATTCCAAACCATTTCTTGATGGTTCCAAGCCAATTTTTGTCACTTTCAAACCACTTTTGACCATTTCCCACCATTTTTCCCCTTCCAAACCATTTCTCGATGCTTCCAAGCCATTTTCGACGCTTTGCCGCTTCCAAACCATTTCTTGACCATTCCAAGCCGATTTTTATCACTTTCAAACCACTTTTGATGCTTTCCCACCATTTTTTCCCCTTCCAAACCATTTCTTGATGGTTCCAAGCCAATTTTTATCACTTTCAAACCACTTTTGACCATTTCCCACCATTTTTTCCCCTTCCAAACCATTTCTCGATGCTTCCAAGCCATTTTCGATGCTTTGTCGCTTCCAAATCATTTTTGGACCATTCCAAGTCGATTTTTATCACTTTCAAACCACTTTTGACCATTTCCCACCATTTTTCCCCTTCCAAACCATTTCTCGATGGTTCCAAGTGATTTTTGATGCTTTCCCACCCATTTTTGCCACTTCCAGGCCAATTTTTATCACTTTCAGACCACTTTTGACCATTTCCCACCATTTTTTCCCCTTCCAAACCATTTCTCGATGGTTCCAAGTGATTTTTGATGTTTTCCCACCATTTTTGCCACTTCCAAGCCAACTTTTGTCATTTTCAAACCATTTTTGACCATTTCCCACCATTTTTTTCCCCTTCCAAACCATTTCTCGATGGTTCCAAGCCATTTTCGACGCTTTGCCACTTCCAAACCATTTTTGGACCATTCCAAGTCGATTTTTATCACTTTCAAACCACTTTTAACCATTTCCCACCATTTTTTCCCCTTCCAAACCATTTCTCGATGGTTCCAAGTGATTTTTGATGCTTTTCCACCCATTTTTGCCACTTCCAAGCTAATTTTTATCACTTTCAAACCACTTTTGATGGTTTCCCACCATTTTTTCCCCTTCCAAACCATTTCTCGATGGTTCCAAGCCAATTTTTGACACTTTGCCGCTTCCAAACCATTTCTTGACCATTCCAAGCCAACTTTTATGGCTTTCAAACCACTTTTGACCATTTCCCACCATTTTTTCCCCTTCCAAACCATTTCTCGATGGTTCCAAGCCAATTTTTGTCATTTTCAAACCACTTTTGACCATTTCCCACCATTTTTTCCCCTTCCAAACCATTTCTCGATGCTTCCAAGCCATTTTCGACGCTTTGCCACTTCCAAACCATTTCTTGACCATTCCAAGCCAACTTTTATGGCTTTCAAACCACTTTTGATGCTTTCCCACCATTTTTGCCCCTTCCAAACCATTTCTCGATGGTTCCAAGTGATTTTTGATGCTTTTCCACCCATTTTTACCACTTCCAAGCCAATTTTTGTCATTTTCAAACCACTTTTGACCATTTCCCACCATTTTTTCCCCTTCCAAACCATTTCTTGATGGTTCCAAGCCAATTTTTATCACTTTCAAACCACTTTTGACCATTTCCCACCATTTTTTCCCCTTCCAAACCATTTCTCGATGGTTCCAAGCCAATTTTTATCGCTTTCAAACCACTTTTGACCATTTCTCACCATTTTTGATGTTTTTTCACCACTCTTTACCCCTTCTGAGCCACTTTTAACCATTTCCCACCATTTTTTCCCCTTCCAAACCATTTCTTGACCATTCCAAGCCAACTTTTATGGCTTTCAAACCACTTTTGATGCTTTCCCACCATTTTTTCCCCTTCCAAACCATTTCTCGATGCTTCCAAGCCATTTTCAACGCTTTGCCACTTCCAAACCATTTTTGGACCATTCCAAGCCAACTTTTATCGTTTTCAAACCACTTTTGATGGTTTCTCACCCATTTTTGCCACTTCCAAGCCAACTTTTGTCATTTTCAAACCACTTTTGATGCTTTCCCACCATTTTTTCCCCTTCCAAACCATTTCTTGATGGTTCCAAGCCAATTTTTGTCATTTTCAAACCACTTTTGACCATTTCCCATCATTTTTTCCCCTTCCAAACCATTTCATGATGGTTCCAAGCCAATTTTTATCACTTTCAGACCACTTTTGACCATTTCCCACCATTTTTTCCCCTTCCAAACCATTTCTCGATGCTTCCAAGCCATTTTCGACACTTTGCCGCTTCCAAACCATTTTTGGACCATTCCAAGTCGATTTTTATCACTTTCAAACCACTTTTGATGCTTTCCCACCATTTTTTCCCCTTCCAAACCATTTCTTGACCATTCCAAGCCAACTTTTATCGCTTTCAAACCACTTTTGATGCTTTCCCACCATTTTTCCCCTTCCAAACCATTTCTTGATGGTTTCAAGCCAATTTTTGTCATTTTCAAACCACTTTTAACCATTTCCCACCATTTTTTCCCCTTCCAAACCATTTCTCGATGGTTCCAAGCCATTTTCGATGCTTTGCCACTTCCAAACCATTTTTGGACCATTCCAAGTCGATTTTTATCATTTTCAAACCACTTTTAACCATTTCCCACCATTTTTTCCACTTCCAAACCATTTCTTGATGGTTCCAAGCCAATTTTTGCCATTTTCAAACCACTTTTGACCATTTCCCACCATTTTTTCCCCTTCCAAACCATTTCTTGATGGTTCCAAGCCATTTTCGACGCTTTGTCACTTCCAAACCATTTTTGGACCTTTCCAAGCTGATTTTTGCCATTTTCAAACCACTTTTAACCATTTCCCACCATTTTTTCCCCTTCCAAACCATTTCTTGATGGTTCCAAGCCATTTTCGACGCTTTGCCGCTTCCAAACCATTTCTTGACCATTCCAAACCAACTTTTATCATTTTCAAACCACTTCCAACACTTTTTTTTTGCCATTTTTTTCCCCCACTCCCCACCCGGCCCCGCCGCCGTCGCCGCCGCTAAAATCATCCCTCCCACACCCCCCCCACCCCCCCAAAAAACCAACCGGGCCAAAAAACCCCCGCCAAGAGTCGTTCCCTCGGGTTTATTTTTGGATCTGGAATATAAAAAGGCGCAGGTTGATGTTCTTGGCCGCCAGCAGTTTGTTGCACTCCACCGAGTCGACGATGGGCAGCGCCATGTAGTCGGTCTCGTTGCTCTCGTTGCTGAAGACGAAGTGGTAGATGACGGGGTTGATCTTGACGTCGTCGTAGGGCCCCTCGAGGAGGAGGAAGGAGCACTCCATGGGCGAGTTGACCTTGCTCTTGAGGATCAGCTGGAAGCTCAGCGTGCGCTTGCACGACAGGTTGGGGTTGCGCTCGGAGTCGTTGACGCGCGCCTTCAGCACCCACGTCTGGTTGAGCACGGTGAGGCGCGGCGTCTCGTAGTACAGGCGCGTGATGAAGTCGTCGGTGCGGTACGGGCGGAACTGCACCTCTGGGGAAGGGGGAAAAAATTGGGAAAAGGTTGGAAAAAAGGTTGGGATAGGGCAGGAATTGTCACTGAATTCCTGAATTCAATGTCTTGAAATGTTCTGCGAAGTATCACCAGATCCCAATAGGATTCACCAGAATTCTACTAAATTCCCAGAATTATCAATGGATCCTAAAAGGATTCACAGTTATCCTACAAAGTTCTTGGAATTATCACCAGATCCTACAAGAATTCACCGTTACCCTATGAAATTCCCAGAATTATCAGTGAATCCTAAAAGGATTCACCGTTATCCCATGAAATTCTTGGAATTATCACCAGTTCCTACAAGAATTCACCAGGACCCTACAAAATTCCAGGAATCATCATCAGATCCCAATAGGATTCACCAGAATCCTACAAAATTCCCAGAATTATCACCAGATCCTACAAGAATTCACCAGGATCCTACAGCATTTCAAGGATCATCATCAGATCCTAAACTGGATTGACCAGTCCCATCCCAGTCCATCCCAGCCCATCCCAGTCCATCCCAATCCCATCCCAGTCCATCCCAGTCCATCCCAGTCCATCCCAATCCCATCCCAGTCCATCCCAGCCCATCCCAGCCCATCCCAATCCCATCCCAGTCCATCCCAGCCCATCCCAGTCACTCCCAGTCCATCCCAGTCCATCCCAGTCCATCCCAGTCCATCCCAATCCCATCCCAGTCCATCCCAGTCCATCCCAGTCCATCCCAGTCCATCCCAGTCCATCCCAGTCCCTCCCAGTCCATCCCAGTCCATCCCAGTCCCATCCCAGTCCATCCCAGTCCATCCCAGTCCATCCCAGTCCATCCCAGTCCAGGCGCGTGATGAAGTCGTCGGTGCGGTACGGGCGGAACTGCACCTCTGGGGAGACGGAGAAATGGTCAAAAAAAAGTTGGGATAACGTAGGAAAAAAATTGGGATAAGATGGAGAAAAGTTGGGTTAGGGCAGGAATTGTCACGGATTTTTGATGGGATTCGCCGGTGCCTTAAAATGTTCCAGGAATTATCACCAGATCCTAAACTGGATTCACCAGGATCCTACAAAATTCCCAGAGTTCTCATCAGATCCTAATAGGATTCATCATTATCCTACAAAATTCCTGGAATTATCACCAGACCCTACAAGAATTCACTGTTATCCTACATTTCAAGGATCATCAGGAGATCCTAAACTGGATTCCCTGGGATGCTCCAAAGTTGGGATCCCAGTCCATCCCAGTCCATCCCAGTCCATCCCAATCCCATCCCAGTCCATCCCAGTCCATCCCAGTCCATCCCAGTCCATCCCAGTCCCATCCCAGTCCATCCCAGTCCATCCCAGTCCCACAGGGAGCCCCACGTCTGGTTGAGCACGGTGAGGCGCGGCGTCTCGTAGTACAGGCGCGTGATGAAGTCGTCGGTGCGGTACGGGCGGAACTGCACCTCTGGGGAAGGGGGAAAAATTGGGAAAAGGTTGGAAAAAAGGTTGGGATAGGGCAGGAATTGTCACTGAATTCCTGAATTCAATGTCTTGAAATGTTCTGCGAAGTATCACCAGATCCCAATAGGATTCACCAGAATTCTACTAAATTCCCAGAATTATCAATGGATCCTAAAAGGATTCACAGTTATCCTACAAAGTTCTTGGAATTATCACCAGATCCTACAAGAATTCACCGTTACCCTATGAAATTCCCAGAATTATCAATGGATCCCAATAGGATTCACCAGAATTCCACTAAATTCCCAGAATTATCAATGGATCCTAAAAGGATTCACAGTTATCCTACAAAGTTCTTGGAATTATCACCAGATCCTAAAAGGATTCGCCAGGATCCTACAAAATTCCTGAAATTTTCATCAGATCCTAATAGGATTCATCATTATCCTACAACGTTCATGGAATTATCACCAGATCCTAACAGGATTCACCAGGATCCTACAAAATTCCCAGAATTATCACCAGATCCTACAAGAATTCACCAGGATCCTACAGCATTTCAAGGATCATCAGCAGATCCTAAACTGGATTCCCTGGGATGCTCCAAAGTTGGGATCCCAGTCCATCCCAGTCCATCCCAGTCCATCCCAGTCCCATCCCAGTCCATCCCAGTCCATCCCAGTTCCATCCCAGTCCATCCCAGTCCCATCCCAGTCCATCCCAATCCCATCCCAGTCCATCCCAGTCCATCCCAGTCCCATCCCAATCCCATCCCAGTCCATCCCAGTCCCATCCCAGTCCATCCCAGTCCCATCCCAGTCCAGGCGTGTGATGAAGTCGTCGGTGCGGTACGGGCGGAACTGCACCTCTGGGAAGGGGAAAAAAGGGGGAAAAAGGTTGGGATAATATGGAAAAAACCTAAATTGGATTCACTGTTGTCCTCAAAAATTCCTGAAATTTTCATCAGATCCTAATAGGGTTCACCAGGATCCTACAAAATTCCCAGAATTATCACCACATCCTACAAGAATTCACCAGGATCCTACAAAATTCTTGAAATTTTCATCAAATCCTAATAGGATTCATCATTATCCTACAAAATTCCTGGAATTATCAATGGATCCTAATAGGATTCACCAGAATCCTACAAAATTCCCAGAATTATCACTGAATCCTAAAAGGATTCATCATTATCCTACAAAGTTCTTGGAATTATCACCAGACCCTAAAAGGATTCGCCAGGATCCTACAAAATTCCTGAAATTTTCATCAAATCCTAATAGGATTCATCATTATCCTACAAAATTTCTGGAATTTTCAATGGATCCTAAAAGGATTCACAGTTATCCTACAAAATTCCCAGAATTATCACCAGATCCTAAAAGGATTCACCGTTATCCTAAAAAATTCCTGGGATTATCATCAGATCCCAATAGGGTTCACCAGGATCCTACAAAATTCTTGGAATTATCACCAGATCCTATTAGGATTCACCAGGATCCTACAAAATTCAGGGAATTATCATGGGATCCTAATAGGATTCACTGTTATCCTACAAAATTCTTGAGATTTTCACCAGAATCCTACAAGAATTCAGTGTGACCCTACAAAATTCCCAAAATTATCACCAGATCCTAATAGGATTCTTCATTATCCTACAAAATTCCTGGAATTATCAATGGATCCTAAAAGGATTCACCAGAATCCTACAAAATTCCCAGAATTATCACTGAATCCTAAAAGGATTCATCATTATCCTACAAAATTCCCAGAGTTCTCATCAGATCCTAATAGGATTCACCAGGATCCTACAAAATTCCCAGAATTATCACCAGATTCCAATAGGATTCACCATTATCTTACAAAATTCCTGGAATTATCAACAGATCCTAAAAGGATTCACAAATCCTAAAACGATAGCACTGAATCCTACAAGAATCACTAGAATCCTACAAAATTCTTGGAATTATCACCAGATCCTAATAGGATTCTTCATTATCCCACAAAATCCATGGAATTGTCACTGAATCCTAAAAGGATTCACAGTTATCCTACAAAGTTCTTGGAATTATCACCAGATCCTATTAGGATTCGCCAGGATCCTACAAAATTCCTGAAATTTTCATCAAATCCTAATAGGATTCATCATTATCCTACAAAATTCCCAGAATTATCACTGAATCCTAATAGGATTCACGAGAATCCTACAAAATTCTTGGTATTATCATCATTATCTTACAAAATTCCCAGAATTTTCATCAGATCCCATTAGGATTCACTGTTATCCTACAAAATTCCCAGAATTTTCATCAGATCCCAACAGGATTCACCGTTATCCTACAGAATTCTTGCAATTTTCACCAGATCCGACAGGAAACCTTTGGAAAAACCTGGAAAACCTTCAGAAAAAAATGGAAAACCTTCTGAAACCTTTGGAAAACTCCGAAAACCTTTGGAAAAACCCTGGAAAACTTTTGGAAAACCCAAAAAAACCTTTGGAAAACCCCAAGAAACCTTTGGAAAACTGTGGAATACCTTTGGAAAACCACCAGAAAACCTTCAGAAAACCCTGGAAAAACACAGGAAAATCCTAAAAAACCTTCAGAAAACAATGGGAAACCCTGGAAAATATTTGGAAAACCCCAAGCAACCTTCAGAAAACCCCAAAAAACCTTCAGAAAACCTTCAGAAAACCTTCAGAAAACCTTCAGAAAACAATGGAAAACCTTTGTAAAAATTTGGGAAAACCTCAAAAAAACCTTCAGAAAACCTCAAAAAACCTCTGGAAAACCTCTGGAAAACAATGGAAAACCTTTGGAAAACCTTCTAAAACCTTCGGAAAACCTCAAAAAACCTTCAGAAAACCCTGAAAAAACTTGGGAAACCCCAAAAAACTTTGGAAAACCCCAAAAAACCTTTGGAAAACCCAAGAAAACCTTCAGAAAACAACGGAAAACCTTTGGAAAACCCCAAGAAACCTTTGGAAAACCTTCAGAAAACAATGGAAAACCTTTGGAAAACCTAAAAAAACCTTCGGAAAACCCCAAAAAACCTTCAGAAAACCCCAAAAAACCTTTGGAAAACCTTCAGTAAACAATGGAAAACAATGGAAAACCTTTGGAAAATCCAAGAAAACATTGAGAAAACAATGGAAAACCTTTGGAAAACAATGGAAAACCTTTGGAAAACCTTTGGAAAACCTTCTAAAACCTTCGGAAAACCTCAAAAAACCTTCATAAAACCGTGAAAAAACTTGGGAAAACCTCAAAAAACCTTTGGAGAACCCCAAAAAACCTTCAGAAAACTGTGGAATACCTTTGGAAAACCACCAGAAAACCTTCAGAAAACCCTGGAAAAACACAGGAAAATCCTAAAAAACCTTCAGAAAACAATGGGAAATCCTGGAAAATATTTGGAAAACCCCAAGCAACCTTTGGAAAACCCCAAAAAACCTTCAGAAAACAATGGAAAACCTTTGTAAAAATTTGGGAAAACCTCAAAAAACCTTCAGAAAACCTTTGGAAAACCCCAAAAAACCTTCAGAAAATTATGGAAAACCTTTGGAAAACCTCAAAATACCTTCAGAAAACGACGGAAAACCTCCTAAAACCTCCAGAAAACCAGGAATAACAAAGAAAAAAGATCCAAAAATTGCGCAAATCCCAACTTTGAGAATCCAGTTGGGATCGGGATCGATCCTGGCGCTCAGAAACTTCCAGAAATTCCCAGGAATTCCCCAAATTCCCAGATTTCCCTACCCGTGTAGCCGATCTTCTCGAAGCTGAGCAGGCTGAAGATGCTGTTGTAGAGCTGCATCTCCTTCTTGCGCGTTTGGTCCATCTCGTCCAGGATCTCCATGAGCTCGTTCCCGGTCTTGGTGGGGTGGGTGCACTCGGCCTCGTGCACCGAGAGCTCGTGGAAAGGGCCCTGCCAGGGGCACCCGATGCGTTTGTACTTGCACTGCGTCACCCTGGGGGGACAAAGGGGAAATTTGGGGATTTTTGGGGAATTTTGGGGGGTTTTGGGGTGGTTGGGATGTTGGGAGTTTGAGGTGGGAGTGGTGGGAAAGGTGGGAAAAGTAGAGCGGGGAAATATGGGAAAAAATGGAAAATCAGAGTGGGAAATTTTGGAGAAAGATGGGAAATCAAGAGGGGAAATTTGGGAGAGAAATGGAAAATCAGAGTGGGAAATTTGGGAGAGAAATGGAAAAATTGGGAGAGAAATGGAAAATTAGAGTGGGAAATTTGAGAGAGAAATGGAAAATCAGAGCGGGAAATTTAGGAGAAAAGTGGGAAATCCAGAGGGGAAATTTGGGAGAGAAATGGAAAATCAGAGTGGGAAATTTGAGATGAATGTGGAAAATCAGAGTGGGAAATGTGGGGGAAAAAGGGAAAATCAGAGTGGGAAATGTGGGGGAGAGGTGGAAAATCAGAGTGGAAAATCAGAGTGAGAAATTTGGGAAAGAAATGAAAAATCAGAAAGTAAAATCTGGGAGAGAAAAGGAAAAGCAGACTGGGAAATTTGGGAGAGAAATGGAAAATCAGAGTGGAAAATCTGGGAGAAAAGTAGAAAATCAGAGTGGGAAATTTGGGAGAGAAATGGAAAAGCAGAGTGGAAATTCTGGGAAAAATTGGGGATTTTTGGAGGAATTTTGGGGATTTTTGGGGGGAATTTGGGGTTTTTGGGGGTTTGGGGTGGGGTGGGTGCACTCGGCCTCGTGCACCGAGAGCTCGTGGAAAGGGCCCTGCCAGGGGCACCCGATGCGTTTGTACTTGCACTGCGTCACCCTGGGGGGACAAAGGGGAAACTTGGGAATTTTGGGGGGTTTTGGGGGGGTTTTGGAGTGGTTGGGATGTTGGGAGTTCAGGATGGGAGTGGTGGGAAAGGAGGTGAAAGGAGAGAGGGGAAATTTGGAGAGGGAAAGAGAAAATCAAGAGTGAAAATTTGGGAAAGAAACTGAAAATCAGAGTGGGAAATTTGGGAGAGAAATGGAAAATCAGAGTGGGAAATTTGAGATGAATGTGGAAAATCAGAGTGGGAAATCAGGGAGAAAGGTGGGAAACTGAGAGAGGAAATCTGGGAGAAAAGTGGAAAATTAGAGCGAAACTTTGGGAGAGAAATGGAAAATCAGAGTGGGAAATTTGGGAGAGAAATGGAAAATCAGAGTGGGAAATTTGGGAGAGAAATGGAAAAATTGGGAGATAAATGGAAAATCAAAGTGGGAAATTTGGGATGAATGTGGAAAATCAAGAGTGAAAATCTGGAAGAGAAATGGAAAATCAGAGTGGGAAATTTGGGAGAAAGGTGGGAAATCAAGACGGAAAATTTGGGAGAGAAATGGAAAATCAGAGTGGGAAATTTGGGAGGGAAATGGAAATTCAGAGTGGGATATTTGGGAGAAAAGTGGAAAATCTGGGAGAGAAATGGAAAATAAGAATGGGAAACTTGGGAGAAAAGTGGGAAATCAGAGTGGGAAATTTGGGAGAGAAATGGAAAATCAGAGTGGGAAATTTGAGATGAATGTGGAAAATCAGAGTGGGAAATCAGGGAGAGAAATGTGGAAAAACAAGAGAGAGAAATTTGGGAAAGAAATGAAAAATCAGAAAGGAAAATCTGGGAGAGAAATGGAAAAGCAGAGTGGGAAATTTGGGAGAAAAGTGGGAAATCAGAGTGGGAAATCTGGGAGAGAAATGGAAAAGCAAAGTGGAAATTCTGGGAAAAACTGGGGATTTTTGGAGGAATTTTGGGGATTTTTGGAGGAATTTTGGGGATTTGGGGGTTTGGGGTGGGGTGGGTGCACTCGGCCTCGTGCACCGAGAGCTCGTGGAAAGGGCCCTGCCAGGGGCACCCGATGCGTTTGTACTTGCACTGCGTCACCCTGGGGGGACAAAGGGGAAATTTGGGGAAAAATATGGAAAATCAGAGTCAGAAATTTGGGAGAAAAGTGGGAAATTGAGAGGGGAAATCTGGGAGAGAAATGGAAAAGCAAAGTGGGAAATTTGGGATGAATGTGGAAAATCAGAGTGGGAAATTTGGGAGAAAGGTGGGAAATTGAGAGGGGAAATCTGGGAGAAAAGTGGAAAATTAGAGCGAAAATTTGGGAGAGAAATGGAAAATCAGAGTGGGAAATTTGGGAGAGAAATGTGGAAAAACAAGAGAGAGAAATTTGGGAAAGAAATGAAAAATCAGAAAGGGAAATCTGGGAGAGAAAAGGAAAAGCAGAGTGGGAAATTTGGGAGAAAGGTGGGAAATCAAGAGGGAAAATTTGGGAGAGAAAAGGAAAATCAGAGTGGGAAATTTGGGAGAGAAAAGGAAAATCAGAGTGGGAAATCTGGGAGAGAAATGGAAAAGCAAAGTGGAAATTCTGGGAAAAAGGGAAAATTTGGGGAATTTCGGGGGGATTTTGGGGATTTTGGGGGTTTGGGGTGGGGTGGGTGCACTCGGCCTCGTGCACCGAGAGCTCGTGGAAAGGGCCCTGCCAGGGGCACCCGATGCGTTTGTACTTGCACTGCGTCACCCTGGGGGGACAAAGGGGAAATTTGGGGATTTTGGGGGGTTTGGGGGGAATTTTTGGGGAATTTTGGGGAATTTTGGGGGTTTTGGGGTGGTTGGGATGTTGGGAGTTTGGGGTGAGAGCGGTGGGAAAGGTGGGAAAGGAGAGGGGGGAAAATTGGGAGAGAAATGGAAAATCAGAGAGGGAAATTTGGGAGAAAAGTGGGAAATCAAGAGGGGAAATTTGGGAGAGAAATGGAAAATCAGAGTGGGAAATTTGGGAGAGAAATGGAAAAATTGGGAGAGAAATGGAAAATTAGAGTGGGAAATTTGAGAGAGAAATGGAAAATCAGAGCGGGAAATTTGGGAGAAAGGTGGGAAATTGAGAGGGGAAATTTGGGAGAGAAATGGAAAATCAGAGTGGGAAATTTGGGAAAAAAAGGGAAAATCTGAGAGAAAAGCAGAAAATCAGAATGGGAAATCTGGGAGAGAAGTAAAAAAGCAACGAGGAAAATTCAAGGAGAAAAGTGGGAAATCAGAGTGGAAAATTTAGGAGAGAAATAAAAAAGCGAAGAGGAAAATTTGGGAGAAAAGTGGAAAATAAAAATGAAAATTTGGGAGAAAAGTGGAAAATAAAAATGAAAATTTGGGAGAGAAATGGAAAATCAGAGTGGGAAATTTAGGAGAAAAATGGAAAATCGGAGTGGAAAATATGGGAGAGAAATGGAAAAATTGGGAAAGAAATGGAAAATCAGAGCAGGAAAATCTGGGAGAGAAATGGAAAAGCAGAGTGGGAAATATGGGAAAAAATTGAAAAATCTGAGTGGGAAATTTGGGAGAGAAATGGAAAAGCAAAGTGGAAATTCTGGGGAAAAGGGAAAATTTGGGGATTTTTGGAGGAATTTTGGGGATTTTTGGGGGGAATTTTGGGGATTTTTGGGGGAATTTGGGGATTTTGGGGTTGTTGGGATGTTGGGAGTTTGGGGTGAGAGCAGTGGGGAAGGTGGGAAAAGCAGAGTGGGAAATTTGGGAGAGAAATGAAAGATCAGAGTGGAAAACTTGGAAGAAAAGTGGGAAATCAGAGTAGGAAATCTGGGAAAAAAATGAAAAATCAGAGAGGAAAATTCAGGAGAGAAATGGAAAATCAAAGTGGAAAATCAGAGTGAGAATTTGGGAGAGAAATGGAAAATCTGGGAGGGAAGCAGAAAATCAGAGTGGGAAATTTGGGGAAAAAAATGGAAAATCAGAATGGCAAATTTGGGAGAGAAATAAAAAAAGCAAAGAGGAAAATATGGGAGAAAAGTGGGAAATCGGAGTGAGAAATCGGAGTGGGAAATCTGGGAGAGAAATGGAAAAGCAGAGTGGGAAATTTGGGAAATAAATGAAAAATGAGAGTGGAAAATTTGGGAGGGAAATGGAAAATCTGGGAAAAATGTGCAACAACAGAGTGGGAAATTTGGGATACTCTGCCAGGAGTGGAACCATCCCAAAACTCTTCCAGAGCACCTGGAATACTCAACAAAAACCATCCAAAATTCCCAAAAACCATCTAGAACTCCTCCAAAATCATCCAGAATTCCTCCAAAATTGCCCAGAATTCCAAAAACCATTTAAAATTCCTAGAAAACCACCCCAAGACTCATCCAGAACTTGTCCAAACTCCATTACAAATTCCTGTCAGAAACCAGCCCTGAGTTCCTGCCAAAAACTCTCTGAGGGGATCTGAGGGGATCTGAGGGGATCACAGCCCAAAAACCATCCAGAACTCCCCAAAACCACTCAAAATTCCTCCCAAATCACCCAAAATTCCTCAAAAATCAACCTGAATTGCCAAAAATCAGCTCAAATTCCCTCAGGACAGATCCAAGCCCTCACCTACCCTGACATTCCCTCTTCTGATGCCAATCCAGGAACCTTCAGGTGCAAAATCCGCCCTAAAAACCCCACAAAAAACCCCAAAAATCCCCCAAAATCCCAATAAATCCTAACAATTTCTAATAAATTCCAAAACAACCCCATAAATTCCCAAAAAAATGATCCAGGACCATCTCCATCCCTCACATACCCTGACACTCCTCCTGCTGCATCTCTAAGTAGAACCTCAGGAACTTTCAGGTGCAAAACCACCAAAACCTGCCTTAAAAACCCCTCCAAAAATCCCAAAAACCCTGAAAAATTCCAATAAATCTCAACAAAACCCAATAAATTCCCAAGAAAAATACATAAATTCCCAAATAATCCATGCAGGACCATTCCCAGCCCTCACATATCCTGGCACTCCTCCTACTGCATCTCCAAGAACCTCAGGAACTTTAAGGTGCAAAACCAACCTGAAAGCACCAAAATACACCCCAAAATCCCCAAAAATCCCAAATAAATCCCCAAAAATCCTAAAAAATTCCCGAAAAACCCATCCAGGACCATTCCCAGCCCTCACCTACCCTGACATTCTCCTCCTGTGCATCTCTAAGTGGAACCTCAGAAATTTTCAGGCACAAAACCAACCCAAAACCACCAAAATCCACCCCAAAATCCGCAAAAATCCCAAATAAATCCCCAAAAATCCTAAAAAATTCCCCAAAAACCCATCCAGGACCATTCCCAGCCCTCACATATTCTGCCATTCTCCTGCTGCATCTCCAAGAAGAACAGCAGGAACTTTCAGGCACAAAACCACCCAAACCACCCCTAAAAACCCCTCAAAAAATCCAAAAAAATTCCCAAAATTTCTTCACCCCTCACCTGTCCTGGCACTCCTCCTTCTGGTGCCTCTCGAGCAGCGAGCGGGGGAACTGGCGGGCGCAGAAGCCGCACTCGGCCGGCAGCTCGCTCACCGCCTTCTCCACGGCCAGGTTGCGGCAGCAGAGGCTCTTGGAGATCTCACAGCCTCAAATCCCGCCCCAAATCCCAAGAAATTCCAAGAAAATTCACAAAAAATCCCTTCTCCATCCCTCAGATATCCTGGCACTCCTCCTGTTGCTGTTCCAGGAAGGATTTGGGGAACTTTTAGGTGCAAAATCAGCCGGAACTCCATCAAAAGCCAGCCCTGAGTTCCCGCCAAAAACTCTCTGAAGGGATTTGAGGGGATCACAGCCCAAAATCCATCCTGAATCATCAAAACCCATCAAAAATTCCTCAAAACCATCCAGAATTCCTCAAAAACCACCCCAAAACTCATCCAGAACTTGTCCAAACCTCATCACAAATTCCTGCCAGAAACCAGCCCCGAGTTCCCGCCAAAAACTCTCTGAGGGGATCTGAAGGGATCTGAGGGGATCACAGCCCAAAACCCATCCAGAATTCCCCAAAACCACTCAAAATTCCTCCCAAATCGCCCAAAATTCCTCCCAAATCACCCAAAATTCCTCAAAAATCAACCTGAATTCCCAAAAATCAGCCTAAATGTCCTCAGGATAGAATCCAAGCCTCACCTACCCGTGTACTCCATCTTCTGGTGCCGGGGCAGGAACTTTCAGGTGCAAAACCACCAAAACCTGCCTTAAAAACCCCCAAAAAATCCCCAAAAAAATCCCAAAAAATTCCCAAAATGTCTTCACCCCTCACCTGTCCTGGCACTCCTCCTTCTGGTGCCTCTCGAGCAGCGAGCGGGGGAACTGGCGGGCGCAGAAGCCGCACTCGGCCGGCAGCTCGCTCACCGCCTTCTCCACGGCCAGGTTGCGGCAGCAGAGGCTCTTGGAGATCTCACAGCCTCAAATCCCGCCCCAAATCCCAAGAAATTCCAAGAAAATTCACAAAAAATCCCTTCTCCATGTCTCAGCTATCCTGGTGCTGCTCCAGGAGGGATTTTGGGGAATTTTTAGGTGCAAAATCAGCCAGAACTGCATCAAAAACCAGCCCCGAGTTCCCACCAAAAACTCTCTGAGGGGATCTGAGGGGATGTGAGGGGATCACAGCCCAAAAATGACCCAGAAATCCCAAAACACAGCAAAAATTCCTCCAAAAAGTGTCCAGAATTCCCCAAAATCATCCAGAATTCGTCAAAAATCACCCCAAGACTCATCCAGAACCTTTCCAAACCCCATCACAAATTCCTGCCAGAAACCAGCCCTGAGTTCCCGCCAAAAACTCTCTGAGGGGATCTGAGGGGATCTGAGGGGATCACAGCCCAAAAACCATCCAGAACTCCCCAAAACCACTCAAAATTCCTCCCAAATCACCCAAAATTCCTCAAAAATCAACCTGAATTCCTAAAAATCAGCCTAAATGTCCTCAGGATAGAATCCAAGCCCTCACCTACCCTTTTACTCCATCTTCTGGTGCCAGTCCAGGAACTTTCATGCACAAACCCTGCCCTAAAAACCGCAAAAATCCCCCAAAATCCCAATAAATCCTAACAATTGCCAATAAATTCTCAAAAAATTCCCAGAAATTCCCAAAAAAACGATCCAGGACCATCTCCATCCCTCACATACCCTGACACTCCTCCTGCTGCATCTCTAAGTAGAACCTCAGGAACTTTCAGGTGCAAAATCACCCAAACCTGCCCTAAAAACCCCTCCAAAAATCCCAAAAACCCTGAAAAATCCCAATAAATCTCAACAAAACCCAATAAATTCCCAAGAAAAATCCATAAATTCAAAATAAATCCATGCAGGACCATTCCCAGCCCTCACTTATCCTGACACTCCTTCTACTGCATCTCCAAGAATCTCAGGAACTTTAAGGTGCAAAACCAACCTGAAAGCACCAAAATACACCCCAAAATCCCCAAAAATCCCAATAAATCCCAAATAAATCCCCAAAACTCCTAAAAAATTCCTCCAAAAAACCCATCCAGGACCATTCCCAGCCCTCACCTACCCTGACATTCTCCTCCTGTGCATCTCTAAGTGGAACCTCAGAAACTTTCAGGCACAAAACCAACCCAAAACCACCAAAATCCACCCCAAAATCCCCAAAAATCCCAAATAAATCCCCCAAAAATCCTAAAAAATTCCCCAAAAACCCATCCAGGACCATTCCCAGCCCTCACCTATCCTGCCATTCTCCTGCTGCATCTCCAAGAAGAACAGCAGGAACTTTAAGGCACAAAACCACCCAAACCACCCCTAAAAACCCCTCAAAAAATCCCAAAAAATTCCCAAAATTTCTTCACCCCTCACCTGTCCTGGCACTCCTCCTTCTGGTGCCTCTCGAGCAGCGAGCGGGGGAACTGGCGGGCGCAGAAGCCGCACTCGGCCGGCAGCTCGCTCACCGCCTTCTCCACGGCCAGGTTGCGGCAGCAGAGGCTCTTGGAGATCTCACAGCCTCAAATCCCGCCCCAAATCCCAAGAAATTCCAATGAAATTCACAAAAAATCCCTTCTCCATCCCTCAGATATCCTGACACTCCTCCTGGTGCTGTTCCAGGAGGGATTTTGGGGAATTTTTAGGTGCAAAATCAGCCGGAACTCCATCAAAAGCCAGCACTGAGTTCCCGCCAAAAACTCTCTGAGGGGATGTGAGGGGATCTGAGGGGATCACAACCCAAAAACCATCCAGAATCATCAAAACCCATCAAAAATTCCTCAAAACCATCCAGAATTCCTCAAAAACCACCCCAAAACTCATCCAGAACTTGTCCAAACTCCATTCTGAATTGCTGTCAGAAACCAGCCCTGAGTTCCCGCCAAAAACTCTCTGAGGGGATCTGAGGGGATCTGAGGGGTCACAGCCCAAAAACCATCCAGAACTCCCAAAAACCACTCAAAATTCCCCCCAAATCACCCAAAATGCCTCAAAAATCAACCTGAATTTCCAAAAATCAGCCTAAATGTCCTCAGGATAGAATCCAAGCCTCACCTACCCTTGTACTCCATCTTCTGGTGCCGGTGCAGGAACTTTCAGGCACAAACCCTGCCCTAAAAACCCCAAAAATCCCCCAAAATCCCAATAAATCCTAACAATTTCTAATAAATTCCAAAACAACCCCAGAAATTCCCAAAAAAACGATCCAGGATCATCTCCATCCCTCACATACCCTGACACTCCTCCTGCTGCATCTCCATGAAGTACCTCACAAACTTTTAGCTGCAAAACCACCAAAACCTGCCTTAAAAACCCCCAAAAAATCCAAAAAAAATCCCCAAAAAATCCCAAAAAATTCCCAAAATTCCTTCACCCCTCACCTGTCCTGGCACTCCTCCTTCTGGTGCCTCTCGAGCAGCGAGCGGGGGAACTGGCGGGCGCAGAAGCCGCACTCGGCCGGCAGCTCGCTCACCGCCTTCTCCACGGCCAGGTTGCGGCAGCAGAGGCTGTTGGAGATCTCACAGCCTCAAATCCCGCCCCAAATCCCAAGAAATTCCAAGAAAATTCACAAAAAATCCCTTCTCCATCCCTCAGCTATCCTGGTGCTGCTCCAGGAGGGATTTTGGGGAATTTTTAGGTGCAAAATCAGCCAGAACTGCATCAAAAATCAGCCCTGAGTTCCCGCCAAAAACTCTCTGAGGGGATCTGAGGGGATCACAGACCAAAAACCACCCAGAAATCCCAAAACACAGCAAAAATTCCTCCAAAAAGTGTCCAGAATTCCCCAAAATCATCCAGAATTCCTCAAAAATCACCCCAAAACTCATCCAGAACTCCATTATGAATTCCTGTCAGAAACCAGCCCTGAGTTCCCGCCAAAAATTCTCTGAGGGGATCTGAGGGGATGTGAGGGGATCACAGCCCAAAAACCAGCTAGAATCGCCAAAAATCATCCAGAATTCCTCAAAAATCGACCAAAATTCCCAAAAAGCATCCAGAATTCCTATAAAATTGACCAGAATTCCCAAAAATCAGCCCAAATTCCCTCAGGACAGATCCAAGCCTCACCTACCCTTACACTCATTCTTCTGCTGCTGGTGCAGGAACTTTCAGGTGCAAAACCACCAAAACCCACCCTAAAAACCCCCCAAAAAACCCCCAAAAAATCCAAAAAAATTCCCAAAAATTTCTTCACCCCTCACCTGTCCTGGCACTCCTCCTTCTGGTGCCTCTCGAGCAGCGAGCGGGGGAACTGGCGGGCGCAGAAGCCGCACTCGGCCGGCAGCTCGCTCACCGCCTTCTCCACGGCCAGGTTGCGGCAGCAGAGGCTCTTGGAGATCTCACAGCCTCAAATCCCGCCCCAAATCCCAAGAAATTCCAATAAAATTCACAAAAAATCCCTTCTCCATCCTTCAGATATCCTGGTGCTGCTCCAGGAGGGATTTTGGGGGATTTTTAGGTGCAAAATCAGCCGGAACTCCATCAAAAACCAGCCCTGAGTTCCTGCCAAAAACTCTCTGAGGGGATTTGAGGGGATCACAGCCCAAAATCCATCCAGAATCATCAAAACCCATCAAAAATTCCTCAAAACCACTCAGAATTCCTCAAAAACCACCCCAAAACTCATCCAGAACCTGTCCAAACTCCATTCTGAATTCCTGTCAGAAACCAGCCCTGAGTTCCCGCCAAAAACTCTCTGAGGGGATCTGAGGGGATCTGAGGGGTCACAGGCCAAAAATCATCCAGAACTCCCAAAAACCACTCAAAATTCCCCCAAATCACCCAAAATTCCTCAAAAATCAACCTGAATTCCCAAAAATCAGCCTAAATGTCCTCAGGATAGAATCCAAGCCTCACCTACCCTTGTACTCCATCTTCTGGTGCTGGTGCAGGAACTTTCAGGTGCAAAATCCGCCCTAAAAACCCCACAAAAAACCCCAAAATCCCCCAAAATCCCAATAAATCCTAACAGTTTCCAATAAATTCTCAAAAAATTCCCAGAAATTCCCAAAAAAATGATCCAGGACCATCTCCATCCCTCACATACCCTGACACTCCTCCTGCTGCATCTCTAAGTAGAACCTCAGGAACTTTCAGGTGCAAAACCACCAAAACCTGCCTTAAAAACCCCCCAAAAATCCCCAAAAAAATCCCAAAAAAACCCCAAAAAACGCTTTTTTGTCCCTCACCTGTCCTGGCACTCCTCCTTCTGGTGCCTCTCGAGCAGCGAGCGGGGGAACTGGCGGGCGCAGAAGCCGCACTCGGCCGGCAGCTCGCTCACCGCCTTCTCCACGGCCAGGTTGCGGCAGCAGAGGCTCTTGGAGATCTCACAGCCTCAAATCCCGCCCCAAATCCCAAGAAATTCCAATAAAATTCACAAAAAATCCCTTCTCCATCCTTCAGCTATCCTGGTGCTGCTCCAGGAGGGATTTTGGGGAATTTTTAGGTGCAAAATCAGCCAGAACTGCATCAAAAGCCAGCCCTGAGTTCCCGCCAAAAACTCTCTGAGGGGATCTGAGGGGATCTGAGGGGATCGCAGCCCAAAAACCATCCAGAATCACCAAAACCCATCAAAAATTCCTCAAAACCATCCAGAATTCCTCAAAAACCACCCCAAAACTCATCCAGAACTTGTCCAAACTCCATTACAAATTCCTGTCAGAAACCAGCCCTGAGTTCCCGCCAAAAACTCTCTGAGGGGATCTGAGGGGATCTGAGGGGATCACAGCCCAAAAACCATCCAGAATCGCCAAAAACCATCCAGAATTGCCAAAAATCATCCAGAATTCCTCAAAAATCGACCAGAATTCCCAAAAATCAACCAGAATTCCCAAAACTCAGCCCAAATTCCCTCAGGACAGATCCAAGCCTCACCTACCCTTACACTCAGCCTTCTGATGCCAATCCAGGAACCTTCAGGTGCAAAACCCGCCCTAGAAAGACCCCAAAAAAATCCCAAAAAAATCCCAAAAAATTCCCAAAAATTTCTTCACCCCTCACCTGTCCTGGCACTCCTCCTTCTGGTGCCTCTCGAGCAGCGAGCGGGGGAACTGGCGGGCGCAGAAGCCGCACTCGGCCGGCAGCTCGCTCACCGCCTTCTCCACGGCCAGGTTGCGGCAGCAGAGGCTCTTGGAGATCTCGCAGCGGCAGTTGGGACACGTCGCCTGCTCCTCCTTCAGCCGAGAGTCAGCCAGGAGATGGATGAAGCAGCCGGCGCACATCAGGTGCCCGTTGGTACACTGGGAAAAATAATTAGAAATTAATTGTCATTTTTTGGTTCATTTTTAATGATTTTTCCTTATTTTTTTGCAATTTTTATCTCATTTTATTCTCATTTTTCCATCTCTTTTTGTGCTCATTTTCCTCCATGATTCATTAACATTTGTCCTTATGATTTATCCCTCATAGTCCTTATTTATTCTCATTTTTCCACCTTTTTTCCTACTTCATTTATTAATATTTTTCCCTATTAATAATCCTTAATATCCATTACTTATTCCCATTATTCCCTATTATTAGCACTAATATTTCCATTCCCATTGTTCCCCAGGAGATGGATGAAGCAGCCGGCGCACATCAGGTGCCCGTTGGTACACTGGAAAAAATATTCAGAAATTAAATTTATTGTCATTTTTTTGATTCATTTTTAATGATTTTTTCCTCATTTTATTCTCATTTTTCCATCTTCTTTTTCGCTCATTTTCCTCCCTCATTTATTAATATTTTCCCCATTATTTACCCCTAATATTCCTTATTTATCCTCATTTTTCCAACTTTTTCCTGCTTCATTAATAAAATTTTTTCTTAATACTTATCCCTTATGTCCCTTATTTATCTTCATTTTTCCAACTTTTTTCCCCTCATTTTCCCATTTTATTTATTCATATTTTCCCTATTAATAATCCCTGATATTCCATATTTACAAATATTTATTAATATTTTCCACCTTAATTCTCATCATTTTCCCATTTTATTTATTATGATTTTCCTGTGGTATTTATTAATATTTTCCCTATTATTTTATCCCTAATATTCCTGATTTATTCCCATTGTTCCCCAGGAGATGGATGAAGCAGCCGGCGCACATCAGGTGCCCGTTGGTACACTGGGAAAAACATTTAAAAATTAAATTTATTGTCATTTTTTTGTTTCATTTTTTGTGATTTTTCCTTATTTTTTTGCACTTTTTTCCTCATTTTATTCTCTTTTTTCCATCTCTTTTTTTGCTCAATTTCCTCCATGATTCATTAACATTTGTCCTTATGATTTATCCCTCATAGTCCTTATTTATTCTCATTTTTCCACCTTTTTTCCTACTTCATTTATTAATATTTTTCCCTATTAATAATCCTTAATATCCATTACTTATTCCAATTATTCCCTATTATTAGCACTAATATTTCCATTCCCATTGTTCCCCAGGAGATGGATGAAGCAGCCGGCGCACATCAGGTGCCCGTTGGTACACTGGAAAAAATATTCAGAAATTAAATTTATTGTCATTTTTTTGGTTCATTTTTAATGATTTTTTCCTCATTTTATTCTCATTTTTCCATCTTTTTTTGGGTCATTTCCCTCCCTCATTTATTACTATTTTTCCCTGTTATTTATCCCTAATATTCCTCATTTATTGTGATTTTTTCCTCCTTTTTTCCTCATTTTTCCACTTCTGTTATTACTATTTTTCCCTGTTATTAATCCCTAATATTCCCAATTTATCCTCATTTTTTCCCTCATTTTTCCCATTTTATTTATTACCATTTTCCCTGATATTTATTCCTAATATTCCTTATTTATTCTCATTTCCCCACCTAATTATGGTGATTTTCCTTCTCATTTATTATAATTTTTTTCTCTTAATTATTAATATTTTTCCCTATTATTTATCATTAATATTTCCTATTTATTCCCTATTATTAGCACTAATATTTCCATTCCCATTGCTCCCCAGGAGATGGATGAAGCAGCCGGCGCACATCAGGTGCCCGTTGGTACACTGGAAAAAACATTTAAAAATTAAATTTATTGTCATTTTTTGGTTCATTTCTAATGGAAAATAAAAATTTACTTATTCTCATTTTTCAGTGTTTTTTCGCTTATTTCACTCCCTCCTTTATTCATGTTTTTCCCCTGTTATTTGTCCCTAATATTCCCTTTTTCTTCTTATTTATTCTCATTTTTTCCATCTTTTTTTCCTCATTTGCTAATATTTTTCCCTCTTATTTAGCCTCAATATTCCTTATTTAATCCCACCTTTCCATTGAATTCATTATGGTTTTCCCTTCTTTTTTTATCATTTTTCCCTGTTATTTATCTCCATTTTTCCACTTTTTAAAATATTTTTTCCCATTATTCATCCCTAATATTCCTTATTTATTCTCATTTTCTCCTATTATTCATCTCTAATATTTCCATTCTAATATATCCATTCTCCACCTTTTTTTCCTCATATTCCCTGTTATTTATTAATATTTCCCCTATTATTAATCCCTAATATTCCCTATTTAATCTCATTTTTCCACCTTATTCATTCTCATTTTTCCATCGTTTTTTCCCTCATTTTTCCATTTTATTTATCAATATTTTCCCTATTAATAATCCCTGATATTCCAAATTTATTCCCATTTTCCCACTACTTTTTCTTTATTTTACTCCCTCACTTATTAACATTTGTCCCCGTTATTAATCCCAAATACTCCTTATTTATTAATATTTTCCACCTTATTTCTCATCATTTTCCCATTTTATTTATTATGATTTTCCTGTGGTATTTATTAATATTTTCCCTATTATTGATGCCTAATATTTCTTTTTTATTCTCATTTCTCCACCGGATTTATTCCCATTGTTCCCCAGCAGGTGCCCCAGGCACTGGGAAAAATATTCAAAAATTAAATTTATTGTCATTTTTTCAGATCATTTCTTGTGGTTTTTTTCTCGTTTTATTCTCATTTTTCCATCTCTTTTTTCACTCATTTCCCTCCCTCATTTATTCACGTTTTTCCCCATTATTTACCCCAATATTCCTTATTTATTCTCATTTTTCCAACTTTTTTCTGCTTTATTTATTAATTTTTCTTCTTATTATTAATCCCTTTACGTCCCTTATTTATCCTCATTTTTCCAATATTTTTCCCTTTTTCCTACTTTATTTAATAATATTTTTCTCTATTTTTTATTCTTAATGTTCTTTATTTAATTCCATTTTCCCACTGAATCCAGAACATTTTCTCCTTCTATTTTATCATTTTTCCACTTTTTTATTCTCAGTTTTCCACTCCATTTATTAATATTTTTCCCTGTTATTCATCCTTAATATTCCCTATTATTCACCCCGAATATTTCCATTCTCATTTTCCCATTTATTCCCATTTTTCCCCAGCAGGTGCCCCTTGGTGCACTGGAAAAAATATTCAAAAATTAAATTTTTTTGTGATTTTTTTAGTCCATTTTTTATGATTTTTCCTTATTTTTTTGCAATTTTTATCTCATTTTATTCTCATTTTTCCATCTCTTTTTTCGCTCATTTTCCTCCCTCATTTATTCACGTTTTTCCCCATTATTTACCTCTAATATTCCCAATTTATTCTCCTTTTCCCACCATTTTTCTCTCATTTTTCCCATTTATTTATTAATATTTTCCCTGTTATTTATCTCTAATATTCCAAATTTATTCCCATTTTTCCATTGAATTCATGATGTTTTTTCCACCTTTTTTCTCCCATTTCCCTCCCTCATTTATTAATATTTTCCCTATTATTAATCCCTAATATTCCCTATTTATTCTAATTTTTTCCTCCTTTTTTCCTCATTTTTCCACTTCTTTTATTACTATTTTTCCTATTATTAATCCCTAATATTCCCAATTTATCCTCATTTTCCCACCATTTTCCCCTCATTTTCCCCATTTTATTTATTAATATTTTCCCTATTATTAATCCTTAATATTCCCTATTAATTCCCATTTTCCCACGTAATTTAACCACGATTTTTCCTTATTTTTTATCATTATTTTTTCTCATTTTATTCTCGTTTTTCCACCTTTTTTCCCCCATTTTCCTCCCTCATTTATTAACATTTTTCCCTATTATTAATCCCTAATATTTCTTATTTATTCCCTATTATTTCCTATTATTAACGCTAATATTTCCATTCCCATTGTTCCCCTTGGTGCACTGGAAAAAATATTCAAAAATTAAATTTATTGTCATTTTTTTGTTCATTTTTAATGATTTTTTCCTCATTTTATTCTCATTTTTCCATCTTTTTTTCGGTCATTTTCCTCCCTCATTTATTAATATTTTCCCTATTATTAATCCCAAATATTCCCAATTTATCCTCATTTTTTTCCCATTTTCCCCTCATTTTTCCCATTTTATTTATTAATATTTTCCCTATTATTAATCCTTAATATTCCCTATTAATTCCCATTTTCCCATGTAATTTAACCACGATTTTTCCTTATTTTTTATCATTATTTTTTCTCATTTTATTCTCATTTTTCCTCCTTTTTTCCCCCATTTTCCTCCCTCATTTATTAACATTTTTCCCTATTATTTATCCCTAATATTCCTGATTTATTCCCATTATTCCCTATTATTAACGCTAATATTTCCATTCCCATTGTTCCACTTGGTGCACTGGAAAAAATATTCAAAAATTAAATTTATTGTCATTTTTTTGATCCATTTTTAATGATTTTTTCCTCATTTTATTCTTATTTTTCCATCTCTTTTTTCCCCCATTTTCCTCCCTCATTTATTAATATTTTCCCTATTATTAATCCCTAATATTCCTGATTTATTCTCATTTTTTCCTCCTTTTTTCCTCATTTTCCCACTTCTTTTATTACTATTTTTCCCTGTTATTAATCCCTAATATTCCCAATTTATCCTCATTTTCCCACCATTTATCCCTCATTTTTCCCATTTTATTTATTAATATTTTCCCTATTATTAATCCTTAATATTCCCTATTAATTCCCATTTTCCCATGTAATTTAACCACGATTTTTCCTTATTTTTATCATTATTTTTTCTCATTTTATTCTCATTTTTCCACCTTTTCCCCCCATTTTCCTCCCTCATTAATTAATATTTTTCCCTATTATTTATCCCTAATATTCCTGATTTATTCTCATTTTCCCACCCTCATTTATTAATATTAATATTAATTATTTATCCCTAATATTCCTGATTTATTCCCATTTTTCCTCCCTCATTTATTAATATTAATATTAATTATTTATCCCTAATATTCCTGATTTATTCTCATTTTTCCTCCCTCATTTATTAATATTTTCCCTATTATTTATCCCTAATATTCCCTATTTATTCTCATTTTTCCACCCTCATTTATTAATATTTTTTCCTATTATTTATCCCTAATATTCCTGATTTATTCTCATTTTTCCACCCTCATTTATTAATATTAATATTAATTATTTATCCCTAATATTCCTGATTTATTCCCATTTCCCACCCTCATTTATTAATATTAATATTAATTATTTATCCCTAATATTCCTGATTTATTCTCATTTTCCACCCTCATTTATTAATATTAATATTAATTATTTATCCCTAATATTCCTGATTTATTCTCATTTTTCCTCCCTCATTTATTAATATTTTCCCTATTATTAATCCCTAATATTCCTCATTTATTCTCATTTTTCCTCCCTCATTTATTAATATTTTTCCCTATTATTAATCCCTAATATTCCCTATTTATTCTGATTTTTTCCTCCTTTTTTCCTCATTTCCCCACTTCTTTTATTACTATTTTTCCCTGTTATTAATCCCTAATATTCCCAATTTATCCTCATTTTCTCCCCATTTTCCCCTCATTTTTCCCATTTTATTTATTAATATTTTCCCTATTATTAATCCTTAATATTCCCTATTAATTCCCATTTTCCCATGTAATTTAACCACGATTTTTCCTTATTTTTATCATTATTTTTTCTCATTTTATTCTCATTTTTCCTCCTTTTTTTGGGTCATTTTCCTCCCTCATTTATTAATATTTTCCCCATTATTTATCCCTAATATTCCTGATTTATTCCCATTTTCCCACCCTCATTTATTAATATTTTCCCTATTATTTATCCCTAATATTCCTGATTTATTCTCATTTTTCCTCCCTCATTTATTAATATTTTCCCTATTATTAATCCCTAATATTCCCTATTTATTCTGATTTTTTCCTCCTTTTTTCCTCATTTTCCCACTTCTTTTATTACTATTTTTCCCTGTTATTAATCCCTAATATTCCCAATTTCTCCTCATTTTCCCACCATTTTCCCCTCATTTTTCCCATTTTATTTATTAATATTTTCCCTATTATTAATCCTTAATATTCCCTATTAATTCCCATTTTCCCACGTAATTTAACCACGATTTTTCCTTATTTTTATCATTATTTTTTCTCATTTTATTCTCATTTTTCCACCTTTTTTCCCTCATTTTCCTCCCTCATTTATTAATATTTTCCCCATTATTTATCCCTAATATTCCTGATTTATTCCCATTTTTCCACCCTCATTCATTAATATTATTTTCCTATTATTTATCCCTAATATTCCTCATTTATTCTGATTTTTCCATCTCATTTACTCTCATTTTTCCATCTTTTTTCCTCATTAATTAATATTTTTCCCTATTATTTATCCCTAATATTTCCCATTCTCATTTTCCCATTTTTTATTCTTTTTCCTGCTTTTTCCATCATTTTTCCACCTTTTTTTTTCCATTTTCCCACTTTATCCATTAACACTTTTCCCTATTATTCATCCTTAATATTTCCATTTATTTCCATTTTTCTGCTTTTTTTTCCCCATTTTTCTCCTTTATTTATTCCTAATATTCCTGATTTATTCCCATTATTCCTATTATTAACGCTAATATTTCCATTCCCATTGTTCCCCTTGGTGCACTGGAAAAAATATTCAAAAATTAAATTTATTGTCATTTTTTTGGTTCATTTTTAATGATTTTTTCCTCATTTTATTCTTATTTTTCCATCTTCTTTTCGCTCATTTTCCTCCATGATTTATTAATATTTTCCCCTATTATTAATCCCTAATATTCCCTAATTATTCTGATTTTTTCCTCCTTTTTTCCTCATTTTCCCACTTCTTTTATTACTATTTTTCCCTGTTATTAATCCCAAATATTCCCAATTTATCCTCATTTTCCCACCATTTTCCCCTCATTTTCCCCATTTTATTTATTAATATTTTCCCTATTATTAATCCTTAATATTCCCTATTAATTCCCATTTTCCCATGTAATTTAACCACGATTTTTCCTTATTTTTTATCATTATTTTTTCTCATTTTATTCTCATTTTTCCACCTTTTCCCCCCATTTTCCTCCCTCATTAATTAATATTTTCCCTATTATTTATCCCTAATATTCCTGATTTATTCTCATTTTTCCACCCTCATTTATTAATATTAATATTAATTATTTATCCCTAACATTCCCTATTTATTCCCATTTTCCTCCCTCATTTATTAACATTTTTCCCTGTTATTAATCCCTAATTTTCCTGATTTATTCTCATTTTTCCTCCCTCATTTATTAATATTTTTCCCTATTATTTATCCCTAATATTCCTGATTTATTCTCATTTTTCCACCCTCATTTATTAATATTTTCCCCATTATTTATCCCTAATATTCCTGATTTATTCTCATTTTTCCACCCTCATTTATTAATATTAATATTAATTATTTATCCCTAATATTCCTGATTTATTCCCATTTTTCCACCCTCATTTATTAATATTTTCCCTATTATTTATCCCTAATATTCCCTATTTATTCCTCATTTTTCCACCCTCATTTATTAATATTTTCCCTATTATTTATCCCTAATATTCCTGATTTATTCTCATTTTTCCTCCCTCATTTATTAATATTAATATTATTAATCCCTAATATTCCTGATTTATTCTCATTTTTCCTCCCTCATTTATTAATATTTTCCCTATTATTAATCCCTAATATTCCTCATTTATTCTGATTTTTTCCTCCTTTTTTCCTCATTTTTCCACTTCTTTTATTCCTATTTTTCCCTGTTATTAATCCCAAATATTCCCAATTTCTCCTCATTTTCCCACCATTTTCCCCTCATTTTTCCCATTTTATTTATTATTATTTTCCCTATTATTAATCCTTAATATTCCCTATTAATTCCCATTTTCCCATGTAATTTAACCACGATTTTTCCTTATTTTTTACCATTATTTTTTCTCATTTTATTCTCATTTTTCCACCTTTTTCCCCCATTTTCCTCCCTCATTTATTAACATTTTTCCCTATTATTAATCCCTAATATTCCTGATTTATTCTCATTTTCCACCCTCATTTATTAATATTTTCCCCATTATTTATCCCTAATATTCCTGATTTATTCTCATTTTTCCTCCCTCATTTATTAATATTAATAATAATTATTTATCCCTAATATTCCTGATTTATTCTCATTTTTCCACCCTCATTTATTAATATTTTCCTATTATTTATCCCTAATATTCCTGATTTATTCTCATTTTTCCACCCTCATTTATTAATATTAATATTAATTATTTATCCCTAATATTCCCTATTTATTCCCATTTTCCTCCCTCATTTATTAACATTTTTCCCTGTTATTAATCCCTAATTTTCCTGATTTATTCTCATTTTTCCTCCCTCATTTATTAATATTTTCCCCATTATTTATCCCTAATATTCCTGATTTATTCCCATTTTCCCACCCTCATTTATTAATATTTTCCCTATTATTAATCCCTAATATTCCTGATTTATTCTCATTTTTCCACGTTATTTATTAATATTATTTTCCTATTATTTATCCCTAATATTCCTGATTTATTCCCATTTTTCCTCCCTCATTTATTAATATTTTCCCTCATATTTATTCCTAATATTCCTGATTTATTCTCATTTTTCCTCCCTCATTTATTAATATTTTCCCTATTATTAATCCCTAATATTCCCTATTTATTCTGATTTTTTCCTCCTTTTTTCCTCATTTTTCCACTTCTTTTATTACTATTTTTCCCTGTTATTAATCCCTAATATTCCCAATTTATCCTCATTTTCTCCCCATTTTTCCCATTTTATTTATTAATATTTTCCCTATTATTAATCCTTAATATTCCCGATTAATTCCCATTTTCCCATGTAATTTAACCACGATTTTTCCTTATTTTTATCATTATTTTTTCTCATTTTATTCTCATTTTTCCATCTTTTTTCCCCCATTTTCCTCCCTCATTTATTAACATTTTTCCCTGTTATTAATCCCTAATATTCCTGATTTATTCCCATTTTTCCACCCTCATTTATTAATATTTTCCCTATTATTTATCCCTAATATTCCCTATTAATTCTCATTTTTCCACCCTCATTTATTAATATTTTCCCCATTATTTATCCCTAATATTCCTGATTTATCCTCATTTTTCACCCTCATTTATTAATATTAATATTAATTATTTATCCCTAATATTCCTGATTTATTCCCATTTTTCCTCCCTCATTTATTAATATTTTCCCTATTATTTATCCCTAATATTCCTGATTTATTCCCATTTTCCACCCTCATTCATTAATATTAATATTAATTATTTATCCCTAATATTCCTGATTTATTCTCATTTTCCACCCTCATTTATTAATATTATTTTCCTATTATTAATCCCTAATATTCCAGATTTATTCCCATTTTTCCACCCTCATTTATTAATATTATTTTCCTATTATTTATCCCTAATATTCTCTATTTATTCTGATTTTTCCATCTCATTTACTCTCATTTTTCCATCTTTTCTCCTCATTAATTAATATTTTTCCCTATTATTTATCCCTAATATTTCCCATTCTCATTTTCCCATTTTTTATTCTTTTTCCTGCTTTTTCCATCATTTTTCCACCTTTTTTTTTCCATTTTCCCACTTTATCCATTAACACTTTTCCCTATTATTCATCCTTAATATTTCCATTTATTTCCATTTTTCTGCTTTTTTTTCCCCAATTTTCTCCTTTATTTATTCCTAATATTCCTGATTTATTCCCATTATTCCTATTATTAACGCTAATATTTCCATTCCCATTGTTCCCCTTGGTGCACTGGGAAAAATATTCAAAAATTAAATTTATTGTCATTTTTTTGATTCATTTTTAATGATTTTTTCCTCATTTTATTCTCATTTTTCCATCTCTTTTTTCCCCCATTTTCCTCCCTCATTTATTAATATTTTCCCTATTATTAATCCCTAATATTCCTCATTTATTCTGATTTTTTCCTCCTTTTTTCCTCATTTTCCCACTTCTTTTATTACTATTTTTCCCTGTTATTAATCCCTAATATTCCCAATTTATCCTCATTTTCTCCCCATTTTTCCCTCATTTTTCCCATTTTATTTATTAATATTTTCCCTATTATTAATCCTTAATATTCCCTATTAATTCCCATTTTCCCATGTAATTTAACCACGATTTTTCCTTATTTTTTATCATTATTTTTTCTCATTTTATTCTCATTTTTCCACCTTTTTTCCCCCATTTTCCTCCCTCATTTATTCACATTTTTCCCTGTTATTAATCCCTAATATTCCTGATTTACTCTCATTTTTCCACCCTCATTTATTAATATTAATATTAATTATTTATCCCTAATATTCCTGATTTATTCTCATTTTCCCACCCTCATTTATTAATATTAATATTAATTATTTATCCCTAATATTCCTGATTTATTCTCATTTTCCCACCCTCATTTATTAATATTTTCCCTATTATTAATCCCTAATATTCCTGATTTATTCCCATTTTTCCACCCGCATTTATTAATATTAATATTAATTATTTATCCCTAATATTCCTGATTTATTCCCATTTTTCCACCCTCATTAATTAATATTTTCCCTATTATTAATCCCTAATATTCCTGATTTATTCCCATTTTCCCACCCTCATTTATTAATATTTTCCCTATTATTAATCCCTAATATTCCTAATTTATTCCCATTTTTCCTCCCTCATTTATTAATATTTTCCCTATTATTAATCCCTAATATTCCCTATTTATTCTGATTTTTTCCTCCTTTTTTCCTCATTTTCCCACTTCTTTTATTACTATTTTTCCCTGTTATTAATCCCTAATATTCCCAATTTATCCTCATTTTCCCACCATTTTCCCCTCATTTTTCCCATTTTATTTATTAATATTTTCCCTATTATTAATCCTTAATATTCCCTATTAATTCCCATTTTCCCACGTAATTTAACCACGATTTTTCCTTATTTTTATCATTATTTTTTCTCATTTTATTCTCATTTTTCCATCTTTTTTTCGCTCATTTCCCTCCCTCATTTATTAATATTTTCCCTATTATTAATCCCTAATATTCCTGATTTATTCCCATTTTTCCACCCTCATTTATTAATATTTTCCCTATTATTTATCCCTAATATTCCTGATTTATTCTCATTTTTCCTCCCTCATTTATTAATATTAATATTAATTATTTATCCCTAATATTCCCTATTTATTCCCATTTTCCTCCCTCATTTATTAATATTAATATTAATTATTTATCCCTAATATTCCTGATTTATTCCCATTTTTCCACCCTCATTTATTAATATTAATATTAATTATTTATCCCTAATATTCCTGATTTATTCTCATTTTTCCTCCCTCATTTATTAATATTTTCCCTATTATTTATCCCTAATATTCCTCATTTATTCTCCTTTTTCCTCCCTCATTTATTAATATTAATTATTTATCCCTAATATTCCCTATTAATTCTCATTTTTCCTCCCTCATTAATATTAATATTAATTATTTATCCCTAATATTCCTGATTTATTCTCATTTTTCCACCCTCATTTATTAATATTATTTTCCTATTATTAATCCCTAATATTCCTGATTTATTCTCATTTTCCCACCCTCATTTATTAATATTAATATTAATTATTTATCCCTAATATTCCTGATTTATTCTCATTTTCCCTCCCTCATTTATTAATATTATTTCCCTATTATTAATCCCTAATATTCCTGATTTATTCCCATTTTTCCTCCCTCATTTATTAATATTAATATTAATTATTTATCCCTAATATTCCCTATTTATTCTCATTTTCCCACCCTCATTTATTAATATTTTCCCCATTATTTATCCCTAATATTCCTGATTTATTCTCATTTTCCACCCTCATTTATTAATATTATTTTCCTATTATTAATCCCTAATATTCCCTATTTATTCCCATTTTCCACCCTCATTTATTAATATTAATATTAATTATTTATCCCTAATATTCCTGATTTATTTTCACCAAAATAAATGGGAATTCCCCAAAAATTATGAGAATATTAATTACTATTATTTTATTATTTTTATAATTATTATTAATAATAATTCCCAAAAATGGGAATTTCACAAAAAATAAAAGGGAATTCCCAAAAAATTGAAAAGAAATCCCTAAAAAAATTGGGAATTTCACAAAAATAAATGGAAATTCCACTAAAAAATGAGAGAATTCCCAAAAAATTGAAAGGAATTCCTAAAAAAAAGTTGGGAATTCCCAAAAAATTATGGAAATCCCAAAAAAATGATGGGAATTTCACTAAAAAAATTGGGAATTCTCAAAAAATAAATGGGAATTCCTAAAAAATAAATGGGAATTCTATAAAAATAAATGGAAATTCCCAAAAATTAAATGGGAATTCCATAAAAATAAATGGGAATTCCATAAAAAATAAATGGAAATTCCTAAAAAATTATTGGAATTCCTTAAAAAAAAAAGGAATTTAAAATAAAAAAAGGGAATTCCAAAAGAAATGGAAATTCCCAAAAAAATCAATGGAAATTCCCAAAAAATAAATGGGAATTCCTAAAAAAAATTGGAAATTCCCAAAAAATTATTGGAATTCCTTAAAAAAAAAAAGGAATTTAAAATAAAAAAAGGGAATTCCAAAAGAAATGGAAATTCCTAAAAAAAATTGGGAATTTCACAAAAATTATGGGAATTCCAAAAAAAAAATGGGAATTCCATAATAATAAATGGGAATTCCCAAAAAATTATGGGAATTCCCAAAAAATAAATGGGAATTTCAGAGAAATAAATGGGAATTCTATAAAAATAAATGGAAATTCCCAAAAATTTATGGGAATTCCTTAAAAAAAATAGGAATTAAAAAAAAATTACTGGGAATTCCTAAAAATTATGGGAAGTCCAAAAAAAAAATTGGGAATTTCACAAAAATAAATGGGAATTCCAAAAAAAAATGGGAATTACCAAATAATAAATGGAAATTCCATAAAAATTATGGGAATTCCATAAAAATAAATGGGAATTTCACAAAAATAAATGGGAATTCCTAAAAAATTATGGGAATTCCTTAAAAAAAATGGGAATTTCACAAAAATAAATGGGAATTCCCAAAAAAATAAATGGAAATTCCTAAAAAATTATGGGAATTCTATAAAAATAAATGGAAATTCCCAAAAATTAAATGGGAATTCCTAAAAAATTATGGGAATTCCCAAAAAAATAAATAGGAATTCCTAAAAAATAAATGGAAATTCCATAAAAATTATGGGAATTCCATAATAATAAATGGGAATTCCCTAAAAAAATTTGGGAATTCTCAAAAAATTGATGGGAATTCCTTAAAAAAATGGGAATTTCAGAGAAATAAATGGGAATTCTCAAAAAAATCATGGAAATATTAAAAAAAAAGGGAATTTCAGAGAAATAAATGGGAATTCCATAAAAAAGTTGGGAATTCCTTAAAAAAATTGGGAATTCTTTAAAAAAAATCCATGGGAATTAAAAAAAAAAAAGGGAATTGTGAAAAAAAAGTTGGGAATTCCCAAAAATTGATGGGAATTCCCAAAAAAAAAATGGAAATTCCTAAAAAATTATGGGAATTCCATAAAAATAAATGGGAATTCCCAAAAAAATAAATGGGAATTCCCAAAAAATTATTGGAATTCCTTAAAAAAAAAAAAGAATTTTAAATAAAAAAAGGGAATTCCAAAAATTATAGAAATTCCTAAAAAAAATTGGGAATTCCCCTAAAAGAAATGGAAATTCCTAAAAAATTAATGGGAATTCCTAAAAAATAAATGGAAATTCCATAAAAATTATGGGAATTCTATAGAAATAAATGGGAATTCCCAAAAAAATAAATGGGAATTCCCCTCCCAAAATTCTGGGAATTCCATAATAATAAATGGGAATTCCCTAAAAAATTTGGGAATTCCTAAAAAATTATGGAAATTCCACTAAAAAAATTGGGAATTCCTAAAAAATAAATGGGAATTCCCAAAAAAATTGGTGGGAATTCCTAAGAAAATGGGAATTTCCCCCAAATAAATGGGAATTTAATAATTAAATCTTGGATTAATTAATTTGGGATGGGATCAAATTTAGGGGTTTAATTAAATCCAGGATTTAATTAAATCTGGGATTAATTAATTCCAGGATAAAATCAAATCCAAGGATTTATTAAAACTGGGATTTAATTAAATCTGGGATTAATTAATTTGGGGTAGGATCAAATCTGGGGATTAATTAAAGATGGGATTTAATTAAAGCTGGGATTTAATTAAATCTTGGATTAATTAATTTGGGACGGGATCAAATTCAGGGGTTTAATTAAATCCAGGATTTAATTAAAGCTGGGATTAATTAATTCCCGGATAAAATCAAATCCAAGGAATTATTAAAACTGGGATTTAATTAAATCCGGGATTAATTAATTTGGGGTAGGATCAAATTCAGGGATCTAATTAAATCTCAGATTAATTAATCCCATAATGGGATCAAATCCAGAGGTTTAATTAAATCCAGGATTTAATTAAAGCTGGGATTAATTAATTCCATAATGGGATCAAATTCAGGGATTTAATTAAAGCTGGGATTAATTAATTCCAGGATAAAATCAAATCCAAGGATTTATTAAAACTGGGATTTAATTAAATCCGGGATTAATTAATCTGGGATGGGATCAAATCTGGGGTTTAATTAAATCTGGGATTAATTAACTCCAGGATAAAATAAAATTTGAGGATTTATTAAATCCAGGATTTAATTAAATCTTGGATTAATTAATTTGGGATAGGATCAAATCTGGGATTTAATTAAATCTAGGATTAATTAATTCCAGGATAAAATCAAATCCAAGGATTTATTAAAACTGGGATTTAATTAAATCTGGGATTAATTAATTTGGGATGGGATCAAATTTAGGGGTTTAATTATATCCAGGATTTAATTAATGCTGGGATTAATTAATTCCATAATGGGATCAAATCCAGGGATTTAATTAAAGCTGGGATTAATTAATTCCAGGATAAAATCAAATCCAAGGATTTATTAAAACTGGGATTTAATTAAATCCAAGATTAATTAATTTGGGATGGGATCAAATCTGGGATTTAATGAAATCTGGGATTAATTAATTCCAGGACAAAATAAAATTTGAGGATTTATTAAATCCAGGATTTAATTAAATCTTGGATTAATTAATTTGGGATCAGATCAAATTCAGGAGTTTATTAAATTCAGGATTTAATTAAATCCGGGATTTAATTACAGTTAATTAAATTCAGGATTTAATTAATCCCGGGATGGCATCAAATCTGGGATTTAATTAATCCCAGGATTTAATTAATCCCAGGATTTGACTTAATTTAATTAAATCAAACTAATTAATTAGTCCCAGGATGGGATCAAATCCAGGGATTAATTAATTCTGCAATCTCATTAATTCCAGCTTTAATTAACTCCAAGATTTAATCCCATTTTGAGATTAATTAATCCCAGATCTAATTAAATCCTAGATTTAATAGATCCCAGAAATAATTAATTCCTGGATTAATTAATCAATTAATTTGATCCTATCCCAGGGATTAATTAATCCTGGTCTTAATCAATCCCACCATTAATTAATCAGTCCCTGAATTAATTAATCCTGGTCTTAATCAATCCCACCATTAATTAATCAGTCCCTGAATTAATTAATCCTGGTCTTAATCAATCCCACCATTAATTAATCAGTCCCTGGATTAATTAATCCCAATTTTAATCAATGCCTGGATTAATTAATCCCATCTTTAATCAATCTCTGGGTTAATTAATCCAATCCAGCTTTAATTAATTAATCAGTCCCATTTTTAATCAGTCTCAGAATTAATTACTCAATCCCAGCACAAACCAATCAATCCCTGGGTTAATTAACCAATCCCAGCACTAATTAATCCATCAATCCTTGGTTTAATTAATCAATCCCAGCATTAATTAATCCATCCCAGCACTAATTAATCAATCCCAGCATTAATTAATCCATCAATCCCTTGGTTAATTAATCCATCCCAGCATTAATTAATTAATCCCAGCACTAATTAAACCATCAATTCCTGTCTTAATTAATCAATCCCAGAATTAATTATTCCATCAATCCGTGGGTTAATTAATCAATCCCTAGATTAACTAATCCCAGCACTAATTAACCAATCCCAGCACTAATTAATCAATCCCAGCAATAATTAATCCATCAATCTCTTGGTTAATTAATCAATCCCAGCTTTAATTACTCAATCCCTGGATTAACTAATCACAGCTTTAATCTATCTCAGCATTAATTAATCAATCCCAGCATTAATTAATCCATCAATCCCTTGGTTAATTAATCCATCCCAGCATTAATTAATTAATCCATCCCAGCACTAATTAATCCATCAATCCCTTGGTTAGTTAATCAATCCCAGAACTAATTAATCCATCAATCCATGGATTAACTAATCTCAGCACTAATTAATCAATCCCAGCACTAATTAATCAATCCCAGCACTAATCAATCAATCAATCCCAGCACTAATCAATCAATCCCAGATTTAATCAATCAATCCCTGGATTAACTAATCCCAGCACTAATTAAACCATCAATCCTTGGCTTAATCAATCAATCCCAGCCCTAATTAACCAATCCCAGCACTAATCAATCAATCAATCAATCCCAGCACAAATCAATCAATCCCAGCACTAATTAACCAATCCCAGCACTAATTAACCAATCCCAGCACTAATTAACCAATCCCAGCATTAACCAACCAATCAATCAATCCCAGCACTAACCAACCAGTCCCAGCACTAATTAATCAATCCCAGCACCAATCAATCAATCCCAGCACTAATCAATCAGAT
>OU383773.1:586942-631886 GCA_910950805.1 Acrocephalus scirpaceus scirpaceus
AAAAAAATGGGAATTATCTGGGGAAAAATGGGAATTTTCCAGGAAAAAATTTGGGAATTTTTAGGAAAAATGGGAATTTTGGGGAAAAAATTGGGAATTTTCAAGGAAAAAATTGGGAATTTTGGGGGGAAAAATTGGGAATTTTTGGGAAAAAATGGGAATTTTGGGGGAAAATTGGGAGTTTTGGGGGGAAAAATGGAAATTTTGGGGAGAAAAATGGGAATTTTTTCAGGGATAAAATTGGGAATTTTTGGGAAAAAATTGGGAATTTTATCAGAAAAAACAAAGGGGAATTTTGGGGAAAAAATGGGAATTTCTGGGGGGAAATAATGGGAATTTTTAGGGGAAAAAATGGGAATTTGGGGGGAAAAAAATTGGAATTTTTTCAGAAAAAAAATGGAATTTTGGGGAAAAAAAATGGGATTTTTTTCAGGAAAAAAAGAGGGAATTTTTTGGGAAAAATTGGGAATTTTTGGGAATATTTTGGATGTTTTGAACCCAGAAACCCCAAAGATCCCAAAAGAAAAACCCCAAAATTCCAACTCACTCCGGGTTTCCTCTGGAGCCTCCTCGATGTCGGCCTGGAAGGGAAAAAAAATCCTAAAAAAGGAATTTTGGGAATTATCCCAAAAAAATGGGGTGGGAGAGGGAAAAGATTTGGGGTTTTGGGGATTTTGGGGTTTTTTGGGGGGGATTTTGGGTTTTGGGGGATTTGGGGTTTTTTAATTGGGATTTGGGGGTTTTTTGGAGGGATTTGGGGTTTTTGGGGGGGATTTGGGGTTTTTGGGTTTTGGGATTTTTTTGGGATTTGGGGTTTTTTGGGGGATTTTGGGGGTTTTGGGGGGTTTTTATTGGAATTTGGGTTTTTTTTGGGATATGGGATTTTTTAGGATTTGGGGTTTTTTATTGGGATTTGGGGGTTTTGGGTTTGGGGGTTTTTTTGGGATTGGGGTTTTTTGGGGATTTGGGGTTTTTAATTGGGATTTGGGGTTTTTTGGGGATTTGGGGTTTTTTGAGATTTGAGGTTTTTTAATTGGGATTTCGGGTTTTGGGGATTTGGGGTTTTTTTTGGGATTTGGGGTGGGTTTTTTGGGGATTTGGGGATTTTTTGGGATTTGGGTTTTTTTAATTGGGATTTGGGGATTTTTTGGGGGATTTGGGGTTTTTTATGGGGATTTGGAGTTTTTTAATTGGGATTTGGCTTTTTTGGGGATTTGGGGTTTTTTATTGGGATTTTGGGGTTTTTTGGGATTGGGTTTTTTTTTTTGATTTGGAGGGATTTTTTAAGATTTGGGGTTTTTTAATTGGGATTTGGGGTTTTATTATTGGGATTTGGGTTTTTTTTTGGGGATTTGGGGGTTTATTGGGATTTGGGGGGGGGTTTTTAGGATTTGGGGTTTGGTTTTGCGGTTTTTGGGGGGATTTGGGGGTTTTTTATTGGGATTTGGGTGGGGTTGAGGATTTGGGGTTTTTCTGGGGACTTGGGGTTTTTTGGGATTTGGGGTTTTTTGGGGGTTTTTTTTTGGAGGGAAATGAGGGTTGGAGCAGATTTAAGGTGGGAAATCCTATGGAAAAGCCTCACTGAGATTTTTTTTTTTTAATGGAAAAATTTGTGGAAAAAAACCCTAAAAACCCCACTGGGGCTCTCCTTGATCTGAGCCCCCCCAAACCACCCCAGGGACCCCAAAAATGGCCCCAAATATTCCAAGAACACCCCAAAACCCCATAAATCCCCCCTAAACCAACTCCCACCATCCCATAAACCACCCCAGAGACCCCAAAGTACCCCAAAATCACCTCAAGGACCCCAAAAACCCTCCCAAAGACCCCAAAAAACCCAGAACCCTCCTAAAACAAATCCCACTAATCCAGGGACCCCAAAACCAACCCAAAGACCCCAAAACCACCCCAGGGACCCCAAAAATGGCCCCAAATATTCCAGGGACACCCTAAAATCCCCTAAATAAACTCCTACCATTCCAGGGACCCCAAAACCACCCCAGGGACCCCAAAAATGCCCCAAAACATTGCAGGGACACCCCAAAAACCCCATAAATCCCCCCTAAATCAATTCCCACCAATCCAGGGATCCCCTAAACCACCCCAGGGACCCCCAAACCACCCCAGGGACCCCAAAAATAGCCCCAAACATTGCAGAGACACCCCCAAAACTCAATAATTCCCCCCTAAATCAACTCCTACTAATCCAGGGATCCCATAAACCACCCCAAAGACCCTAAAATCACCTCAAGGACCCCAAAAACCACCCCAAGGACACCCCAAAAAACCCAGGACCCCCCTAAATCAACTCCTCCCATTCCAGGACCTCCCAAACCAATCCCACTAATGCAGGGATCCCCTAAACCACCCTAAAGATCCCAAAACCACCCCAGGGACCCCAAAAATGGCCCCAAATATTGCAGGGACACCCCAAAAAACCCCTAAATAAACTCCTACCATTCCAGGGATCCCCTAAACCACCCCAGGGACCCCAAAAATGCCCCAAAACATTGCAGGGACACCCCAAAAACTCCATAAATCCCCCCTAAATGAACTCCTACTAATCCAGGGATCCCCTAAACCACCCCAAAGATCCCAAAACCACCCCAAGGACACCCCAAAAAACCCAGGACCCCCTAAACCAATCCCCCTCATTCCAGGCACCCCTAAACCACCCCAGGGACCCCAAAAACCACCCCAAGGACACCCCCAAAAAACCCAGGACCCCCCTAAACCAATCCCATTAATCCAGGGATCCCCTAAACCATCCCAAAGATTCCCCCAGTACCCCAAAATCACCTCAAGGACCCCAAAAATCCTCCCAAAGACCCCCAAAACCCCCAGAACCCTCCTAAAACAAATCCCACTAATCCAGGGACCCCCAAACCAACCCAAAGATCCCAAAACCACCCCAAGGACACCCCAAAAAACCCAGGACCCCCCTAAAACCAATCCCATTAATCCAGGGATCCCCTAAACCATCCTAAAGATCCCCAGTACCCCAAAACCACCCCAGGGACTCCAAAACCACCCCAGAGACCCCCAAAAATGGCCCCAAATATTCCAAGAACACCCCAAAACCCCCATAAATCCCCCCTAAACCAACTCCCACCAATCCAGGGATCCCCTAAACCACCCTAAAGATTCCCAGTACCCCAAAATCACCTCAAGGACCCCAAAAACCCTCCCAAAGACCCCAAAAAACCCAGGACCCTCCTAGACCAAATCCCACTAATCCAGGGATCCCCTAAACCACCCTAAAGACCCCAAAATCACCCCAAGGACACCCCAAAAAACACCAGAACCCTCCTAGACCAAATCCCACTAATCCAGGGATCCCCTAAACCACCCCAAAACCACCTCAAAGAGCCCCCAGCACCCAAAAACCACCCCAAGGACACCCCAAAAAACCCAGGACCCCCTAAACCAACTCCCCAGTTCCAGGACCACCCTAAACACCCCCTCAGCACCCCAAAATCACCCCAGGGACCCTAAAAATGGCCCCAAATGTTCCAGGGACACCCCAAAAACCCCCTAAATAAACTCTTACCATTCCAGGGATCCCCTAAACCACCCCAGGGACCCCAAAAATGCCCCAAAACATTGCAGGGACACCCCAAAAATCCCATAAATCCACCCTAAACCAATTCCCATCATTCCAGGGATCCCCTAAACCACCCCAGAGACCCCAAAACCACCCCAAGGACACCCCAAAAAACACCAGAACCCTCCTAGACCAAATCCCACTAATCCAGGGATCCCCTAAACCAACCCAAAGACCCCAAAACCACCCCAAGGACACCCCAAAAAACCCAGGACCCCCTAAACCAATCCCCCTCATTCCAGGCACCACTAAACCACCCCAGAGACCCCAAAAACCACCCCAGGGACCCCAAAAATGGCCCCAAATATTGCAGGGACACCCCAAAAACCCCTAAATAAACTCCCACCATTCCAGGGATCCCCTAAACCACCCCAGGGACCCCAAAAATGCACCAAATGTTCCAGGGACACCCCAAAAACCCAATAAATCCCACCTACACCAACTCCCACCATTCCAGGGATCCCCTAAACCACCCCAAAACCACCTCAAAGAGCCCCCAGCACCCCAAAACCACCCCAAGGACACCCCAAAAAACCCAGGACCCCCCTAAAGATCCCCTCAGCACCCCAAAATCACCCCAGGGACCCCAAACCAGCCCCATCCCCGTCCCCATTCCAGGGGTTCCCCTCAGGGGTTTCTCCCCTCACGAATTTCCCGCCGCGGCCCCTCAGGAGCACCTGGCTGGGTTTCCTCCGCCTCTCCCGCAGGAATTCCGCTTCCCAGCGCTTCAGCAGCACCTTCAGCTCCTGCAGCCGCTCCATGGCCGCGGGATCGGGATCGGGACCGGGAATTGGGACCGGGAACGGGGAACGGGGACCGGGAATTGGGATCGGGGATCGGGGATTGCCGAGAGCCGCCTCAGAGCAGTTTCTTCTCCCGCCAAGCGCCAGCCAATAGGAATGGGTAAAATGATGATTGACGTCTAAATTAGCCAATAGAAAAGCTGGATTTAAATACGCCCGCCCTGCTGGCGCTTGAACCAATGAGCATTAAATAAAGAATGACAGACAGCATTAAGAGCCAATTAAAAGTGAGAACACCGCCCACAGGGTGGGTCTCGCTCGCTGATTGGCTGCCGCAACGGGCAGACACGGAAGTGCAGCTGCCGTACGGGCTGGGGGCGAGCCGGGGCTGCCGGCGGGCGGTGAGTGGGGGGCGCCATGTTGGGGGGATCCGTGAGGGGACTTTGGGCTTATTTGGGGATCCCTGTGGGAATTTCGAGATCTCTGCAGGGATTTGGGATCCCTCAGGGATTTTGGGGTGTCCAGGGTGGGGTGGGACACTCGGGGTCCCCCTTTTAGGGGAGTTGCACTGTGGGGGTCCCCTCCATGTTTTGGGGGGATCCCTGAGGGGACTTTGGGCTCATTTGGGGATCCCTGTGGGAATTTCCAGATCTCCACAGGGATTTGGGATCCCTGAGGGATTTTGGGGTGTACCTGGGTGGGGTGGGACACTCGGGGTCCCCCCTTTATGGGTACTTGTGCTTGGGGGTTCCCCTCCATGTTTTGGGGGGATCCCTGAGGGGACTTTGGGCTAATTTGGGGATCCCTGTGGGAATTTCGAGATCTCCGCCGGGATTTGGGATCCTTGGGGGATTTGGGGTGTCCAGGGTGGGGTGGGACACTCGGGGTCCCCCTTTTTGGGGAGTTGCACTGGGGGGGTCCCCTCCATGTTTTGGGGGGATCCCTGAGGGGACTTTGGGCTCATTTGGGGATCCCTGTGGGAATTTCCAGATCTCTGCAGGATTTGGGATCCCTGGGGGATTTTGGGGTGTCCCTGGGTGGGCTGGGACACTCGGGGTCCCCATTTTTGGGGGAGTTGCACTGGGGGGGGGTCCCCTCCATGTTTTGGGGGGATCCCTGAGGGGACTTTGGGCTCATTTGGGGATCCCTGTGGGAATTTCGCGATCTCTGCAGGGATTTGGGATCCCTGAGGGATTTTGGGGTGTCCAGGGTGGGGTGGGACACTCGGGGCCCCCCTTTTTTTCCCACCTTCTCCCACATTTTTTTCTTCGGGATTTCCTTGGATCCTTGAGGGGATTTGGGGATCCCTGTGGGAATTTTGAGATCTCGGCGGGGATTTGGGATCCCTGGGGGATTTTGGGGTGTCCCTGGGTGGGGTAGGGGTGCTCCAGGACCCCTTTTTGGGGAGTTGCACTTCGGGGGTCCCCTCCATGTTTTGGGGGGATCCCTGAGGGGACTTTGGGCTAATTTGGGGATCCCTGTGGGAATTTCGAGATCTCTGCAGGATTTGGGATCCCTGGGGGATTTTGGGGTGTCCCTGGGTGGGCTGGGATATTCGGGACCCCATTTTTGGGGAGCTGCGTTGGGGGGGTCCCCTCCATGTTTTGGGGGATCCGTGAGGGGACTTTGGGCTTATTTGGGGATCCCTGTGGGAATTTCGAGATCTCGGCGGGGATTTGGGATCCCTGAGGGATTTTGGGGTGTCCCTGGATGGGGTGGGACACTCGGGGTCCCCCTTTTTTCCCACCTTCTCCCACATTTTTTTCTTCGGGATTTCCTTGGATCCTTGAGGGGATTTGGGGATCCCCGTGGGAATTTCGAGATCCTCAGACTGACCCCAAAATGGGAGAGAGGGACCCTAAAATGGCGGCCGGGGCGTTCGGGGGGAACGCAGAGAGCTCAAAGTGACCCCAAAAAATCACAGAGAAACCCCAAAATGGGAGAGAGAAACCCCAAAAATGTCCCAGACTGACCCCAAAATGGCGGCCAGGGAGTTTGGGGGGAACTGAGAGCTCAAAGTGTGGGACCCCAAAAATGGAACAGAGACCCCGAAATGTCAGAGACTGACCCCGAAATGTCACAGACTGACCCCAAAATGTCACAGACTGACCCCAAAAATGGGAGAGAGAAACCCTAAAAATGTCAGAGAGAAACCCCAAATGTGAGAGAGAAACCCCAAAAATGTGAGAGAAACCCTAAAAATGTGAGACAGAAACCCCAAAAATATCAAAGATCCAAAATGTGAGGGACTGACCCCAAAATGTCACAGACTGACCCCAAAAATGTCAGAGAGAAACCCCAAAATGTGAGACAGAAACCTCAAAAATATCAGAAATCCTAAATGTGAGAGACTGACCCCAAAATGTCCCAGACTGACCCCAAAATGGAAGAGAAAAACCCCAAAAATGAGAGAGAAACCCTAAAAATGTGAGAGAGAAAACCCCAAAATGGGAGACAGAAACCCCAAAAATATCAGAGATCCTAAATGTGAGGGACTGACCCCAAAATGTCCCAGACTGACCCCAAAATGTCCCAGACTGACCCCAAAATGGGAGAGAGGAACCCCAAAGGTGCCACAAAGGGACCCCAAAGGTGTCAGGGCCGCTGTGGTTGAAGGGGTCAGGGGGCACTGCAGGGTCAGGGTCAAAGGTCACGGGGTCAAAGGTCACGGAGGTCAAAGGTCATGGGGTCAAGGGTCACCGGGGTCAAAGGGCAAAGGTCACAGGAGTCAAAGGTCACTGGGTCAAAGGTCACTGGGTCAAAGGTCACGGGGTCAAAGGTCACGGGGTCGGGGGTCAAAGGTCACAGGGTCAAAGGTCATGGGGGTCAAGGGTCAAAGGTCATGGGGTCAAAGGTCAAAGGTCACGGGGGTCAAAGGTCACGGGGTCAAGGGTCAAAGGGGTCAAAGGTCACGGGGTCAAAGGTCACGGGGGTCAGGGGTCAAAGGTCACGGGGTCGAAGGTCATGGGGTCAAGGGTCATGGGGTCACGGGGTCAAGGGTCAAAGGTCATGGGGTCAAAGGTCATGGGGGTCAAAGGTCACAGGGTCAAGAGTCAAAGGTCAAGGGGGCAAAAGGTCAAGGGGGCAAAAGGTCACGGGGTCAAAGGTCATGGGGGTCAAGGGTCAAAGGTCACGGGGTCAAAGGTCATGGGTCAAAGGTCAAATGTCACGGGTTTAAGGGTCAAAGGTCACAGGGTAACGGGCCAAAGGTCATAGGGGCCAAAGCTCACTGGGTCAAAGGTCAAAGGTCACGGGGTCAAAGGTCAAAGGTCACGGGGTCACGGGGTCAAGGTCAAAGGTCATGGGGGTCAGGGGTCACAGGTCATGGCTCAAAGGTCACTTGGGGAGTCACACTGGGGGTCACCTGGGGTCATCCAGGGGTCAGGGTCACCCAGGGGTCACCCAGGGGTCACTCAGGGTCACCCACCCCACCTGAGGTGTCACCCCTCGTGCAGCGTCCCCTGTCCCTGCGGTGTCCCCAGGTGTCCCTGGGTGGGGTGGGACACTCGGGACCCCCTTTTTGGGGAGCTGCACTGGGGGGGGTCCCCTCCATGTTTGGGGGGGATCCCTGAGGGGATTTTGGGCTAATTTGGGGATCCCTGTGGGAATTTCCAGATCTCTGCGGGGATTTGGGATCCCTGGGGGATTTGGGGTGTCCCTGGCTGGGGTGGGACACTCGGGGTCCCCATTTTTGGGGAGTTGCACTGGGGGGGGTCCCCTCCATGTTTTGGGGGATCCCTGAGGGGACTTTGGGCTCATTTGGGGATCCCTGTGGGAATTTCGAGATCTCTGCTGGATTTGGGATCCCTGGGGGATTTTGGGGTGTCCCTGGGTGGGGTGGGACACTCGGGGACCCCCTCACAAGGTGCCCACCTTCTCCCACATCCTTTATTTGGGATATCCTTGGATCCTTCAGGGGATTTGGGGATCCCTGAGGGATTTTGGGGTGTCCCCGGGTGAGGTGGGACACTCCGGGTCCCCCTTTTTGGGGAGCTGCCTGAGGGATCCCCTCCATGTTTTGGGGGATCCCTGAGGGGACTTTGGGCTCATTTGGGGATCCCTGTGGGAATTTCCAGATCTCTGCAGGATTTGGGATCCCTGGGGGATTTTGGGGTGTCCCTGGGTGGGCTGGGACACTCAGGGTCCCCATTTTTTCCCACCTTCTCCTCCATTTTTATTTCGGGATTTCCTTGGATCCTTGAGGGGATTTGGGGATCCCCGTGGGAATTTCGAGATCCTCAGACTGACCCCAAAATGGGAGAGAGGGACCCTAAAATGGCGGCCGGGGCGTTCGGGGGGAACGCAGAGAGCTCAAAGTGACCCCAAAAAATCACAGGGAAACCCCAAAATGGGAGAGAGAAACCCCAAAATTGTCCCAGACTGACCCCAAAATGGGAGAGAGAAACCCCAAAAATGTCCCAGACTGACCCCAAAATGGCGGCCGGGGAGTTTGGGGGGAACGCTGAGAGCTCAAACTGAGGGACCCCAAAAATGGAACAGAGACCCCGAAATGTCACAGACTGACCCCAAAAATGGGAGAGAGAAACCCCAAATGTGAGAGAGAAACCCCAAATGTGAGAGAGAAACCCCAAAATGGGAGACAGAAACCCCAAAAATATCAGAGATCCTAAATGTGAGAGACTGATCCCAAAATGTCACAGACTGACCCCAAAATGGGAGAGAGAAACCTCAAAAATGAGAGAGAAACCCTAAAAATGAGAGACAGAAACCCAAAAATGGGAGACAGAAACCCCAAAAATGTCAGAGATCCTAAATGTGAGAGACTGACCCCAAAATGTCCCAGACTGACCCCAAAAATGTCAGAGAGAAACCCCAAAATGGGAGACAGAAACCCCAAAAATATCAGAGATCCTAAATGTCAGAGACTGACCCCAAAATGTCACAGACTGACCCCAAAAAGTCACAGACAGACCCCAAAAATGTCAGAGAGAAACCCTAAAAATGTCAGAGAGAAACCCCAAAATGGGAGAGAGAAACCCCAAAAATATCAAAGAGATCCTAAATGGGAGAGAGAAACCCCAAAAATGAGAGAGAAACCCTAAAAATGTGAGAGAGAAACCCCAAATGTGAGACAGAAACCCCAAAAATATCAGAGATCCTAAATGTGAGGGACTGACCCCAAAATGACACAGACTGACCCCAAAATGGAAGAGAAAAACCCCCAAAATGAGAGAGAAACCCTAAAAATGTGAGAGAGAAACCCCAAATGTGAGAGAGAAACCCCAAATGTGAGAGAGAAACCCCAAAAATATCAGAGATCCTAAATGTGAGTGTGACCCCAAAATGTCCCAGGCTGACCCCAAAATGTCCCAGACTGACCCCAAAATGTCACAGAGTGACCCCAAAATGGCAGAGAGGAACCCCAAAGGTGCCACAAAGGGACCCCAAAGGTGTCAGGGCCGCTGTGGCTGAAGGGGTCAGGGGGCACTGCAGGGTCAGGGGTCAAAGGTCACAGGGGTCAAAGGTCACAGGGGTCAAGGGTCAAAGGTCATGTGGGTCAAAGGTCACGGGGTCAAAGGTCAGGGGTCAAAGGTCACGGGGTCATGGGGTCAAGGGTCAAAGGTCACGGGGTCGAAGGTCACGGGGTCAAAGATCAAAGGTCACGGGGTCGAAGGTCATGGGTCAAAGGTCATGGGATCACGGGGTCAAGGGTCAAAGGTCATGGGGGTCAAAGGTCACGGGGTCAAGGGTCAAAGGTCACAGGGTCAAAGGTCACGGGGTCAAAGATCAAAGGTCACGGGGTCGAAGGTCATGGGTCAAAGGTCATGGGTCACGGGGTCAAGGGTCAAAGGTCATGGGGGGTCAAAGGTCACGGGGTCAAGGGTCAAAGGTCACAGGGTCAAAGGTCACGGGGTCAAAGATCAAAGGTCACGGGGTCGAAGGTCATGGGTCAAAGGTCATGGGTCACGGGGTCAAGGGTCAAAGGTCATGGGGGGGTCAAAGGTCATGGGGTCAAAGGTCACGGGGTCAAGGGTCAAAGGTCACAGGGTCAAAGGTCACGGGGTCAAGGGTCAAAGGTCACGGGGTCAAGGGTCGAAGGTCATGGGTCAAAGGTCATGGGTCACGGGGTCAAGGGTCAAAGGTCATGGGGTCAAAGGTCATGGGGGTCAAAGGTCACGGGGTCAAGGGTCAAAGGTCATGGGGGCAAAGCTCACGGGGTCAAAGGTCATGGGGGTCAGGGGTCAAAGGTCATGGGGGTCAAAGGTCATGGGGCCAAGGGTCAAAGGTCAAAGGCCACGGGGTCAAGGGTCAAAGGTCACGGAGTCAAAGGTCACGGGGTCAAAGGTCACGGGGTCAAAGGGCACGGGGTCAAAGGGCACGGGGTCAAGGGTCAAGGGTCACGGGGTCAAAGGTCATAGGGGTTCAAAGGTCATGGGGTCAAAGGTCATGGGGGTCAAGGGTCAAAGGTCAAGGGGGACAAAGGTCAAAGGTCACGGGGGTCGAGGGTCATGGGGTCAAGGGTCAAAGGTCATGGGGTCAAAGGTCATGGGGTTAAGGTCAAAGGTCATGGGGGTCAGGGGTCACAGGTCATGGAGGTCAAAGGTCATGGGTCAAAGGTCACTTGGGGAGTCACACCGGGGGTCACCTGGGGTCATCCAGGGGTCAGGGTCACCCAGGGGTCACCCAGGGGTCACTCAGGGTCACCCACCCCACCTGAGGTGTCACCCCCCGTGCTGCGCCCCCTGTCCCTGCGGTGTCCCCAGGTGTCCCTGGGTGGGGTGGGACACTCGGGGACCCCTTTTTGGGGAGCTGTGCTGGGGGGGTCCCCTCCATGTTTTGGGGGATCCCTGAGGGGACTTTGGGCTCATTTGGGGATCCCTGTGGGAATTCCGTGATCTCCGCGGGGATTTGGGATCCCTGGGGGATTTTGGGGTGTCCCTGGCTGGGCTGGGACACTCGGGGTCCCCATTTTTTCCCACCTTCTCCCACATTTTTTTCTTGTGGATATCCTTGGATCCTTGAGGGGATTTGGGGATCCCTGTGGGAATTTCGAGATCTCCGCAGGGATTTGGGATCCCTGGGGGATTTTGGGGTGTCCTCGGGTGGGGTGGGACACTCGGGGTCCCCATTTTGGGGAGTTGTGCTGGGTGGGTCCACTCACAAGGCACCCACCTTCTCCCACATCTTTTCTTTGGGATATCCTTGGATCCTTGAGGGGATTTGGGGATCCCTGTGGGAATTTCGAGATCTCTGTGAGGATTTGGGATCCCTGAGGGATTTTGGGGTGTCCCTGCGTGGGGTGGGACACTCGAGGACCCCAGAACCCTGTGGAGCTGCCTGGCTCCCCCACCTTCTCCCACATCATTTCCTCGTGATATCCTCGAATTCTCCATTTCCCTGGAATTCTCCCCTTGCTCCCCCACACCCTGAGGCTCCCCCACTTCCACAGCAGCCATGGATCCCCTGCTGTTCCTCTGCGCCCGCCGCGTCGTCGCCCGGCGCCCCCTCCCCGCCCTTCCCGCCGAGGTTCACCCGGTGCTGTTCCAAGCCGCCTTCCTGGACGGGCGGCCCCTGGTGCTGCGGGACCTGGTGAGCGCTTGGCCTTTCCCGGTGCTCAACTTCCAGCGCCTGGTGGGGCGCCGGGAGCTGCTGCGCGACCACCCCTGCAAGCTCTGCGTGCAGGCCGTCATCCTGGCCGTGGTGGCGCAGCTGCGGCGGCAGCTGGAAGAGCCCGGCAGCGATTCCAGGTGGGTGGGAAAGTTTAATTAATGGGGGTGTCGTCGGTAATTAATTATCTCTAATTATTCCATGAGGAATGATCAATTAATCCGTAACTCGTTGATGCCGTGATCTCACGGATCTGTAATTCCGTAACTCTTCAGTGATCCTCAAGTGTCAAACTTGGTGGTCTTGGAGATCTTTCCCAACTTGAGTTATTCCATGACCCCATCATTCCAAAATCCCAGGATTTTCAGGGGTTAAACTCGATGTTCTCCAAGACCTTTCCCAACCTCATCCATTCCATAATTCCATGATTTGATTCCACAATTCCATAATTCATTAATCCCATAATTCCGTGATTCTCGAAGCTCAAACTCGATGTTCTCCAAGACCTTTCCCAACCTCAGCCATTCCGTAACTCCATGACCCCACGATCTCATGGATCCATAATTCCATAACTCTGTGATACAGTGATCCTCAAATGTCAAGCTTGATGGTCTTGGAGACCTTTCCCAACCTCAGCCATGCCACAATTCCATTATTGGATTCCATAATTCCATGATTGGATTCCATAATTCCATGATTCTCAAAAACCCCTGGATTTGGGGTTTTAGTGTATAATAATGTATAGGAGCCATGATGGATCCATAATTCCATAACTCCGTGATCCAATGATCCTCAAATGTCAAACTTGATGGTCTTGGAGATCTTTCCCAACCAGAGTCATTCCAGGATTCCATGGCTCCATCATTCCAAAATCCCAGGATTTTCAGGAGGTGCAACTTGATGGTCCTGGAGACCTTTCCCAACTTCAGCCATTCCATAATTCCATAATATGATTCCCCAGTTCCATGATTCCTTAATCCCATAATTCCATGATTATCAAAGCTCAAACTCGATGTTCTCCAAGACCTTTCCCAAACTCAGCCATTCCAGAACTCCATGATTTCCTCATTCCAAAATCTCAGGATTTTCAGGGGTCCAACTTGATGGTCTTGGAGACTTTTCCCAACCTCAGCCATCCCATAATTCCATGATTGGATTCCCCAATTCTTTGATCCCATGATTCCATGATCCTCAAAGCTCAAACCTGATGTTCTCCAAGACCTTTCCCAACCTCAGCCATTCCACAACTCCTTGACCCCATGATCTCATGGATCTATAATTCCATAACTTCTCAATGATCCTCAAATGTCAAACTTGATGGTCTTGGAGACCTTTCCCAACCTGAGACATTCCAGGATTCCATGACCCCATCATTCCAAAATCCCAGGATTTTCAGGGGTCCAACTTGATGGTCTTGGAGACTTTTCCCAACTTCAGCCATGCCATAATTCCATGATTGGATTCCCCATCCATGATCCCATAACTCCATGATTCTCAAAGCTCAAACTCGATGTTCTCCAAGACCTTTCCCAAGCTCAGCCATTCCAGAACTCCATGACCCCACGATCTCATGGATCCATAATTCCATAACTCTGTGATCCAGTGATCCTCAAATGTCAAACTTGGTGGTCTTGGAGACCTTTCCCAACCTGAGTCATTCCAGGATTCCATGACCCCATCATTCCAAAATCCCAGGATTTTCAGAGGTGCAACTTGATGGTCCTGGAGACCTTTCCCAACTTCAGCCATTCCATGATTCCATGATTTGATTCCACAATTCCATAATTCATTAATCCCATAATTCCATGATTCTCAAAGCTCAAACTTGATGTTCTCCAAGACCTTTCCCAACCTCAGCCACTCCAGAACTCCATGACCCCACGATCTCATGGATCTCATGGAGAAGTTTGATCCTTTACAACCCCGTGGTAGGAACGTTTTGTTCCCGTTTTTTCCAGCCGGTGCCGCCTGCGGGTGCTGGACGTGACGGGACTCCCGGATTCGGCGTCGGGCCGCGCTCCGGACGGGATGAGCGTCTGGTCAGGCACCGTGGCTTTGGCCAAAGCTTGCGTGGAGGTGTCCAAACACCAACGGGAATTCCAACGGCGCGGCTCCAAGAGGCACAAAGGTCGCTCCGGAGCCGCCACGGCCGCGGCCGCCCCGCAGCCGCCTGGCGTGGACGTCCACGCCGACCTCTTCGTCAACGGGACGTCCTACGGGATCCTGCGCGACGCGCTGCAGACGGCGGCCGCCGGCCCGCTGCGCCTCAAGTGCCGCGAGCTCCAGGCCGAGGAGCTCTCGGCGTCGGCCGTCGTGACTTTGTTGGAATCCTTGGATCCGTCCTGCCTGAGGAGGGTGGATCTGAGATTCAACAACCTGGGCTTGACCGGGCTCTCGGTGATCCTGCCGCACCTCTCGCGCTTCCCGGAGCTGCGCAGCCTCAAGCTGCAGTACAGCAACGTGGACGTGCGGCGCCCGACGCCGGAATCGGCCATCGGCATCCGGTGCCTGGCCGGGCAGCTGGGAATGCTGCCCAGCCTCCGCGAGCTCAACCTGGGATCCTCCCGCCTCTCCGGGAACCTGCGCCAGATCCTCTGGTGAGTTCCCCACGGAGCGGGGCCGGGGCCGGGCCGGGCCCTTCCCGCGCTCCGGTGGGATTGCCAAGGGTTGGGGATCTTGGGGATCTTGGGGGTCTTTTCCAGCCTGAGCCATCCCGTGGTTCCAGGATTTTGTTATCCCGATGTTCCCATGAGTCCATTATCCCAATAGTTCATGGCTCAGTGATTCCATTTTCCCATAATTCCATGATCCCAACATTCTGTGATTCCAGGATTCCCAAAGATTGGGCTCGATGGTCTTGGAGGTCTTCTCCAACCTTAGTGACCCCATGATTCCAGGATTTCATTATCCCCATATTCCCATGTTCCCATGATTCCATTATCCCAATGGTTCATGACTCAATGGTTCCATTTTACCATAATTCCATGATCCTATTAATTCCATGATCCCATTAATTCCATGATCCCATTAATTCCATGAGTCCCAGATCCCAGAATCCCAATATCCCATGATTCCATAATTCTGTGATCCCAAGACCCCATAACTCCACAATTCCCTGGCTCCATGATCCCATAATTCCATGATTCCCAAAGGTAAAACTTGATGGTCTTGGAGAACTTTCCCAACCTCAGCCATTTCATAATTCCACGATTTGATTCCCCAATTCCATGATTCCTTGGTCCCATAATTCCGTGATTCTCAAAGCTCAAACTCAAAGTTCTCAGAGATCTTTCCCAACCTGAGTCATTCCACAACTCCATGACCCCATTATTCCAAAATCCCAGGATTTTCAGGGCTTTCACGTGATGCTCTCCAAGACCTTTCTGACCCTCAGCCATTCCATCATTCCACAATTTGATTCCATGATTTCTTGACCCTGTAATTCCATGATTCTCAAAGCTCAAAGTCAATGTTCTTGGAGACCTTTCCCAACCTCAGCCATTCCATGACTCCATGATTTGATTCCACGATTCCTTGGTCCCACAATTCTGTGATTCTCAAAGCTGGAACTTGATGTTCTTGGAGATCTTTGTAACCTGAGTCATTCCAGGATTCCATGACCCCATAATTCCAAAATCCCAGGATTTTCAGGGGTCCACCTTGATATTCTCGGAGACCTTTCCCACCCTCAACCACTCCGTAACTCCATGATCCCATAATTCCAAAATCCCAGGATTTTCAGGGCTCTGACTTGACATTCTCAGAAATCTTTCCCAACCTGAGTCATTCCATAACTCCATGACCCCATAACTCCAAAATCCCAAAAGGATTTTCAGGGCTCCAACTTGATGTTCTCCAAGACCTTTCCCAACCTGAGTCATTCCAGGATTCCATGATCCCATCACTGCAAAATCCCAGAATTTTCAGGGCTCTCACTTGACGTTCTCCAAGACCTTTCCCACCCTCACCCACCCCACAATTCCCCGATTCCCTGGATGCCATCCCAGCTCTCCTGACGTTCTTGGAGACCTTTCCCACCCTCACTCCCCCCACAATTCCCCAATTCCCTGGGGCCTCACCTCTCCCCTTTCCCCTCCCTCCAGCGACCTCCAGGCGCCCTTGGAAAGCTTGGAATTGGCCTTCTGCTCCCTCGTCCCCGCCGACCTCGCCTTCCTCTCCCAAAGCTTCCACGGCCAGGAGCCGAACAGTGCAGGGATCATTGCAAATGGCAGGGTTGTCTGGGGTCAGACTTGATGGTCTTGGAGACCTTTCCTGACCTTGACCATTCCATAACTCCATGACCCCACGACCTCATGGATCCATAATTCCATAACTCCGTGATCCAATGATCCTCAAGTGTCAAACTTGATGGTCTTGGAGATCTTTCCCAACCGGAGTCATTCCATAACTCCGTGACCTCCTAATTCCAAAATCCCAGGATTTTCAGGGCTCCACTTCGATGATCTTGGAGACCTTTCCCAACCTGAGTAATTTCATGATTCCATGATCCCATCACTGCAAAATCCCAGAATTTTCAGGGCTCCAACTTGATGTTCTCCAAGACCTTTCCCAACCTCAGTCATTCCATAACTCCAAGACTTCCTCATTCCAAAATCCCAGGATTTTCAGGGCTCCAACTTGATGGTCTCCAAGACCTTTCCCAACCTCAGCCATTCCATGACTCCATGATTTGATTCCACAATTCCACGATTCCTTGGTCCCACAATTCCATGATTCTCAAAGCTGGAACTTGATGTTCTTGGAGATCTTTGTAACCTGAGTCATTCCAGGATTCCATGACCCCACAATTCCAAAATCCCAGGATTTTCAGGGGTCCACCTTGATGTTCTCGGAGACCTTTCCCACCCTCAACCACTCCGTAACTCCATGATCCCATAATTCCAAAATCCCAGAATTTTCAGGGCTCTAACTTGACATTCTCAGAAATCTTTCCGAACCTGAGTCATTCCAGGATTCCATGACCCCATCACTCCAAAATCCCAGGATTTTCAGCGTTCTCACTTGATGTTCTCCAAGACCTTTCCCAACCTCAGTCATTCCATAACTCCATGACATCCTCATTCCAAAATCCCAGAATTTTCAGGGGTCCAGCTTGATGATCTTGGAGACCTTTCCCAACCTGAGTCATTCCAGGATTCCATGACCCCATCATTCCAAAATCCCAGAATTTTTAGGCCTCCAACTTGATGTTCTCCAAGACCTTTCCCAACCTCAGCCATTCCACAACTCCATGACCCCATCACTCCAAAATCCCAGGATTTTCAGGGCTCCAACTTGACGTTCTTGGAGACCTTTCCCAACCTCACCCACCCCACAATTCCCCGATTCCCTGGCTCCCATCCCAGCTCTCATTTCCCCCCTGAACCCCGACATTCCCCACTCCCACAGCTCCTCCCTGGGGCCTCACCTCTCCCCTTTCCCCTCCCTCCAGCGACCTCCAGGCGCCCTTGGAAAGCTTGGAATTGGCCTTCTGCTCCCTCGTCCCCGCCGACCTCGCCTTCCTCTCCCAAAGCTTCCACGCTCCGGCCCTCAAGCGCTTGGACCTGAGCGGCCACGACTTCTCCCAGGGCCTCCTGGAGCCTCTGCGGCTGCTCCTGGAGGAGACCTCGGCCTCGCTGCTGCACCTGGATCTCATGGAATGCCGCATGGCCGACTCGCACCTGGACGCGCTGCTGCCCACGCTGCGCCGCTGCTCCCGCCTGCGCTTCCTGGGACTCTACGGCAACTCCCTGTCCACGGCGGCGCTCAAGGATCTCCTCCAGAAGACCTTGGAGCTCCCGGATCTCCACTTGGTGGTTTATCCCTTCCCGGTGGATTGCTACAAGCCGGAGCCGCCGTCGGAATTCCAGTGGAGCTTCGAGGACCCCGTGGATGCCGAGATGTTGGCGGCGGCCGCCGCGGAATTCTCGCGGATTTTGGTGAATTCCGGCAGGACCGACCTCGTCTGGACTCACAACCCCTACGGCCACGGAGCCCTGGACTATTTCTCCTTGTGATTTTGGGAAAAGCTCGGAGCTTCCGGCGCCGGAAAAGCGGCGCCGCCGCCTCCATCCCGAAATCCGGGCGGTTTCCACCTCATTCCACTGTTTTTGTTCCTTTTATTTCGGTGTTTTTCTGCCTGGTTTAATTTTTTTTTTGCCTCATCCCAATGTTTTCTGTCTTCTTTTAGGATTTTTCCATCCCATCCCGATATTTCCCCCTCATCCCGATATTTTCCCATCTCATTTTGGTATTTCCTGCCTCATCCCGGAATTTTTCCATCCCGTCCCAGAATTTTTCCCCTCATCCCAATGTTTTTCCACCTCATTTTCATCCATTCTGACCTCACCCCAATATTTTCCATTTTATTTTTTGATTTTTCCATCCCATCCCGATATTTCTCCCTGATCCCAGCATTTTTCTGCCTCATTTTGGTGTTTTCCACCTCATCCCAAAGTTTTTCCACCTCATTTTCATCCATTCTGACCTCACCCCAATATTTTCCATTTTATTGTTGGATTTTTCCACCCCATCCCAATATTTCCTCCTCATCCCAATATTTTTCCACCCCATTTTGATATTTTTCCACCCCATCCCAAAATTTTTGTGCTTCATCCTGATATTTGTCCCCATCCTGGAATTTTTCCCCTCATCCCAATATTTTTCCACCCTATTTTGGTGTTTTTCCCCCTCATTCCCAAATTTTTCCCCCTCATTCCCAAATTTTTCCACCTCATTTTCAGTTTTTTCCACCTCATTTTCATCCCCTCCCACCTCATCCCAATATTTTCCATCTCATTTCAGGATTTTTCCATCCCATCCCGATATTTCCCCCTCATCCCGATTTTTTTTCCATCCCATCCCGATATTTTTGTGCCTCATCCCAGATTTTTTCTGCCCCATCTTGGAATTTTTCCACCAATCCAAATATTTTCCCACCTCATTTCGGTGTTTCCCTGCCTCATTTTGATATTTTTCCACCCCATCCCGGAATTTTTCTCCTCATCCCGGAATTTTTCCACTCATCCCGGAATTTTTCTGCCCCATCCTGGGGTTTTTCCCCTCATTTTTCTCCTTTCCCACCTCATCCCGATATTTTCCATTTTATCTCAGGATTTTTCCATCCCATCCCGATATTTCCCCCTCATCCCAATATTTTTCCACCCCATTTTGATATTTTTCCACCCCATCCCAATTTTTTTGTGCTTCATCCTGGAATTTTTCCCCATCCTGGAATTTTTCCCCTCATCCCGATATTTTTCCACCCTATTTTGGTGTTTTTCCTCCTCATCCCCAAATTTTTCCACCTCATTTTCAGTTTTTCCACCTCATTTTCATCCACTCCCACCTCATCCCGATATTTTCCATTTTATTTCAGGATTTTTCCATCCCATCCCGATATTTCCCCCTCATCCCGATTTTTTTCCACCCCATCCCGATATTTTTGTGCCTCATCCCAGAATTTTTCTGCCCCATCTTGGAATTTTTCCACCAATCCAAATATTTTCCCACCTCATTTCGGTGTTTCCCTGCCTCATTTTGATATTTTTCCACCCCATCCTGGAATTTTTCTCCTCATCCCGGAATTTTTCCACTCATCCCGGAATTTTTCCACCCCATCCTGGGGTTTTTCCCCTCATTTTTCTCCTTTCCCACCTCATCCCGATATTTTCCATTTTATTTCAGGATTTTTCCATCCCATCCCAATATTTTCCCACCCCATTTTGGTGTTTTCCCACCCCAATCCCAAAGTTTTTCCTCCTGCTTCTCCCACTCTTTTCCCAGAACTTTTATTGTCACACCCAGAGGGGAAAAACCCCGGGAATCCCCTGAATTCCCAGGAAATATTAATAAATAAATAAAAATTAATTAATTAATTATTAATTATGAATTAATCATTAATTAATCATTAATAAGCCACCACCTCCCAAATCCCATCCGAATCTCCCCCAAATTCCCAAATCCTTCATCCCAAATCTTAACATTAATTATTCATTAATTAATTAGGAATTAATCATTAATTAATTAGTAATTTATAAGCCGCCACTGCTCAAATCCCACCCAAATTCCCAAATCCTTCACCCCAAATCTTAATGATTAATTAATTATAAACTATTAATTATTATGAATTAATTAGGAATTAATAAGCCTCCACTGCCCAAATCCCATCCAAATTCCCAAATCCTTCATCCTAAATCTTAACATTAATTAATCATTAATTAATTAGGAATTAATCATTAATTATTTAGGAATTAATAAGCCACCACCCAAATCCCACCTGAATCCCTCCCAAATTCCCAAATCCTTCATCCCAAATCTTAACATTAATTAATCATTAATTATTTAGGAATTATTAATTATTAGGAATTAATAAACCATTAATTGGGGGCCCAAATCCCACCCCAATTCCCAAATCCTTTGTGCCAAATCTTTATCATTAATTAATTAGGAATTAATTATGAATTAACAAGGTGCCACTGCCCAAATCCCACCCAAATTCCCAAATCCTTCATCCCAAATCTTAACGTTAATTAATCATTAATTAATTAGGAATTAATCATTAATTATTTAGGAATTAATAAGCCGCCACTGGTCAAATCCCACCCAAATTCCCAAATCCTTCATCCCAAATCTTAATGATTAATTAACTATTTATTATTAATTATTATGAATTAATTATAATTAACAAGCCGCCACTGCCCAAATCCCATCCAAATCCCTCCCAAATTCCCAAATCCTTCATCCTAAATCTTAACATTAATTAATCATTAATTAATTAGGAATTAATTAGGAATTAATAAGGTGGCACTGCCCAAATCCCTCCCAAATTCCCAAATCCTTCATCCCAAATCTTAATGATTAACTATTAACTATTAATTATTATGAATTATTAATTAATAAGATGCCAGCGCCCAAATCCCACCCGAATCCCTCCCAAATTCCCACATCCTTCATCCCAAATCTTAATCATTAATTAATCAATAATTAAGAATTAATTAGCCTCTGCCCAAATCCCGCCCGAATCCCTCCCAAATTCCCAAATCCTTCATCCCAAATCTAATCATTAATAAACTATTAATTAACAAACTACTAATTAACAAACTATTAATTAACTATTAATTAACAATTAATTGTGAATTAATTACGAATTAAGAAGCCACCACTACCTAAATCCCACCTGAATCCCTCCCAAATTCCCAAATCTTTCATCCCAAATCTTAACATTAATAATTAATCATTAATTAATTATTAATTAGCAAGCCGCCACCGCCCAAATCCCACCCAAATCCCTCCCAAATTCCCAAATCCTTCATCCCAAATCTTATTCATTAATTATGAATTAATGATTAATTATGAGTTAATAAACTGCCACCACCCAAATCCCACCCGAATCCCTCCCAAATTCTCAAATCCTTCATCCCAAATCTTTATCATTCATTAACTATGAATTAATCATGAATTAATGATTAATGATGAATTAATGATGAATTAATAAGCCGCCACTGCCCAAATCCCACCCAAATTCCCACATCCTTCATCCCAAATCTTAATCATTAATTAATCAATAATTAATTAAGAATTAATTAGCCACCTCTGCCCAAATCCCGCCCGAATCCCTCCCAAATCCCCAAATCCTTCATCCCAAATCTAATCATTAATAAACTATTAATTAACAAACTATTAATTAACAAACTATTAATTAACTATTAATTAACAATTAATTGTGAATTAATTATGAATTAACAAGCCACCACTACCCAAATCCAACCTGAATCCCTCCCAAATTCCCAAATCCTTCATCCCAAATCTTAACATTAATTAATAATTAATTAATCATTAATTAATGATTAATTAACAAGCCGCCAACACCCAAACCCCACCCAAATCCCTCCCAAATTCCCAAATCCCGACCCCGCAAGGAGAAATCCACAAGAGCCACTTCCACTCTTTATTTTTTTTTGGGAATTTCATGGGAAAATTCTCAAGATTCTCCAATTCCTCGGGGAATTTTCGCGATTCCCAAATTCCTCAGGGAATTTTTGAGGTTTCCAATTCCTTGAGGAATTTCATTTTCCAATTCCTCAGGGAATTTGATTCTCCAATTCCTGGGGGAAGTTTTGAGATCCTCCAATTCTTTGAGGAATTTTCAAGATGGAATTTTCGAGATTCTCCAATTCTTCGGGGAATTTTTGAGATCCTCCAATTCCTCAGGGAATTTTTGAGATCCTCCAATTCCTCGGGGAATTTTTGAGATCCTACAATCCTCAAGGAATTTGATTCTCCAATTCCTCGGGGGAATTTTCACGATTCCCAAATTCCTCAGGGAATTCTTGAGATTCTCCAAATCCTCGGGGAATTTTCACAGTTCCCAAACTCCTTGGGGAATTTTTGAGATGGAATTTTCGAGATTCTCCAATTCCTCGTGGAATTTTCAAGGTGGAATTTTCAAGATTCTCCAATTCCTCAGGGGAATTTTCATGATTCCCAAATTCCTCAGGGAATTCTTGAGATTCTCCAAATCCTCAGGGGAATTTTCACAATTCCCAAACTCCTTGGGGAATTTTCGAGATGGAATTTTCGAGATTCTCCAATTCCTTGTGGAATTTTTGAGATGGAATTTTCGAGATTCTCCAATTCCTCAGGGGAATTTTCACAATTCCCAAATTCCTCAAGGAATTTTCGCGATTCTCCAATTCCTCGTGGAATTTTCGAGATGGAATTTTTGAGATTCTCCAATTCCTTGGGAATTTGATTCTCTGAATCTTCAGGAATTTGATTCTCCAATTCCTCAGGGAATTTTCAAGATCTCCAATTCCTCGGGGGATTTTCGAGACCCTCCAATTCTTCAGGGAATTTTCAAGATGGAATTTTCGAGATTCTCCAATTCCTCGGGGAATTTTTGAGATTCTCCAGTTCCTCGGGGAATTTTCAAGATGGAATTTTTGAGATTTTCCAATTCCTCGGGGAATTTTCAAGATTCTCCAATCCCTCAGGAAATTTTTGAGTTTCCAGTTCCTTGAGGAATTCCTCCGGGAATTTTTGCAAGCTCCAATCCCTTGGGGAATTTTTGAGATTTCCAAAATCTCGGGGAATTTGATTCTCCAATTCCTTGGGGAATTTTCGAGATGAAATTTTCGAGATCCTCCAATTCCTTGAGGAATTTGATTCTCCGATTTCTCAGGAATTTGGTTCTCCGATTCCTCGGGGAATTTTCAAGATGGAATTTTTGAGATTCTCCAATTCCTCGGGGAATTTTCGCGATTCTCCAATTCCTTGGGGGATTTTTGAGATGGAATTTTCGAGATTCTCCCAATTCCTTGGGAATTTGATTCTCTGAATCTTCAGGAATTTGATTCTCCAATTCCTCAGGGAATTTTCAAGATCTCCAATTCCTCGGGGGATTTTCGAGACCCTCCAATTCTTCAGGGAATTTTCAAGATGGAATTTTCGAGATTCTCCAATTCCTCGGGGAATTTTCGAGATTCTCCAATTCCTCAGGAAATTTTTGAGTTTCCAGTTCCTTGAGGAATTCCTCCGGGAATTTTTGCAAGCTCCAATCCCTTGGGGAATTTTTGAGATTTTCCAAAATCTCGGGGAATTTGATTCTCCAATTCCTTGGGGAATTTTCGAGATGAAATTTTCGAGATCCTCCAATTCCTTGAGGAATTTGATTCCCCGATTTCTCAGGAATTTGGTTCTCCAATTCCTCGTGGAATTTTCAAGATGGAATTTTCGAGATTCTCCAATTCCTCGGGGAATTTTCGAGAGTCTCCAATTCCTCGGGGGATTTTTGAGATGGAATTTTCGAGATTCTCCAATTCCTCAAGGAATTTGATTCTCCCATTCTTCAGGATTTTGATTCTCCAATTCCTCGGGGAATTTTCAAGATGGAATTTTCGAAATTCTCCAATTCCTGGGGGAATTTTCGAGATTCTCCAATTCCTTGGGAATTTGATTCTCCGATTCCTCGGGGAATTTTGGAGATCCTCCAATCCCTCAATGACGATGACGACGACAACTTGAGAATCTCCCATTTTCGGGCGGAAATTTCCGGGAATTTTTCCTCATTCCGCCCGCGATTCCGCCACCTCCGCTTTTCCTCCCGCCGCCGCCGCTTTTTCCGCCCTCAGAATTCCCAACAACTCCCCGGTGAGCCGGTACCTCCTCCCCTCCCACCGAAAATGCGTCGGCGCCTCCCGGCTCCCCTCGGCGAAGTCGAACCCCGAGCTCCACTCGGCCGCCAACGCCGACCTCACCAATCCGACGCCGCCGGCGCGTTCCGGCGCCGGGTGGTAGAGCCGCCCGTTCTCCGGCAGCACCGTCAGCAGCTCCGGTCGGAAGGGAACCGTCAGCTCGGCGCCGCCGCCGCAGTAGGAGAGCAGGGGGCGCCCTTGGGTGCCGGGCAGGAGGTGGGTGAAGACCACGGGGAGGTCGGCGCAGCGAAGGAAATTCCGCTCGCGGCCGCAGCGCGACACGAAGGGGAAATCGCCTTGGTAGCGCCCGCTGAGGTTGCGCTGGAGGTGGCGGAAGAAGAAGGAGAGGAAGGCGACGTCTGCGGGGAGGGAATTCCGGGATGGTTCATTAAAAATTTAATTAAAAATTTTTAATTAAATTTTGATTTTTTTCAGATTTTTTTGTGGGTTTTTGGTGGTTTTTTGGTGGTTTATGGGGGATTTTGCAGAATTTTTGGGGGTTTTTTATGGGGATTGGAGGGGAAAGGGATGAGGAAATGGGAAGGGGAAAAGCTTCCTAAAATTATTAAAATTAATATAAAAAAATAATTAAATCTATTACAAACATTACGGTATATTATAAATACATTATAAATATTGACATGCATATTATAAATTATAAATAAATTATTAAATTATAATAAATTATAAATAAATTTTAAATTATAATTATATATATAAGCAAATTCTACATCTATTTATATCATGTATATTATACAATATAATGTAATATACATAATTATTATAATACATATTAACATATAACACAATAATATATAATAAAGTAATATATAATATCATATTGTAAATAATTATAAATAAAGAAATGGATAAAAATAAATTTATTGTTATTCTTTTAAAATTAAACTTTATTCTTATTCTTTTCAAATTCAATTTAATTAAGTTCATTTAAATTTGGTTGTGCTGCAGGCGGGTGAAGAAGAAGGAGAGGAAGGCGACGTCTGCGGGGAGGGAATTCCGGGATGGTTCATTAAAAAAATTTAATTAAAAATTTTTAATTAAATTTTGGTTTTTTTGGTGGTTTTTTGGTGGTTTTTTGGTGGTTTATGGGGGATTTTGCAGAATTTTTGGGGTTTTTATGGGGATTTGAGGGGAAAGGGATGAGGGAAAGGAGGGGTTGGGAAAGGGGAAATGCTTCCTAAAATTATTAATAATTAATCAATATAAATAAGTAAATAAATACTAATTAAATCTATTATAAAGATCATATTATAAATAAATTACAAAATATAATTGTTATATTATAATAAAAATTATATATTATAATACAAAATATAAGTATTATAATATACATTATAAATTATGGAAAAATTATAAATAGATATAAATTATAATAATTAAATTATAAATAGATATAAATATATAAATTATAAATAAATTATAAATATATTTATATATGCAATGTAATATGTAATATAGGATAATATATAATATAATAATAACATACTATATAATACATAATATACACAATATAATAATGAATAATACATTGTATATAATATATCACAAATAATTATAAATAAATAAGCTATTATTAATAATTTATTATTATTCTGCTAAAATTAAACTTTATTCTTATTCTTTTCAAATTCAATTTAATTAAGTTCATTTAAATTCGGTTGCGCTGCAGGCGGGTGAAGAAGAAGGAGAGGAAGGCGACGTCTGCGGGGAGGGAATTCCGGGATGGTTCATTAAAAAAATTTAATTAAAAATTTTTAATTAAATTTTGATTTTTTTGTGGTTTTTTGGTGGGTTTTTGGTGGTTTTTGGTGGTTTATGGGGGATTTTGCAGAATTTTTGGGGGTTTTTTATGGGGATTTGAGGGGACAGGGATGAGGGAAAGGAGGGGTTGGGAAAGGGGAAATTTTCCTAAAATTATTAATAATTAATTGATAAATAAATAAATATTAAATAGAATATAAATATTATAATATATTATAAATATTATAATACAATAGAAATAAATTATAAATCATTAAATATATAATAAATTAAAAACAAACTTAAAAATTTATAAGAAATTAGAAAAAATTATTTTAAAACTATAAATATATATATTGTAGATTATTATTTTAATATAATATATAGAAATCTATTATATAGAAATAAATTATTATGAGTTATAAATATATTTATATATAATATGGTATAATATCTAATATAACAACAATAAAATATAATTAAAAAAGGGGGAAAAGCTTCCTAAAATTTATAAATATTATAAATATATATATTATACTAATATATTATATATAATCTATTTAATATATTTTATATATTAGAAATAATTAAATAAGTAATCAATAAATATATTCTAAATATTATATTATAAATAAATCACAGGTTATAAATATAATATATAAATAAATTACAAAAAATTATAATAAATTTATTAAAAAGTGTAAATAAATGATAAATATATATAAAAGCATATAAATATATAAATAAGTAATTATAAATAAATTATAAATATATTTTATTTATATAAAATATATAATGTAATATATGATATAGTATATAATATAATAATAACATATAATAATACATAAAATAATATAATATATAGAAATAATATATAAAATACATTATAATAAATAGTTATAAATAAATTAATAATAATAATAAATTTATTATTACACTTTTCAAATTAAATTTAATTAATTTATTTTAATGTGGTTGCCTGGAGGCGCCGGAAGGAGAAGGAGAGGAAGGCGAAAATCAGAAATAAATCAGAAATTCTGGGATGGGTCATTAAAAATTTCATTAAAAATATTTTTAATTAAATTTTAATTTTTTTCAGATTTTTTTTTCGTGGTTTTTTGGGGTTTTTTGGGATTTTTGTGGGGTTTTTATGGGATTTTTGTGGGGTTTTTATGGGAATTGGAGGGGAAGGGGATGAGGGAAAGGAGGGGTTGGGAAAAGGGGAAAAACTTCCTAAAATTATTAATAATTAATTAATATAAATAAATAAGTAAATATATTATAAATATCATAATATAAATATTCTATTACAAATAAGTTATAAATTAAAAATATAATTATATTTATCATAAATTATAAATAATTTATTAAAATATATAATGAACTATAAATAAACTATTAAAAGATTATAAATATATGATATATAAATACATAAGTAAATTATTAATAATAAATTATAAATATATATTTTATATATATAAGGAGGAGTTGGGAAAGGGGAAATGCTTCTAAAGTTATTAATAATTAATATAAATAAATAAATATATTAGACATAAACTCTAAATTATAATTATTATATATTATAAATTATAATTAACTTATAGCTAAGATATAAATAAATTATAAATATATAAAATATATAAATAAATTATTATGAATAAATTATAAACGTATTAAATTTACATATAATTAATATATTCTATTTAATACATAATAATAATACATAATAATAATATATAATATTTATTTTAAATATATATAATTTAATAAAAATAATTATAAATTAAAATTAAATTAGAACAATAACATTTAATTTATTATTATCATTTTAAAATTAAATTTAATTCGTTTTAATTCAATGAACTGAAATGAATTTTCCAAAAAAAATTAAAATTGATTTCTCCATTAATTAATTAATTAATTAGGGAACGTCTTCGTTAATGAAGGGATTTCTTCATTAATTAGGGAATTTTTTAATTAGGGAATTTAATAATCAGGGAATTTATCAATTAGGGAATTTAATAATCAGGGAATTTAACAATAAGGGAATTTAACAAATGAGTCATCAATTCATTAATCAAGGAACGATTAATTAATGAGTAATTAATATGCAAATTAGGGCACCCCACCTTTCCCACCCCTTCCCAAGGCTCCACCCCCCAAATTAAAGATTAAATCCTAATTAAGGCTCAAAGCCCAATTAATGCTCAAACCCCAATTAATAACCAAACTCTAATTAATATTTAGATCTCAATTAACAACGGGATTAATCAGTTTAATTAATTAACCTAATTAGGGTTAATTAGGTACCTTTGAAGCAGGTGATGAAGTTCTTGACTTTGGTGTCATCCAGGAAAAGCTGCAGGGGGGGGAAAAAAATCGGGGAAAAAACTCAAAAATTCCAATTTTTCCCTAAAAAATTCCGGGATTTTTCTCTGGGGTCGCTTTGGGATCCGTCCTGAATCCTTTTGGGGTTTTTTATTTGGGATTTGGGGTTTGGGATTTTTCTGGGATCTGCTCTGAGGTCACTGAAAGGGGTTTGGGATCCCTGTGGGATTTGACTGGGATTTTATTGGGATCTGGCCAGGATCTGTCTGGGATTAAACTGGGATTAAACTGGGATTAAATTGGGATTAATTTGGGATTAAACTGGGATTAATTTGGGATTAAATTGGGATTAATTTGGGATCAAACTGGGATTAATTTGGGATTAAATTGAGATTAATTGGGATTAATTTGGGATTAAACTGGGATTAATTTGGATTAAATTGGGATTAATTTGGGATCAAACTGGGATTAATTTGGGATCAAACTGGGATTAATTTGGGATTAAATTGGGATTAATTTGGGATCAAACTGGGATTAATTTGGGATTAAATTGGGATTAAATTGGGATTAAACTGGGATTAATTTGGGATTGGGATTAATTTGGGATCAAACTGGGATTAATTTGGGATTAATTTGGGATTAATTTGGGATTAAACTGGGATTAATTTGGGATTAAACTGGGATTAATTTGGGATTAAATTGGGATTAATTTGAGATCAAACTGGGATTAATTTGGGATCTGGCCAGGATCCATCTGGGATCTGTCTGGGATTAATTTGGGATTAATTTAGAATTAATTTGGGATTAATCTGGAATCTGGTTAGGATCCATCCGGGATATGTTTGGGATTAAGATGGGATTAATCTGGGATTAATTTAGGATTAATCCGGGATTAAAATGGGATCGGGCCAGGATCTCACTGGGATATGTTTGGGATCAAACTGGGATTAATTTGGGCGTAAACTATCGATCCCCTATAAATCCCCTACAGCTCCTCTATAGATCCCCTATAAATCCCCTACAGATCTCCCACAGATCCTTTATAAATCCCCTACAGATCCTCTATTGATCCCCTATAACTCCCCCATAGATCCCCTATAAATGCCCTATGGATCCCCCATAGATCCTCTATCGATCCCCTATAGATCCTGTATAGATTCCCCATAAATCCTCTTTAGATCCCCTACAAATCCCCTATAAATCCCATATAGATCCCACATAAACCCTCTATAGGTCCCCCATGGATCCCCTTTAAATCCCCTACAAATCCCCTATAAATCCCCTACAGATCCCCCGTAGATCCTCTATAAATCCCCTATGGATCCCCTACAGATCCTCTATAGATCCCCTATATATCACCCATATATCCCTAGGAGTCCACTATAGATCCCCTATAAATCCCCTACAGATCCCCTGTAGATCCCTCATAAATCCCCTATGGATTCCCCATACATCTCCTACAAACCCCCTATAGATCCCCCATACATCCTCTATAAATCCCCTTTAGATCCCCTATAGATCCCCAAAGATCTCTAAAAATCCCCTACAGATCCTCTACAGACCCCAATAAATCCCCTACAGATCCTCCATAAATCCCCCATAGATCCCATATAGATCCCCTATAAATCCCCCATATACCCCCTGTAAATCCCCTATAGATCCCCTATAAATTCCCTACAGATCCTCCATAAATCCCCCATAGATCCCCTATAGATCCTCTATAAATTCCCTACAAATCCCCTGTAGATCCCCCTTAAATGCTCCATGGATCCCCTATCAATCCCCTACAGATCCTCTATAGATTCCCTAAAAATCCCATAGCGATCCCCTATAAATCCCCTATAGATCTCCCATAGATCCCTTATAAATCCCCTACAGATCTTCTATAAATCCTCTATAGATCCCCTACAAATCCCCTATAAATCCCCCATAAATCCCCTATAAATCCCCTATAAATCCCCTACAAATCCCCTATGGATCCCCCATAAATCCTCTGTCGATCCCCTGTTGAGCCTCCATAGGTCCCCTACAGATCCCCCATAGATCTCCAATAAATCCTCTACAGATCCCCCTAAATCCCCCACAGATCCCCCAAAAATCCCCTATAAATCCCCTACAGCTCTCCCATAGATGCCCTATAAATCCCCTACAGATCCACTATAAATCCCCTATAGATCTCCCATAGATCCTTTATAAACCCCCTACAGTTCTATAGATCCCCTATAGAACCACTACAAATCCCCTATAGATCTCCCATAGATCCCCTACAGATCTCCCATAGATCCCCTATAAATCCCCTATAGATCCTCTACAGATTCCCTATAAATCCCCCACAGATCTTCTATAGATCCCCCTATAAATCCTCTATGGATCCATATAAATCCCCTACAGATCCCCTATAAATCCCCTACCCATCCTCTATAGACCCCTATAAATCCCCCATAAATTCCCAAGAGAGCCCCTACAAATCCCCTATAGATCCCCCAAGGATCCCCTATTGACCCCCATAGATCCTCTACAAATCCCCTCTAAATCCCCTACAGATCCCCCATAGATCCCCCATAAATGCTCTATGGATCCCCTATAGATCCTTTATAAATCCCCCATATATCCCCTATATATCCCCCATATATCCCCTATAGACCCCCCATATATCCCTATAAATCCCCTACAGATCCTCCATAAATCCCCCATAGATCTCCTATAGATCCTCTATAAATTCCCTACAAAGCCCCTATAGATCCTCCATATATCCCGTATAGATCCCCTATAAATCCCCTACAGATCATCTATAGATTCCTTAAAAATCCCATATAGATCCTGTATAGATCCCCCATATATCCCCTATAAATCCCCTATAGATCTCCCATAGATCCCCTATAAATCCCCCATAGATCCTCTATAAATCCCCTACAGATCCCCTATGGATCTTCTACAGATCCCCTATAAATCCCCTACAGATCTCCCATAGATCCCCTATAAATCCCCTATAAATCCCTTACAGATCCCCCATAAGTCCCATATAGATCCCCTATAAATCCCCTACAGATCCCCTACAGCTCCCCTATAAATCCCCTATAAATCCCCTATAAATCCCCTATAAATCCCCCATAAATCCCCTATAAATCCCCTATAAATCCCCTATAAATCCCCCATAAATCCCCTATAAATCCCCTATAAATCCCCTATAAATCCCCTATAAATCCCCCATAAATCCCCCACAGATCCCCCATAGCTCCCCCCTACCTGCCCGTGGTGATCCACATAATAGAAATACTCGCGGGTTCTGGGCTCCGGCTGCTGCCCCTGCCGGTACCGGAGCCCGGGGCGGGCACAGAGCCGCAGCACCGGCCCTGCCCTCATCGCGACAGCGACCGGGGAGCCCCGACAGGGCCGGGCCGGGCCGCGTCCCTATCGCGACAGCGACACCCGGAAGTGACCGCTATGGGGGACCGCAATTTGTGCGCACCACCCGGAAGTGACCGCTACATGGGCACCGCAATTTATGGGCACCAACCGGAAGTAACTGCTAAGTGGGACCGGAATTTGTGGGCACCACCCGGAAGTGGCCGCTATGGGGACCGGAACTTATGGGGATCACCCGGAAGTGACCGCTGAGGGGGACCGGAATTTGAGGGCACAGGAGTGGTGAAGCGGTAAAAAAGTTCCGGTGGGGAAACAGAAGTGGAAAGAGAAGCTCAGGGTTCCACAGGCACTGGGATGAGGGGGAAAATTGGGAAATGAGGAGAAAAAATGGAAAAAAGTTGGAAAATGAGGAGAAAAAATATCGGGAAGAAGGAAAACTTGGAAAATATCGGGAGGAGGGAAAAAAGTTGGGAAAATGAGGAGGGAAAAATGGAAAAAAGTTGGAAAAGGAGAAGGGAAAATTGAAAAAAAGTTGGGAAATGGGGGGAAAAATGGAAAAAAGTTGGAAAATGAGGAGGGAAAATATCGGGATGAGGGAAAAAAGTTGGAAAATGAGGAGAAAATGGAAAAATTTGGAAAATGATTTGGAAAATGGAAAAAATTGGAAAATGAGGAGGAAAAGGGAAAAATTGGAAAATGAGGAGGAAAATGGGAAAAAAATTGGGAAAAGAGGTGAAAAATGAAAAGAAGTTGGGAAATTAGGAGGGAATGGAAAAAAGTTGGGAAATGAGGAGAGAAAATATCGGGATGAAGGGAAAAGTTGGAAAATGAGGAGAAAAAATGGAAAAAAGTTGGGAAAAAAGAAGGGAAATGGAAAAAAGTTGGAAAATGAGGAGGGAAAATATCGGGATGAGGGGGAAAACACCAAAATGAGGAAATGAGGGAAATGAGGTGAAAAAACACCAAAATGAGGCAAAAAACCAATGGAAAAGATCCAAAATGGCCCCAAAATGAGGTGGAAAATCACTGGGATGAGGGGAAAACACTGAAATGATGGAAAAATCCACCAAAATGAGGTGGGAAAGCACCAGGACTCAATAATAATAATAATAATAATAATGATAATAATACAATAATAATAATAATAATTTTTAAAAAACCCTCAAAAATGAGGTGGAAAATAACCAAAAATGAGGTGGAAAATCATGGGGATAAGGGGAAAAATTCCAAAATTACGTAGAAATCTGAGGGGATAAACCCAAAATACCAAAATGAGGAGAAAAATCACCAGGATGAGGGGAAAAAACTGGGAAAAGGTGGAAAATCACCGGGATGAGGCAAAATCCACCAAAATGAGGTGGAAAAATGCTGGCATAAAGTGAAAAAAAATCACAAAATGAGGTGGAAATGGGATAAGGGATGGGAAATGGGTTAAAAAAAATGGGAAATGGGTTAAAAAAATGGGAAATGGGATAAAAATGGAAAATGGGATAAGAAATGGGAAATTGGTTAAAAAGAAATGGGAAATGGGATAAGAAATGAGAAATGGGAAATGAGTTAAGAAATGGGAAATGGGTTAAAAAATAGGAAATGGGATAAGAAAAATGAGAAATGGGTTAAAAATGGGAAATGGGATAAAAAATGGGAAATGGGTTAAGCAATGGGAAATGGGATAAGAAATGAGAAATGGATTAAAAAATGGGAAATGGGATAAAAAATGGGAAATGGGAAATGAGAAATGGGTTAAAAAATGAGAAATGGGATAAGAAATGGGAAATGGGTTAAAAATGGGAAATGGGATCAAAAATGGGAAATGGGATCAAAAATGGGAAATGGGATCAAAAATGGGAAAATAAATGGGAAATGGGATAAGAAATGGAAATGGGATAAAAATGGGAAATGGGATAAGAAATGGGATAAGAAATGGGAAATGGGTTAAAAATGAGAAATGGGTTACAAAATAGGAAATGGGAAATAATGGGATAAGAAATGGGAAATGGGAAATGGGTTAAAAAATGGGAAATGGGTTAAAAAAAGGGAAATGGGATAAGAAAAATGAGAAATGGATTAAGAAATGGGAAATGGGATAAAAAATGGGAAATGGGATGAGAAATGGGAAATGGGTTAAAAAAATGGGAAATGGGATCAAAATGAGAAATGGGATAAAAAATGGGAAATGGGATCAAAAATGGGAAAATAAATGGGAAATGGGATAAGAAATGGAAATGGGATAAGAAATGGGATAAGAAATGGGAAATGGGATAAAAAATGGGAAATGGGAAATGGGATGAGAAATGGGAAATAATGGGATAAGAAATGGAAAATGGGAAATGGGTTAAAAATGGGAAATGGGCTAAGAAATGGGAAATGGTGAAATGAAGGAAATCCCGGAGGATTCATGGATGAGGAAAATCCCATTGGGACACAACACTCAGGACGTGGGATACGCTGAGTTTATTTCCAACGGGATCAGAACAGGAGAACGGGACCCCCCCAAATCCAACTTTTCCCTCCCCCAATCGCCTCTTTCCATCAATCCCCGCTGGAGTCATCCCAGGAGAGTTTTCCGTGGGTTTTTCCATCCCGCAGCGAATTTTCCGCGGATTTCTCCGTCGTGGAAAGAGTTTTCCGTCGGTTTCTCCAACGTGAATCCATCCCACAGCGAGTTCTCCATGGATTTCTCCAGGAATCCATCCCAAGGTGAATTTTCCATGGATTTCTCTGCCGTGGAAAGAGTTTTCCATCGGTTTCTCCAACGTGAATCCATCCCACAGCGAATTTTCCATGGATTTCTCCACCATGAAAAGAGTTTTCCATTGGTTTCTCCAACGTGAATCCATCCCACAGCGAGTTCTCCATGGATTTCTCCAGGAATCCATCCCACAGCGAATTTTCCATGGATTTCTCCACCATGAAAAGAGTTTTCCATTGGTTTCTCCAACGTGAATCCATCCCAAGGTGAATTTTCCATGGATTTTCCCAGGAATCCATCCCACAGCGAATTTTCCATGGATTTCTCTGCTGTGGGAAGAGTTTTCCGTCGGTTTCTCCAACGTGAATCCATCCCACAGCAAATTTTCCATGGATTTTTCCACTGTGGGAAGAGTTTTCCATCGGTTTCTCCAACGTGAATCCATCCCACAGCGAATTTACCACGGATTTCCCCAGGAATCCATCCCGAGTTGAGTTTTCCATGGATTTCTCCGTTCCTGTGGAAGACAATTCCTCACGGATTTTTCCAAGGAGTCAAAATTTTGGGAATATCCCACTCTCCAAAGGGGTTTTGGGGTATTTTTGCCCCTCCATGGGATTCCTCCCGAGAATCTCCTGTTTTTTCCGCGGATCCGCAGGGCCCTGCTAGGATCCAGCTCCAGGATGAGCCTCCCGTTGGAGGCGCCACCGGAATTTTGGGAATTTCCATTCTGGCACCTCGGAATCGTCGATTTCTGAAATTCCCGCTCTGGAATTCTGTCCATAATTGGGATTTTTTTTTTTTTAAATTCATTCTGATTCCAGAGGCGGCGCCGCCGTTCCGGGACGGGGACGTGGGAGAAGCTTCCGGCAGCTTCCCGTGGAATCCAAGCCTGGAGCCTCCAGGAAAATTTGGCCGATCCGAATGGAAAAAACACAGGGATGAGCTGGAAAAAGAATGAAACGAGGCTGGAAAAATATTGGGATGAGGCCAAAAAATTACCAGGATGAGGGGAGGGAATATCAGGATGAGGGGAGGGAATATCAGGATGAGGGAAAAACTATTGGGAAAAGGAGGAAAAAACCTCAAAAAACCGTGGTGGAAAACTACAAACTCAGGGAAAAATAAATCTCAGGATGGGGTGGAAAAACAGCGGGATGAACTGGAAAAATACTGAAAACCAGGCAGAAAAAAGCACCGAAATAAAGGAGGAGAAAAAAAACCACTGGAATGAGGCGGAAATCGCCTGGATTTGGGGATGGAGGCGGCGGCGGCGCTTTTCCGGCGCCGGAAGCTCCGAGCTTTTTCCCAAAATCACAAGGAGAAATAGTCCAGGGCTCCGTGGCCGTAGGGGTTGTAAGTCCAGACGAGGTCGGTCCTGCCGGAATTCTTCAGGAGCTGGGAAATCTCCGCCGTGGCCGCCGCCAGCAGGTGCCCGTCCATGGGCTCCTCGTAAATCCGCCGCGATCCCGGCACTCGGCGCGGCGGCTCCGGCTTGTAGCAATCCACCGGGAAGGGATAAACCACCAAGTGGAGATCCGGGAGCTCCAAGGTCTTCTGGAGGAGATCCTTGAGCGCCGCCGTGGACAGGGAGTTGCCGTAGAGTCCCAGGAAGCGCAGGCGGGAGCAGCGGCGCAGCGTGGGCAGCAGCGCGTCCAGGTGCGAGTCGGCCATGCGGCATTCCATGAGATCCAGGTGCAGCAGCGAGGCCGAGGTCTCCTCCAGGAGCAGCCGCAGAGGCTCCAGGAGGCCTTGGGAGAAGTCGTGGCCGCTCAGGTCCAAGCGCTTGAGGGCCGGAGCGTGGAAGCTTTGGGAGAGGAAGGCGAGGTCGGCGGGGACGAGGGAGCAGAAGGCCAATTCCAAGCTTTCCAAGGGCGCCTGGAGGTCGCTGGAGGGAGGGGAAAGGGGAGAGTGAGAGCCCTGAAAATTCTGGGATTTTGGAATTGTGGGGTCATGGAATCCTGGAATGACTCAGGTTACGAAGATCTCCAAGAACATCAAGTTCCAGCTTTGAGAATCATGGAATTATGGGACCAAGGAATCGTGGAATTGTGGAATCAAATCATGGAATCATGGAATGGTTGAGGTTGGGAAAGGTCTTGGAGACCATCAAGTTGGACCCCTGAAAATCCTGGGATTTTGGAATTAGGAGGTCACGGAGTTCTGGAATGACTCAGGTTGGGAAAGATCTCCAAGACCATCAAGTTTGACACTTGAGGATCATTGGATCACGGAGTTATGGAATTATGGATCCATGAGATCGTGGGGTCATGGAGTTCTGGAATGGTTGAGGTCAGGAAAGGTCTCCAAGACCATCAAGTCTGACCCCAGACAACCCGGCCATTTGCAATGATCCCTGCACTGTTCGGCTCCTGGCCGTGGAAGCTTTGGGAGAGGAAGGCGAGGTCGGCGGGGACGAGGGAGCAGAAGGCCAATTCCAAGCTTTCCAAGGGCGCCTGGAGGTCGCTGGAGGGAGGGGAAAGGGGAGAGGTGAGGCCCCAGGGAATTGGGGAATTGTGAGGTTTGGAAAGGTCTCCAAGAACGTCAGGAGAGCTGGGATGGGATCCAGGGAATTGGGGAATTGTGGGGTGGGTGAGGGTGGGAAAGGTCTCCAAGAACGTCAAGTGAGAGCCCTGAAAATCCTGGGATTTTGGAGTGATGGGGTCATGGAGTTGTGGAATGGCTGAGGTTGGGAAAGGTCTCCAAGATCATCAAGGTAGACATCTGAAAATGCTGGGATTTTGGAATGAGGAAATCATGGAGTTATGGGATGGTTGAGATTGGGAAAGGTCTCCAAGACCATCAAGTTTGACATTTGAGGATCACTGGATCACGGAGTTATGGAATGATGGATGCATGAGATCATTGGGTCAAGGAGTTCTGGAATGGTTGAGGTTGGGAAATGTCTCCGAGAACATCAAAGTGGAGCCCCAAAAATCCTGGGATTTTGGAATGATGGAGTTCTGGAATGCCTCAGGTTGGGAAAGTTCTCCAAGACCATCAAGTTTTACCTTTGGGAATCATGGAATTATGGGATCATGGAGCCAGGGAGTTGTGGAGTTATGGGGTCTTGGGATCACAGAGTTATAGAATTATGGAATCATGGGATATTGGGATTTTGGGATCAGGGACTCATGGAATTAATGGGATCATGGAATTGTGGGATCATGGAGTTATGGAATCATGGAATTATGGGGTCATGGAGCCATTAAAGTTGGAAAAGGCTTCAAGATCAAGTCCAACCTTTGGGAATCCTGGAATCAAGGAATTATGGGATCATGGAATCATGGATTATTGGGATAATGGGATCATGGGAACCTGATTTCATTAAGGTTGGAAAAGATCTCCAAGATTGTCAAGTTCAGCCTTTGGGAATCCTGGAATCACGGAATTATGGGATGACAGAACCATTGAGTCATGAACTATTGGGATAACGGAATCATGGGATTATGGGAACATTGGGATAATGAAATCCCAGAATCAATGGATCATTCAGGCTGGAAAAGACCCTCAAGGGCATTGAGCCCAACCTTTGGGAATTTTAGAATTAAGGAATTATAGGATCATGAACTTGTGGGATAATGGATTACTTGAGTTATAAACTATTGGGATAATGGATTTATGGGATCATGGGAGTATTGGGATAACAAAATCTTGGAATCATGGGATCACTAAAGTTGGAGAAGACCTCAAAGATTGTGAAGTTCAACCTTTGAAAATCCTGGAATCACGGAATTATGGGATCATGAAAACATGGAGTCTTGGGAATACTGGGATAATGAAATCCTGGAATCATGGGATCATTAAGATTGGAGAAGGTCTCCAAGACAATCAGGCCAAATCTTCGGGAATCCTGGAACCAAAGAATTATGGGATCATGGAATTATGGGATAATGGAATTGTTGAGTCATAAGCTATTGGGATAACGGGGTCATGGGAACATGGGAATATTGGAATAATGAAATCCTGGGATCACTAAGGTTGGAGAAGACCTCTGAGATTGTGAATTAAAGCCTTTGGGAATCCTGGAATCACGGAATGTTGGGATCATGGAATTATGAGATGACAGAATCATGGAGTCATGAACTATTGGGATAATGCATTAATGGGAACCTGGGAATATTGGGATAATGAAATCCTGGAATCACGGGGTCAGTAAATTGGAGAAGACCTCCAAGACCATCAACCCCAATCTTTGGGAATCATGGAATTATGGGATCATAGAGTTATACGGAAATGGAACCACTGACTCATGAACTATTGGGATAACAGAATCACAGGAACATCGGGATAACAAAATCCTGGAACCATGGGATGGCTCAGGCTGGAAAAGACCCCCAAGATCCCCAAGATCCCCAACCCTTGGCAATCCCACCGGAGCGCGGGAAGGGCCCGGCCCGGCCCCGGCCCCGCTCCGTGGGGAACTCACCAGAGGATCTGGCGCAGGTTCCCGGAGAGGCGGGAGGATCCCAGGTTGAGCTCGCGGAGGCTGGGCAGCATTCCCAGCTGCCCGGCCAGGCACCGGATGCCGATGGCCGATTCCGGCGTCGGGCGCCGCACGTCCACGTTGCTGTACTGCAGCTTGAGGCTGCGCAGCTCCGGGAAGCGCGAGAGGTGCGGCAGGATCACCGAGAGCCCGGTCAAGCCCAAATTGCGGAAGCGCAGATCCACTCTCCTGACACAGGACGGATCCAAGGATTCCAGCAGGCTGACGATCCCGGCCAAGGAGAGCTTCTCCGCTTGGAACTCGCGGCACTTGAGGCGCAGCGGGCCGGCGGCCGCCGTCTGCAGCGCGTCGCGCAGGATCCCGTAGGACGTCCCGTTGACGAAGAGGTCGGCGTGGACGTCCACGCCGGGCGGCTGCGGGGCGGCCGCGGCCGTGGCGGCTCCGGAGCGACCTTTGTGCCTCTTGGAGCCGCGCCGTTGGAATTCCCGTTGGTGTTTGGACACCTCCACGCAAGCTTTGGCCAAAGCCACGGTGCCTGACCAGACGCTCATCCCGTCCGGAGCGCGGCCGGCGGGGTCGTCCGGAATTCCCGTCACGTCCAGCACCCGCAGGTGGCACCCGCTGGAAAAAACGGGAACAAAACGTTCCTCACATGGGGCACCAACCCTAAAACTTCTCCTTTTCTGCTCTGCCAAGGTCAGGGTGAAAAACACTCGGGAAACACCAAGCTCCAGTTCGGGCTTGGTTATTTATTATTAGATTAGATATTATTAATTATTAGATTAGATTAGATATTATCATTTATTATTAGATCACCAAGCTCCAGTTCGGGCTTCGTTATTAATTATTAGATTAGATTAGATATTATTAATTATTAGATTAGATTAGATATTATCATTTATTATTAGATTACCAAGCTCCAGTTTGGGCTTGGTTATTAATTATTAGATTAGATATTATTAATTATTAGATTAGATTAGATATTATCGTTTATTATTAGATCACCAAGATCCAGTTCGGGCTCGGTTATTTATTATTAGATTAGATATTAATCATTATTAGATTAGATTAGATATTATAATTTATTATTAGATCACCAAGATCCAGTTCGGGCTTGGTTATTTATTATTAGATTAGATATTATTAATTATTAGATTAGATTAGAATTATAATTTATTATTAGATCACCAAGCTCCAGTTCAGGCTTGGTTATTAATTATTAGATTAGATATTATAATTTATTATTAGATTACCAAGATCCAGTTTGGGCTTGGTTATTTATTATTAGATTAGATATTATTAATTATTAGATTAGATATTATCACTTATTATTAGATCACCAAGCTCCAGTTCGGGCTTCGTTATTAATTATTAGATTAGATATTATAATTTATTATTAGATCACCAATATCCAGTTCGGGCTTGGTTATTAATTATTAGATTAGATATTATTATTATTAGATTAGATTAGATATTATCATTTATTATTAGATCACCAAGATGCAGTTCAGGATTGGTTATTAATTATTAGATTAGATTAGATATTATCATTTATTATTAGATCACCAAACTCTAGTTTGGGCTTGGTTATTTATTATTAGATTAGATATTAAAATTTATAATTTTTATCATGTTTATTTCCAGACAAAATGGCGACCTGCTCTCTCTTACCGAGGGTATTGAAGAGTTATAGAACGATGGATCCATGAGATCCTGGGGTCATGGAGTTGTGGAATGGTTGAGGTTGGGAAAGGTCTTGGAGAACATCAAGTTTGAGCTTTGATAATCATGGAATTATGGGATCAGGGAATCGTGGAATTGGGGAATCAAATTATGGAATTGTTGAATGGCTGAAGTTGGGAAACGTCTCCAAGACCATCAAGTTGGACCCCTGAAAATCCTGGATTTTGGAATGATGGAGCCATGGAATCCTGGAATGACTCTGGTTGGGAAAGGTCTCCAAGACCACCAAGTTTGACATTTGAGGATCATTGGATCACGGAGTTACGGAATTATGGATCCATCGTGGCCCCTATACATTATTATACACTAAAACCCCAAATCCAGGGGTTTTGGAGAATCATGGAATTATGGAATCCAATAATTGAACTGTGGTACGGCTGAGGTTGGGAAAGGTCTCCAAGACCATCAAGTTTGACATCTGAGAATCATTGGATCATGGAGTTATGGAATGATGGATCCATTGTGGCCCCTATACACTATTATACACTAAAACCCCAGATCCAGGGGTTTTGGAGAATCATGGAATAGGGGAATCAAATCATAGAATTATGGAATGACTGAAGGTGGGAAAGGTCTCCAAGACAACCAAGTTTGACATTTGAGGATCATTGAGGAGTTATGGAATTACAGATCCATGAGATCGTGGGGTAATGGAGTGGTGGAATGGTTGAGGTTGGGAAAGGTCTTGGAGAACATCGACTTTGAGCTTCGAGGATCATGGAATCATGGGATCAAGGAACTGGGGAATCAAATCATGGAATTATGGCATGGCTGAAGTTGGGAGATGTCTCCAAGACCACCAAGTTTGACATTTGAGGATCACTGGATCACAGAGTTATGGAATTATGGATCCATTGTGGCCCCTATACATTATTATACACTAAAACCCCAAATCCAGGGGTTTGGAGAATCATGGAATTATGGAATCCAATAATTGAATTATAGCATGGCTGAGGTTGGGAAAGGTCTCCAAGACCATCAAGTTTGACATTTGAGGATCACTGAGGAGTTATGGAATTATGGATCCATGAGATCAAGGGGTCAAGGAGTTGTGGAATGGCTGAGGTTGGGAAAGGTCTTGGAGAACATCGAGTTTGAGCTTTGAGGATCATGGAATTACGGGATTAAGGACTCGTGGAATTGTGGAATCAAATCATGGAATTATGGAATGGATGAGGTTGGGAAAGGTCTTGGAGAACATCGAGTTTAACCCCTGAAAATCCTGGGATTTTTCAGTTACAGGGTCATGGAATCCTGGAATAACCCAGGTTGGGAAAGATCTCCAAGACCATCAAGGACCCCTGAAAATCCTGGGATTTTGGAATGATGGGGTCATGGAGTTCTGGAATGACTCAGGTTGGAAAAGGTCTCCAAGACCATCAAGTTTGACATTTGAGGATCATTGAAGAGTTACGGAATTACAGATCTGTGAGATCACGCCATCAATGCGTTACGGATTAATTGATCATTCCCCATGGAATAATTAGAGATAATTAATTACCGATGACACCCCCATTAATTAAACTTTCCCACCCACCTGGAATCGCTGCCGGGCTCTTCCAGCTGCCGCCGCAGCTGCGCCACCACGGCCAGGATGACGGCCTGCACGCAGAGCTTGCAGGGGTGGTCGCGCAGCAGCTCCCGGCGCCCCACCAGGCGCTGGAAGTTGAGCACCGGGAAAGGCCAAGCGCTCACCAGGTCCCGCAGCACCAGGGGCCGCCCGTCCAGGAAGGCGGCTTGGAAGAGGATGGGGTAAAGGTGGGCGGGAAGGGCGGGGAGGATGGGCAGGGGGTGGTGGGCGACGATGCGGCGGGCGCAGAGGAAGAGGAGGGAATCCGAGTAGCCGGGCGGGAGTTGGCGTTTGGGGATGCACGGAGGGATTTGGGTGGAGGAGCGGCTGCGGGAGGGAGCCATGGTGGGATTTTTTTTTCTTCTCTCCCTCTCCTCCTGGCGGGAATGTTCTGGAAGTTCAGGGGTTTCCCAGCCCCCCCCTTTGGAGAAAGGGAACCTGAGGGAGAAATGGGGGTGCAGGGTGGGGGAGGTAAAGGGGGGATGGGATAGTGAGAGGGGGGGAAGGGTGAGTGGAGGTTGTTGAAAAATGGGGTTCTGGAGTATCCCCTAAAGAGCTCAATGAGGGACCCCAAAACCAGGTCAGGGACCCCAAAACCATGTCAGGGACCCCAAAACCAGGCCAGGGAACCCAAAACCAAGCCAGGGACCCCAAAACCAGTCCAGGGACCCCAAAACCAGGTCAGGGACCCCAAAACCAGGTCAGGGACCCCAAAACCAAGCCAGGGAACCCAAAACCAGTCCAAGGACCCCAAAACCAGGCCAGGGAACCCAAAACCAAGCCAGGGAACCCAAAACCAGGTCAGGGACACCTAAACCAGTTCAGGAACTCCCCAAACCAGTCCAGGTACCCCCAAACTAAGCCAGGGACCCCAAAACCAGTCCAGGGATCCCCAAAATAAGCCAGGGACCCCAAAATTAGTTCAGGGACCCCAAAACCAGTCCAGGGACCCCAAAACCAAGCCAGGGAACCCAAAACCAGGTCAGGGACACCTAAACCAGTTCAGGAACTCCCCAAACCAGTCCAGGTACCCCCAAACTAAGCCAGGGACCCCAAAACCAGTCCAGGGATCCCCAAAATAAGCCAGGGACCCCAAAATTAGTTCAGGGACCCCAAAACCAGTCCAGGGACCCCAAAACCAAGCCAGGGAACCCAAAACCAGGTCAGGGACCCCAAAACCAGGTCAGGGACCCCAAAACCAGGTCAGGAACTCCCCAAACCAGTCCAGGTACCCCCAAACTAAGCCAGGGACCCCAAAATCAGTCCAGGGATCCCCAAACTAAGCCAGGGACTCCAAAAACAGTTCAGGGACCCCTAAACCTGCCCAGGGACCTCCAAAACTACTCCAGGGACCCCAAAATCAGTCCAGGAACCCTTCAAACCTCCCCAAACCAGTCCAGGGATCTCCAAAACCAGTCCAGGGACCCCCAAATCAGTTCAGGGACACCTAAACCTCTCCAGAAACCCCCAAAACCTCCCCAAAACAAACCAGAGATTTCCAAAACTACTGCAGGGACCCCAAAACCACCCCAGGGACACCTAAACCAGTCCAGGGACACCTAAACCTGTCCAGGAACCCCCCCAAAACCAGTCCAGGGACCCCCCCAAAACCAGTCCAGGGACCCCCCAAACCTCCCCAAAACCAGTCCAGAGACCTCCAAAACCAGTCCAGGGACCCCCAAACTGAGCCAGGGACCCCAGAATTAGTTTAGGGACCCCCAAACCTGTCCAGGAACCTCCCAAACCTCCCCAAACCAATCCAGGAACCCTTAAAACTACTCCAGGGACCCCAAGAACAGTTCAGGGACCCAAAAACCACTTCAGGGACACCAAAACCAGTCCAGGGACCCCAAAACCACTCCAACGACCCCCAAACTAAGCCAGGAACCCCCAAACCAGTCCAGGGATCTCCAAACTAAGCCAGGGACCCCAAACCAGGCCAGGGACCCCTAAACCAGGGACGCCTAAACCTCTCCAGGAACCCCCAAAAACCTGTCCAGGAACCCCCAAAACCTCCCCAAACCAATTGGAGGGACCTCCAAAACCACTCCAGGGACCCCAAAATTAGTTCAGGGACCCCAAAACCACTGCAGGGACTCCCCAAACCAATCCAGGGGCCTCCAAACCATTCCAGGGACCCCAAAACCACTCCAGGGACCCCAAAACCACTCCAGGGATGCCAAAACCACTCCAGGGACTCCAAACCAGGCCAGGGATACCCAAACTAAGCCAAGGACCCAAAACCAGTCCAGGGACCCCAAAACTACTCCAGGGACCCCAAAACCACTCCAGGGATGCCAAAACCACTCCAGGGACGCCAAACCAGGCCAGGGATACCCAAACTAAGCCAAGGACCCAAAACCAGTCCAGGGACCCCAAAACTACTCCAGGGACCCCAAAACCACTTCAGGGATGCCCAAACTAGACCCCAAAACCTGCCCGGGGACCCCAAAACCTGCCCGGGGACCCCAAAAACCAGTCCAGGGATCCCCCAGATCTCCCCAAGCAGTCCAGGACCCAAGTCAGTCCAGGGATTGCCTAAATCACTCCAGGAACCCCTTAAACCCATTCAGGGACCCAAAATCAGTTCAGGGACTCCCCCACCCACAAACCAGTCCAGGGATCTCCACCCCAAACAAATCCAGGGACCCCAAACCAGTCCAGAAAACCCCAAATCCAGGTCAAGGACCTAAAATCCCCAAAACCAGTCCAGAGGTACCCCAAACCCAGTTCAGGGTCCCCTCCTCAAACCATCCAGGCACCCCAACCGGCTTAGGGATCCCCCAAAACCACTCCAGGGATTCCCGAGACAAACCCCAAAAACCAGTCCAGGGACCAACAAACCAGCCCAAGGCACCCCAAAAACCAGCCCAAGGGCAAACCCAAAACCAGTCCAGGGACCCCCAGACCAGTCCAGGGACCCCAAA